>CM042886.1:15617721-16005008 GCA_023653495.1 Melastoma candidum
AAATTCGGGGAGGCCCGCACCTCCCCTTTGTACCTTTGATTGAGTTTGGGGCCGCTTTAAACCTTCGAACCCACGGTTTTTAGGCCGGGGTAGATCCACGCGGTTTGATACACGCGCCTTCGAGTTAATCTTCGGAATTTTGAATTTGGTCTTCCGAAGTTGCGTGCTCAGTGTACATGCGAAGAAAATATAAGAGTGGTCAGAAAGTCCTAATTTAAATCGAAATGAATAATTAGGACTTAATGAAATAAGAGCGATGCTTACGGGGCGTTGTGAGCCCGTTGATGTCGATCGTCCGCGTCGTCGGAGGATGCATTCGTTGGTAATAATTCCGTTTTGATGGAAAATGTTCACTTGATGTAAATCCTTGAAAACATTCGGAAGGTCTCGCCGTGTTTTACATGCAAAACAGAGGATCACGGATGTTAGTTATTTCATAAGTGAAATCGACTCAACATCAAAGCAAAATTCACAATGAGCGACATTGAACTATGGGTAAATTCATATGTTGTAAATATTTAAAAAAAGGGACCAAATCGTGAAGAAAAGAAAACTAATAAAATACGAACGTAACAACAGGTAAAAATCAACTAAAGGTTAGGATCTGACCGTTAGAGGCGTATTGCACCGTTGGGCCACCATCTTTATTCTTGCTGGGCTTGGCCTCAAAATAGGTTTTGATTGATCTCCCTAAGGGCCTGGACGCTCTACCAGAAGAAAACTTCCAAGCTTCGAAAGAAAAGGGATGGGTCGCCGGCTGAAGGACCCATCGTCTGAGGACACCGGGAGGACCTTGGCCATCGCTCGGACTCGAGGAAGTTCCCTCACTTGCTGGGTCGACTCAGATCTGATGTGATTCGCCGTGCATGGTGGGTGCGTCGCCGGATCTATGAGTTTTGGAGGGGAGGCTTGCTGCGACCGGATTCGGGAAAGTGGGGAGGAGATGAAGGCCGTCGCTAAGCTGAAGACGCCGGGGAGAGGGCTCCTGGCTCGGCTGGGGCTGGATCGGGTCTGCCGTGGAGTAGGGGGGGGTCCATGGCTGCCGGATTGGAGGGGGTGCCGGGGTCGGGTCCGCATTGCGAAGTAGAAGCTGGATCGAGGTCGGGGTGGCCAGGTCTGACGTGGGGAGGCTGGTCTTCACCGGAGCTGAGAGGAGAAGGTACCGGGAACGGATCTGGCTGGAGACGCCGGGGAATCGGGAAGCGGGACGGCCGCTGTGGACTCCGGGGAAGGGATGACCGGAGCTGAGGGCGCGGTTTGCCGTGATAAGGCTCCTTTGCTGGCGGACCGTCGGTTGCTGAGCCGATTCTGCGGGTGTTGAAAGGGGAACACCGGACTTCGAAGCCGCCGGAGACGGGCTGCCGCTGTTGGGGAGCGCCGGATAGAGAACGGCTTCGGGGCGCGGGTCTAACTTGCTGCGGAGGGCTGACTGCTACGGGTCGTTGGTACGGCTAGGCTGAACAAGGGGAAGGCAGTCTTTGGACGTCTGGGGGAGATTGTCACTTGGAGGAGGAGTGTCGCATCGGCGGACACTGATCCTGGGGGGGGTGAGTAGCCGCCTGGTTGCCGTCGAAGCCGGAGTGGAGGACGGTAGTCCCATCAGCGCCTGGTCTGCTGTCATGGAGGGGAGGTCGCTGCTTGGTTCGGGAACACCGGAGAGTGGGTTTGCTGCGTAAGTCTGGGCTGAGGAAAGCGGCAAGGAGCCTCCGCTGGTTTGTGATCTCTGATGTCTGTTACGGATGTGGCCGCTGCTGCTGCAACCTTGGTGCACTGTAGGAGTTAGGCTGGCTCAGTTTCGGTGACAGGTGGCTGCTGATTCCGGCGATGCACTGGACTACGAGTTGCCGTCGCTATGGAGCGCCGGGGGAACGCGGCTGATCCTGGAGGATGCCGAAGGTAGGTGGAGACCGTCGTGCCTGAAGTCGCGTTCGGCAGCCGGGGTAGGCTCGTTTACTGTCGCCAAGGAGTTGGCCTCGAAAGTGCTTGTTGCTTGGCTGAAGGTGTTGATCCTCACGGCTGAAGGGTTGGACCATCTTCAGATGGGTACCTGCGCAAGAAACAGGAACGTATTAATACCAGAAGAGAGCTTCTCGACGATGGTGTAAGTCGGAGCTTATTGGTTTGTCTAGGAGGGGCTTCATTGCGGCTGCAGGAAGGCGTCTCGCGTCACAAGTCGCCACTGATGGAGATGAGGTCGTCCTCCGAGTCTGATGTTGATGCCCTGATATCCAGAAGAGTTGACAGTCGCCGCAGCTTCAGGTAGAGCTTCGTTTCTTCTGTCGCCGTTGGCTGTTTGCTTGGGTTGGCCGTCGAGGGAGGTTTCCCGTGGCTGACTTCTGCTGCTTACCTTGGTGCAGGAGACGGCTGAGGAGTTGGGATGGTGATGAGGTTCTCCGATCCTGGCAAAGAGTGAGGGAGGAAAGGAGAAAAAAACGATTGCTTCGTTAGTCTCCTCCCCTGTCTGATTGCTTCCCCCCCCCCTTGAGAAGGTATTTCTCTCTTTTTTTATCCTCACCGCTTCCCCTTTTCTTCCCCCCCGAACTGTCTGGTTGGTTCTCCTCCCCTCATCCGATGGCACTCTCCTCAAGAAAGAGAACCATCATTGCTCCAGAAGACTTCTAGGCTACCGATGCTGAGTTGAGGGGTTCCAGGGGAGGAAGGCGGCTCATGTCTTGTTCATAGGGGGACGTCAGGATGAGTTCGCAGGGGGGGAGGTGATTGCAGGTCGTCTGTCTGCTCGTCTCTGTCTTCTTCGGGGCCGTTGAGGGCTGGTGGGTTTGCTAAAGGGGGAAAGGCCGGGCCATGAGCAGTAACAACCTTTCTGTCTTTTGGCTTTGGGTTTGGGTCATTCTTTTATTTTAGCTTGGGTTTTGGAGCTTGGATTATGGGGCTGAGAGCTGCCTTGGGCTCCGTTTGTGAGTTTTGAACTGATTTGGGCTGAGCTTGGTCAGCCCATGTGCTATCAATTGTGCAGGAAGCCATTGGGTTCCTGCTGCTTCTGTTGCTGCTGGCTGCGCTGAACTTGTTGAGGAGATGAGAGTGCGAAGGTTGGTGCTGGTTTGAGCTTTAGCAAGTGAGAACTGTCCTTTTGTGCGGGTTGCTTTCTGCGACTGTGCCTGCTGTTGTGCCCGTGTCTGCAGATTTGGAGGATGCTACTGCAGGTATTGCTGTTGTTTAATCTTCTGCGGCTGTATCTTCTGTTGGCTTCGTTGGAAGCCATCTGAAACTGTGGCAGCAAGTACCCATAGTGTTGTTGAAATTATTTGTTGATGCCTGAGTTCCCTAACGTCGCTGGTTTTCGACATAGGCTGATGTTATGTTCTGATAACTCAAAGCCTGAGAATTTATTGCACGAGGTGGCAAATTCAAGCAATTTTGTTGTCGATGCCACTGTGATTGACGATGCAGAATCGGAGAGCTCTGCAAGCTGTAGAGATCAAGAGGATCGTCCGCAATGTACAGGTATTTCTCTAATATCTTCCGCTGGTGCTTTATTTGATTAAGTAAGCGGCTTCGAATTTGATCCCGTAACCAGGTAGTCGTCATGGCTTGCAGCAAAGGTGTGTATGCCAACAGACAGCAAAGCGGGTGGAAGCATTCTTTGGTGAGAGATTGCATGTTGGTGATACCCTCATCGTCGAATCTCATGCCGAATCCAAAGCTAAACAAGCTGTCCGGAGCAAGCCAGAAGCCTTCTGCCGAACCGGCTTTCACTTTCACCGCTAGTTAGGGTCATTTCTCGATAATCTTTGAAAGGTCATTCATTTTCCTTGTAATTGTAGTTGATTTGACCGTCGTGAATGTTGACTTCCCGAGTCGCTGGTGGATCGCAGGAGTTCCTAACCTTGTTGACTGAGGGCGGCGATAATTAGAATACACAATGTACTGTACCCTCTTTTTTAACAGTTGCAATTCATAGCTTATTTGAGGTATTACAGTTAGGATCTCTGTTCGATGGATGATGCAATCCATGGTTTTCTGAGTCCTTTCTGGCGTTATAACCTATACTTTCCTACTTTAACTCTGATTTTTCAACTAACACGGGTTCATGGTTGTCGTCAGATGTACTTCCTCGATGACATTGCTGTCGCAGGAACCTCAATATCTTCTTCCTTTGATCCTCCTTCCCATTTTCTTCTCTGGCCTGCATTTTGGCAATGTCTTTCTACATGCAAACAGACGCACGAAGATGTGAATACATTCGACAATCCCTCTGATTCTGGGGTTGTGGACCGCAAGCCTCCGTGCTTACCCATCATCCATGGCTAGAACTTAAACGCATCAAACGCAGGAGCTATAACTCAGTTTAGGCGCGCCAGACCGAGTTTCAAACTTAGGAACTCAGTTATTCATGTTTGAATCTCAATCCAACCGATACGTTATTGGGGGTAATCTTTTTACTTTATCCATTTGCTCTTCAATAGATAACAATATTATCAAACCCTAATCATCAATTTTCTGCAAGAACTGCCCCAATCCATTCCTCAAGGTTTGTGATCATTTCTTCTAACCGAGATGATTGATAAATGCTTGCTGGAATTTGATTCAATGCGTTTGATCTGTTGGGGCTATGTAGGATGACCGTTCGGCAACCCTATAACCGCCGGCCATGTGCCGCTTGCAAGAATGCCAGGGCGAGGTGCGACGAGTACTGTATCCTCGCTCCGTACTTCCCAGCCGAGAGAGAAAGGGAATACCTGGTCGTGCACCGGGTATTCGGGACGAGCAACATGACGAGGATGATACTAAGGATTAGCGAAAGCGACAGGAATCTGCTAGTGGAGTCGCTCGTGAGGGAAGCGTTCACGCGGCAGAGTCATCCTGTCTTAGGGATGTATGGCGAGTATGCTAGGGTTTCGCATGAGCTCCATTACTGGAAGGACTTGGCACAAAAAAAAGCCGCTCAGATCCTCCAGATGCAAACGCATATAGAAAGAATTAGCGTAAATAACGCATACGGCAACGAAAGCACATCAGGGCCATCCGATCCCCTCACATGGTATGGCGAGAGCAATCCCGCAGCAAATCTTGGCCGAGCACGGCAGGTCGAGGTAGGGATCACTGCAGTCGGCACTAATAACAATAATCCTATGACTAATGCAAGGGAGAGTGGCAACTGCATAATCGACAGCATACCCTACACCAGCAACATCTAGAACCAGCCCCCGATCGATAACCATTGTCAAGAACCTGTGGTCTTGATACATGAAAATGGGTTAAAGACTCAAGCGAAGCTGGATTCCTTCAGATTCAACTAAAAAATAGTCATAACCTTCAGTCTGTACACACTACACCAGAACACAGCAACAAACATACCAAAACAGAGTAATTAAACCAACACCAGTATCCTTCTATACTCCACAGCTCTTCTTCTTCATCTTCCACACACGTCTCCGCTTCGTCTCCATTCCTCCTTCCTCCTTCTCATCCAGAAAATATCTGAGTCCCCTCTTCTCTTTCTTCAGTCACCTTTTTGTTTCCTCCCCCCACAGACGAGTCTGTTGCTGGAGGTTGTTGGTGGTTTCCCCCACATTTAATCCTCTATCCTTTCTCTTCCCTTCAATTGCGTCCTCCGTGTCGTCCTCACTTAATTCCTTCACCAATTGTTGAGGCTCGTCTTCAGACAGCCCAAGCCCCTCCAAACAGCCCAAGCCCTCTCCTCCGATGGTCATAGCACCAACGGGCACTTCTTCTAGGGCACCTCTTCCCGCGCTGCCGCTTCCCTCTGCCTTTCTTTTTCCTGGTATCGAGTCTCATTATTTGCCACCGCACCGGGTTCCGAGGATGGCTTTAACCTCTCAGATACGAGTTTTGGGGCGCATACTCGAAGAATTGGGGGAAACGACAGAAGTGTCAATACAAGCACGCCGGGGCCATCCAGTCACATCGAGGGGCAATACGAGAAAACTCCTGCGGAGAATCTGGGCATTGCAGGGACGGTAATGGTCGGGGCCACTACAATCCATACTAACGACAATAGTGGGACGCCTTATGCGAGGGAAGGTGAGAGCTGCATGATTGACAAGGTTCCGTGTACAACGTCCAGAATCAGCTCTGGATCGACAACTACGATCAAGAACGCGAGGTGTCATTGTCGGTGGACGACGTCCAGAATCAGCTCTGGATCGATGATTACAATCGAGAACGTGAGGTCTCGTTGTTGGTTGATGAGATTCCCTGTACCAGCAACGTCCAGAATCAGCCCTCGATCGACAACTACAATCAAGAACGTGAGGTCGCCACACCGGGTCCCATGGATGGGCTCAACCACTCAAGTGCATGTTTTGGGGCAAATACAGAAGGAATAAGCGGCTGCTATAACGAAAATGGCAACGAGGACATATTCTGGCAGTCTGGTCACATCGAGCAAAAACAATCCTTCGGGCAAAAAACGAAAAAAGAAATCATTCCTTTGCTTTTCCGTTCATGTAGTTTCTTTTTAGAGATTCAGGAGAGCCGCAATTGCCCTCAGTTGGATCAAATGATAAATACATCAAAACTAGAAGGACCAAAAATGAAAGATGTTATCTCTGGCTCTTCCGAGGTTGCCTTTTGTCTTCTTGTGGGAAAGAATGCAATGGCGGCGTATCCGTTTGGCTGTTGACCGAGTCTCGGTCAATCCAGCCGAAATGGGAAAAATCTCAGACGACGTCCGCTGAATCCTGTCCTTCCTTGAAGAAGGTGGGGGGAGATTTCCTAATCGGGATAATGAAATCCATCAGTCTTCTTATGCTAGTCGTGTCGGTGTACTCTGCCCACGCTTCGTTCTCGCCTTTGCTTGGGGTTCATCCTCTGGGTACTTCCCTCTCTCTCTTGATTGTCGTGTAGTTTCGTATCTGGGTTTTGATCAGTAATGAGATTGGATTTTGGGCTTTTTCTGGGTGACGTGGTAGTGCCCTGATTTTGGGAAAGTTTTGTTCTTTGTTTGTTGATGCGTTGGAGAGGTTTTGCTTTTTGGTAGATGAAAAGTACTATGAAGGAGAGGTGATCGAATGCAGGGACGGGTTGAGATCTTTTGCCAGAGATCGTCTGAACGATGATTTCTGCGACTGCCTCGATGGAACTGATGAACCCGGTAAGATTCTGGATTTCGATCTCGCTGGTGACGGGGATGTTTTGTTGGGTTTCTGCTGTTCTCGTGTTAGATTAGTCTTTAGCTGGTTACGCAGAATCATAAACATTGGGCCTCTTGTCATGCATTGCTTTGGTTTTGGGAACATCATCGTAAATGAACATTTTCATTTTGGCACATCCGGTTAGTGTTTCTCATTTCGATAGTCTGTTGAAGAAGCACTGGTTTGGCTTGAGGGCAGTTGTTGAGCTGAGAATTTGAGTTGGGCTGAAGAATGAGCCGAGTGAAGGTTGAATTATGAACTGATATTAATTGAATGATGGACAAGCAGAAGAGCCCATAGTCTTATTATAGTCAATTGAAGAAGAAGACAAAAGTTGTTATCTGCACCCGTCGATAGTAGTAACAACTTACAGCAGCAGAGTGCGACGATTCTCTGCTTTTATTGATGATTTGTTACTCTAAGTTGGTGTGGCTATATAGTGGGGTGTAAACAGATATTTTCAATTACGGATGAAATGAGAATTCTCCCCTTCTTCCTCCTTTTTCACCTTCTTCACCTTTCCTTCTGTTCTTCTTCCTCCTCTAGTCAAGTTTTTGCACTTTTCTGCATTTTCTGAATTTATTAAACTTCCACAAGGTATCAGAGCCATTGTCTTACGACGGCTGTTGATCCTGTGGCTGAAGGAAATCAAGCTACACCTGCATCAGTTCGTGAAGCTGGGCAAAATATGCAGTCAGCCTTCTCTGCTTCTGGAATACACAATATAGGGAGTGGATCTTCTCAGATTCCTACTCCAATCCAAATCCCATCAAGTTTCTTCACTACTATGCTTAAACTTGATGAGGGAAACTATACGTTGTGGAAATGACAGGTGTTGGCTGCCATTACTGTAGGGAGTTATGAAGATTTTGTGTTTGGGAAAACTCAGTCGCCTCCTAAGTTTGTAGATGAACAGTTGAGTGAGATAAATCCAGAGTATAGGCTGTGGCAACGAACTGATAAATCTGTGATGAGTTTTTTATTCTCGTCTCTCACACAAGAGCCACTTAGCCAAGTAGTTGGTTGTGGGTCCTCATATGAAGTTTGGGAGAGTTTAAGACAGCAATTTGAATCTAGTTCAACCATTGGAGTGATTAACCTGCGAATGCAGATGCAGCAAGTGAGAAAAGAAGGAAAATTGATGCTACAATACCTTAATACTGTAAAAATATTCTCTAACCAGTTGAGTGCTATTGAGGAGAAGGTCGGCATAAGGACTATATTTGGTATCTCCTAGAGGGGCTTCCCTCTGGATATGATCCAGTGGTTACTGCAGTACATAGTTGTCCTGATCAGCCTTCGATTGAGGAGATACACTTCCCAGAGACCTACTCAACCTTACCACACACACAGAAGGCCACCTTCCCAGCATGCAGCTCACTATAACCCAGGAATCCTTGGTAAACCTCCTCCTAGACCTTTCTCATCTACATTCACACCAAGATCGGGAGACGGAGCCCTCATCAGACCAAAGCCTAGATGCAAAATTTGCTATAAAATTGGCCACACTGCCCAGAACTGTTACCATCGTATGACAGCTTCATTTGCTCCCCCACCAATACCACAGACTCACTATACTAACCTTCGTCACCCAACCTGTGACCCTGTCTTACCTCATTTTCCTGTCCATGCTGAATCCCTCATCCAGCCTGTCTCTATCCCTACCCAGCTCGAACCCATTGAGTGGTTATTTGAATTGGGGGCTGCTCATCATGTAACTCCAACTCTTATTGATCTCACTAACGTACATCCTTATCAGGATAAGGCTTCAGTCATGGTTGATAATGGTTATAAGATTCATATTGCTCATGTTGGTCAATCTACAATCTCCATTCACTTCACTTCGTCCCAGTCATGTTCTTCATATACCTGATCTTACCCAGCGCCTAGTTAGTGTGTCTCACTCTCAACTCTGTCATGACAACAATGTCTATGTTGAATTTCACTCTACCTTCTTTCTTGTCAAGGACAAGGTGACCAAGCAAATAATCCTTCAAGGACCAGTACATCAAGGCCTTTACACACTTCCTCCTCTGTTCTAGATGTCAACTAGCAACTCTCCTACTGTTTATCCGAGCTGTTCTCAGTCTCCGAGTGTTCTGCATACAAAATCTGATCCTAGTGACTCTTTATGGTGGCATTACAGATTAGGTCACGCTCATAGTGATGTTCTTAAGAAAGTTTTAGCTCTATGTAATCAAACTCAGACATCAGTTTTAGATGTGTGCTCATCTTGTGCTATGAGCAAATCTCTCAAACAGCCTTTTTCAATCTCTGTCTCTCACTCTACTACTCCTTTTGATTCAATTCACATAGATATTTGGGGGCCTTCCCCCGTACAGTCAATGACAGGTACTCTATATTTCCTTCTGTTTATTGATCATGCCACTAGATTCACTTGGATATACTTTCTCCAGCAGAAATCTCAAGCTCTTTCTGCATTTGTTCAATTTTACACGATGATTAAAACTCAATTTCACATTTCAATTATGAAGGTCAGATCAGATTGGGGTGGGGAATATCGTCATTTACACACTTATCTTCTCAGCCATGGAATTCTCCATCAAATCTCTTGTCCTTACTCTCCCCAACAAAATGGGAGAGTTGAAAGGAAAAATAGGCATGTGGTTGAAGTTGGTCTTTCTCTTCTTTGCCACTCCTGTGTTCCCCTTTCCTTCTGGCCGTATGCTTTGCATGAATTTGTTACTCTTATTAACCAACTTCCTTCGAAATTACTAAATTACATCACACCCGCAGAGCTTCTCTTTCACACTCTAGCTACTTATGCTATGCTTAGTGTATTTGGCTGTTTATGCTTTCCTTATATTAGGCCTTTCAATTCACATAAAATGCACCCTCGATCTAAACCGTGTGTGTATCTTGGGAGAAGTTCCTTTCATAAGGGATATATCTGTTATGATCATTCCACTGGTAAAATATTTATTTCTCGTCATCTCCAGTTTGTTGAGCATCACTTTCCTTTTAAATCCTCCATGGTTACTCCTCTCTATTCCTCTGAAACACTACACAGTCCATCTTTTGTGTTAAATCCAACTCTTCCCTGTTCCCACTTCTTCCTCACACCTTCCTGTTCCACCTTCACAGTCTCCACCACCTTCTGTGTCTTCCATTGAGTCATCTCCTTCTGTTAACCATTCTAAGCAATATGCAAACTGTGATCCTGTAAACACAAGTGTGCCTATATCAAATCCGTCACAAGATGTGCGTTATATCCATCCAATGATAACCAGATCCAAGGCCGGTATATTCAAGCCTAAAACACTGATAATAACAGCCCCTCCATCCGTACTTGTATCTTCTCCTACCTTACCTATTGAACGTACTACCTTGGCTGACGCCTTGGCTAATCCTCTCTGGAAGGAAGCAATGATAGTGGAACTTGAGGCAATGCGGAGGAATAATACCAGGGATATTGTCCCTTTTACTGGTATAGGAAAAGTTATCAGGTGGAAGTGGGTTTTTAAGGTGAAATTGAAGGCCAATGGAGAGCTTGAGAGGTGCAAAGCTCGGCTAGTGGTGAAAGGCTTTCATCAAACGCCTGGCATAGATTTTAAGGAGACGTTCAACCCAGTGGTGAAGCATCAAACAATTAAAGTCGTTCTCTGTTTAGTTGTTTCCTGTGGGTGGAAAGTGACTCAGCTTGATGTACATAATGTGTTTCTCAATGGGGGGTCTTCAAGAGACGGTTTTTATGCATCAGCCTCCAGGTTATGCTCACGGGGACTATCCTAAGCATATTTGCAGACTTAAGAAAGCTTTGTATGGCCTCAAACAAAGTCCCCGAGCTTGGTATATGAAGCTTAGCAATTGCCTTCACAAGTTGGGATACACAAATTCTAAGTCTGATGCTTCTCTTTTCTATAAACACTCTCCAGGCGGTGTAGTTATCCTGTTGATTTATGTGGATGATATAATCGTCACAGATCTGATCGGACAGAGATTAGTTGTCTATTTCCTAGGCTGCATTCTCAATTTGCTCTCAAGGACTTAGGCGATTTGTCTTACTTCCTTGGCTTTCAGGTGTCCAGGAAGGCTAATATGCTTCATTTGTGTCAAGAGAAGTATGTAAATGACTTATTAGAGCGTACTGGGATGAAAGACTGTAAACCAGTACCCTCACCGCTGTCTTCCACAGGAGTTTTATCTAAGTATGATGGTGAACCACTCGAAGATTCGACCGAATACAGGAGTTTGGTAGGAGCGTTGCAATATTGCACTAATGCGAGGCCCGTTATTAGTTATGCAGTAAGCAAAGCTTGTCAATTTCTTCAACAGCCAACAAGTCTTCATCTTAAGGCAGTTAAATGATCCTTCGATTTTTGAAGGGTACCAGCTCTCATGGTGTTACTATCACAACTGCTGATTCATTTAACATCTCCTGCTATACGGATGCAGACTGGGCAAGTTGTCCAGATGATCGGCGTAGCACTGATGCCTACTGTGCTTTTATCGGACCCAATTTGGTGTCTTGGTCGTCTCAAAAACAGATAGTGGTATCCTGTTAAAGCACTGAAGCGGAGTTCCGAGCATTAGCTAATGGGGCTGTTGAGGTTTTGTGGCTTCAAAAACTTCTCCTTGAACTCCACATTCCTTTTCAGACTCTTTCTGTATTGTTTTGTGATAACCTCAGCACTATTCAGCTTGCAGCTCATCCTGTTCTCCATGCTAGAACTAAACATGTGGAGATTGACTTTTATTTTTTGCGAGAGAAGGTTCTTGATGGAACCTTGGTGATTCAACGTGTGCGGACCAATTGGCAGATCCATTGACAAAGGTCACACCTCTTCAGCGTTTTCTTCTAAATTGACGGGAAGTGTTGAGCTGGTATATAATAACAATAGTGCAGTGGAGGCGAAGAGTCGGATGAAGGAAGTGTATGCAGGACCAGTAATTAAACTGGAAGATGTGGGGTGCCGGGAGAAAATAGAGGAAAATACAAGAGTTACGGGGGGTGTGAATTGACGGGAAGTGTTGAGATGAGAAATTGAGTTGGGCTGAAGAATGAGCCGAGTGAAGGTTGAATTATGGACTGATTTAATTGAATGATGGACCAGCAGAAGAGCCCATAGTCTTATTATAGTCAGTTGAAGAAGAAGACATAAGTTGTTATTAGCACCCGTCGACAGTAGTAACAACTTACAGCAGCAGAGTGTGATGATTCTCTGCTGTTATTGATGATTTGTTACTCTAAGTTGGTGTGGCTATATAGTGGGTGTAAACAGATATTTCCAATTACGGATGAAATGAGAATTCTCCCCTTCTTCCTCCTTTTTCACCTTCTTCACCTTTCCTTCTGTTCTTCTTCCTCCTCTAGTCAAGTTTCTGCATTTTTCTGCATTTTCTGCGTTTATTAAACTTCCACAGCAGTCTGGGTCCTATTTAACTTTACCATTGTGTGATTGTTTATGGATGTTCAGGAACGATTTGTGTGAACATAGTGAAAAAGAGTTGTATTTGTCGGTCGGATAGAAATGCACGACTCCCATCGGATTCGATTTGTCATAACATAGGCTGTTAGCATTCTCCTTATATGTGTCGACCATTTGACCACCAGTGAAGACATCAATTCCCATTGATTTTTAGCACCAAGATATAAGAAATATTGATTCGTTCTGGATATTCCCAGTCTGAGTTAATAAATGTGTTTGATTGTTGAGGCTAAAAATGTAAAACTGGTTGTGGGTAAAGATTTTTACAACAAGGTTTTCTCGGCATTTGATGACGCATTACATTATGTTTGAAATGTGCCCACGGCATGGCACTTCCTTCCCTTCTTTATTGTAATCACTGGTGGTTGCTTTTCAGGGACAGCAGCTTGTCCTTTGGGGAAGTTTTACTGTAAGAACCTGGGGAGTATGCCCAAGTTTATACCATCTACTCACGTGAAGGACCATGTTTGTGGTAATTGTACTCCTTCCTATGGTCATGTTATGCATTGGAATCTCTGTCTCACACAACTATGAGCTAGGCTAGTTCAGTTGTCTACTCAACAGTTGGGGGGACGGACTAAACAGTCTATTGTGTTGTGGATGCTGCATTATATGAGGTGACGCTTTGCATGAGATAATCATGATACAGGGTTGATATTTGGATGTTTTGGACCTTGTCATTCCTATTGTGAGGAGACGACAGATTGCTGTGATGGGTCCGATGAATATGGTGGGGGTATTAGATGTCCCAATACCTGCATAATGGGAGGAAATGTTGAGTACAAGTTGGAGAGCCACGATATGCATACTCAAACTTCACTAAAGGGCAGAAAGGAAAAGGAGGTTGGATCGAAATCCGAGGACTTCCTTCTAAAAGTGAAAGGTACTCTAATCTTTCTGTTATTCGCAGACTGGAAGATATATGTTGTAACCTTTGACGTGTTATTTCAGGACTCAAGACAGCCATCATGTTGCAAGTGGTCCTCATTTTCCTGCTCTTGGTACTTTGCTTGTGTCGCCGGCACCCAAAAGGAAAACGGAGGCATGCCCGTGCATCCGCTGGACACATCGTCGGCTCTTAACATCCGATTCTTGCAGCAATCTGTTGAGATGCCCTTATCTTCCTCCTCACTGGACTTCAGAGAAACACTAAATTAATCTGACTATCCATCCTTCCCAAAAAGAGCAGCTATCAGATATTCCAGTTTGTGATGTCCCTCTGGAAGAGGAAGTTGCCCAGAGGCAGTTGTTTCCCCCCCCCCCCCTCCCTCCCTCCTCAAAAGCCTAATATCGTCTACATAAAACTAATACTAAATTGGATAAAAAAAAAACAAGAAGAAACATCAATTATATAAAATAGATATGGTATAGAGGGATATTTGTTATTTAGGCGTTTCAGTGCTTCTGAAACCCCAAGCCACCCCCCGGTTTATCATATGGTATAGAGGGAGTGGAATTTCATATGAAAAACAGCATCGAAATGTTGTAAGTTCAAACTCTCTCGTCAAAATGAATTCAACCTAATATACAAGCCTAGCGATCCGAATTCCCCTGTAGATTGGATTTTTTAATCTACGGAATGTGGGCAAAGTGTGCTGGACCAAAGTAGATCTTTCTGCAGTCAAATTGCTAACTGGGAATCATGGGTGTTTCATTTCATCGTTTCTGTTTGACTGTAGCTAATGGCAGCTTGTCGGATTCATCGACGTCGGTTGTGACCGGATCTGCCTATGGAGATCTGAACAATGGCATCTGCCTCCTTGTGATGCAGTGGCAATGGCAAATGCAGGCCTTGGCTCTGTGCTCCTTTCTGCTGCTGAATTTATCAATCAATTGACACGGGTTGATAATGAGGCAACGCGATTAGTACCTCCAGAGTACTCAACTACGGATGTTGGATTTCAAAAAGAGGGAAATTTTCCTGGGAAAACCGGATCTTTGATCTTTCTTTTTCCCATTTCCCCTCTATTGTGGATCTTAACTCAGCAATGGTGATCTCAATGTGATGCAGCGGTAATTATGTTGTTGTTGTTGTGTTTGAGCCCCATTTGTTAAATCCTGGATGAAGCCCACAGCCAATGCATAGTCTCTGCAATATTCTTTTTGACAACCATGAAACTTAACTTCCACATGGACATCATCTAATGCCCAAGGAATCTGTCCTCTCTACTATTTTAGGTTACCAAACCTCTGGCCCTGTCTGAAGCAAAACATTGAACAAAACTAGGAAGAATCAGTGCCTAATGCAGAGGAATTTTGTGTCGTCGAAGAGCAGTGGATCCTGTTTATCATATCATCTTTTCTCTTTGTGCAGAAACATCTAACAAGTCATGGCCTTTCAAAATCTTCAGCAGCATCACCTGGCAGACTGCAAGAAATCATTCTTTTTGACGACCTATCCCGGCTGAGCATTCTCCTGAATGAACTTAACCATGAACTCGATCCACTAATCCTGGACAAGGGATTGATTCCTCCTCCTGAGATCCCTTCCCGGGCGGGGGTGTCGTTGATTCCGCATCATTAGCCGTCTCTTCCGGCTCGGGCTGCGCTCGGGGCTCCACCTTGGTGCGGCACACCTGACAGATTGTGCGAGACCCAAGCCACCGGTCAATACATTCCGCGTGGAACATGTTGGCAGTTCGGCAGGATCCTTGTCAGCTCCCCCTCTTCTAGTAAGCCCAAGCACACGATGCATTCTTCCACCACACTAGACTCCCATTCACTTTCTCCTTCGACTTGCCTATAGGCATACACAGGCAATGCAGCAAGAACCGACGGTTCCAGCCCTCTCTTGGGAGGCTCAGCCGAAGCCTGCCACTGAATGACATTCAGCAAACCCGGCTCTCGAGTGGCGGCCAGGTGCCGAGCCTGCCGACGGATGACGTACCTGGCAAATAGATGGAGTAGGGCCACAAGGACAACAACGATCGGCAGCGAGACTGCTGCCGCAACCATGACCTTGCCGTTGAGGTAGTTGGCACTGTTGTCACACATCTGCATTACTTCTCGGACAGAGGCATGTGAGAAATTCACACAATCACAGAAATAACAAACCAAGAAAAACAGCGGAAGACTGGATCGGTTACGCGGGTTTACAGTCACCGAGAAAGATCAAGGGAAAATAAAACGTACCCGTATTCGCCATGTTCGTCATACCGTAAAGCTGATGATTGTAACCTGGGTGGCGTAGATCTTCTTCCCCTTTTCCTTCCATCCATCAATGGACTATAGAATATAAAATAGTCTACACCCAACCGTAAGCCACATTAGACAAACGAAATGCGCATATCCCAATGACTTAAGCGATTTAGTGGGATTTCATGCATTGTCTTTATGTCACAATCTGTTTTATAAAATATAGTTTAATAAAGTAAAATAAAATAAATAAAAGAAAATTAAAAATAAACAATTAATGGAAGCTCAAAAATAAAAAATTTCTAACAAGGCATCGCCCCTCGTTAGTGCCATGGTTGCTCATGACGGAAGGCCCGGACAAAAGAAACAGGGGAGAGAAACAGAGCAACCTTTTTAATGTCTATACTCAGAAATAAAATCGTAAAAGCTTTCGTTTTCCCGAAATGGAGTGACTCCACTCGACGTTGACTTGCCAAGCCTGCCGTCCATCCTTTAATAATAGACCAAACAATTGGGATTTTATCGAATTAAGTAGAAGCTATGAGCCTTCAAATGGGCTAATTAATTACGGACGGGATCATGCCAGAGTGGGGCATTTGTAGGTCCAATGGGCTGAGCCCATAACGTAATGGGCCGGAAGGATTAGGCCCATATTTTCCGGGAATTATTATATAGTGATAATACTAAATGGAACCCCAATGAAAGATGGATGAATTCGAATCGTTAAGCATAAAAGAAAACATGCAGAAATTTTAGTCGATGAGAAAATATTGATCCATAATAGAATATATTATATGGGTAGGTCTTGCTGCTTATACCTATGAAAACATGATATTCACGTAGAATAGATCAATATTCAATGGGAAAAAGCAGGTCATGTTATGAATCGATTTGGTCTACCAAAGTAATTGAGCATAAAAACCAAATCAAAATTCAAAGCACTTCGATCGAACATACATTTCTTTCTCCTCCCAAAATGTCAATCTTTTTGTTCCTTCCAAATCCTTCATTAATTCCTACTATCAACCAAACAGCAATGTGTGCGTTAATCGGAACTGGAATTGATAAATGAAATTCAAATGGCATAACATTATTGTTTCGCATGTGGATCTTCTTGGCATCTTCGATAAGAACCTGAAAGGCGATGATGAGATCCGGCGACGTTTCAGTCGCAGGAACGTGGAGAAGGAGGAGATAACGTTGGTCGCCCGGAGATAATTGTGCTCCCGTGCCCTTCACCCTGCTGCATTTGTGGATGAACGCGAAATCCCGGCAGACTGGAATGCTGATGATGCTGATGATGATGGGCTGCGGAGGATGAATCGATGAGGTGAAACTCTTCATAAGAGCGGAACGAGGGCGCGAGACTGGACTGAAGGGTACCCCTTTGTAAGAATCCCGCCGAGCTCTGAGTTTGGCCGAGGAAGAGAGGCTGATTCAGGAGCGGGGGAGGGTTGAACATGAACCGAGGGTAGTCGGTCGCCGTCATTGGGAAGATCGAGGCCGGGTGGATATGATCCCCGTGTTGCTGTATGAAGTTTGGGGCTTGGAAAGGGTGGAGGGAGAGCCCGAGATCCCGGTCGTTCGAGGAGCTGTAGTCGTCGAAGTTGATTGACGACGAGGCGGCCATTGCGGAGCTCGCGGTGAAGAATGGCGTGGTGTCCATCTGGGAAGGCAACAGCGAGGAGGAGCACGATGCGGCCATGCTCCTCGAGTCGAGCCCTGGCTCCCTGTGGATCGGAAAATCGTACCCGTCATCCGGAGACTCGGACCCTCGTCCTTCTCCAAGAGCAGCGGTCGAGTCCACGTTACCGTCCGTTTGCAGGGAAACCCCGGATGACCGAGGAGGACGTGATGCAGCGGCGAGGGAGGCCGCGCTGGGTGGCTCCCAGTGGGGGAGCTCAGCGAGCTTGTCGATGGAGGACTTGGCCTTCTTGATGAGCCAGTCGACGGCCTTGCTGGGGCGGTCGAACCCTAGCCGGTCCTGGACGTCGTAGAACTGTATGGCTGTGTGGGCGGAAAGCCTAACACGGCGGTCACGAGGGCCCTTGGAGGTGTACACCTTGCTGTGACGGTCCTTGCGCCCAGTCCCCCTGATGATGTGGCCTCCCTGGACCTGAACTATCTCCCCTCCATAACTACCGACTCCATCCCCACTGCTCCCCTTCATTAACCCCATGTAAGGAAAGAGAAGATGGCCGGCCCCTCCTTTTTCTGGGGGCACTTCCTTCTCAAGGGGCCTTACCAGATCCCAGCGTTCCTCATCCACAAACAAACTGTTACATAAGAGGAAATAAACATGCTCAATAATTCAACCCTCTCTTCCTAGGGTTACCGTGGAAAGTTGTCTTGTCAGAAAACAATAAGGTTTGGGAAATTACTCGCCTCTTTGTAAATTTATCACGGTTCCACCTGTTTCTGATCCTGATCCTGAAAAGAGCTCGAGGAGGGAGGGAAAAGAGAGAGAGAGAGAGGTTTCCTTGTCTTCTGCTGCTCCTGGCTTGTTGTTGCCTGCTGTCTGTCCTGTGTCTCAGATCCCTAGGAATTGTATCTTGCCCCACCCCCCCCCCCCCCCTCCCTCCCTCCCTCCCCCTTCTCTGTCTCCCTGTTAGCCTGTCTGAAAACCTCTTGCAGCTCAGAGGAAGGTAGCTGGAGTAATTCCTACTAAACTAGCAAGAAGTAACTACAAGACAACCCCGATTTTCTCAAATCCCCTTTTTCTGTGGAGGAAAATTCCTTTTAGGGTGCTCGATTTTTTTTTTCTTCTTTAATGATATTTCTAAGACTGGAGGAGGAGGGGGATGGGAAGCAACTTGCAACGAGTCGTTTGAGAGGAATCCTTTTGCTTTTTTTTTTTTTTTTATCTCTAGACTTGCGATGCGATCTCTTAGGCATCTCCAAAAAGCTTTCTCCTTTTGAAGCTTCCATTTGTTTCCCCTCATCATCAACTAGTCTTATGCAAAAGGCAAAGGAAGGGGTCGTGAGTTGTGCTTTGTTTGGACCACTTCCCCACAACCTCCCAACATGTACCCAAATCTATTAACATTCCCCTCCTTCTCCCAAAACTCGATTAACACCCACCCATTTGGGAGAGTGGGTTGGATCCTGTTCTGTAAACCCTAGTATTCTATTTTGTACAAACAATTCAGATGCTAATCCCCTTCTTTCAAAAGTAAGGATTGTACCACCTTGGCCTGCTGCCTCTCAGTTGGGGACTTGGGAAACACTCCCACTCCCCAAGCCTTGTAGTTATTAATTAAGACAGACAAAGTGTATCGAAGAATATAATATCACTACAAAGATGTTATTTTATGTTATCCTTTTGTCCCTGTAACATCCATCCTGACTCTTACAAAAGGCAAATCGGGTGTATTAGTTTTGTTGTTGTTGTTGTTGGGAGAGTGTGGGGCTGTCAGAATTGTTTGTGAGGGTGGGGAAAGTAGGCGTGCGTAACATTTATGTCGTAATACTTAATAGTTATGCCAATCATGTTGGCCCCCCTCTATACTCTTTCTTTTCTTTCTTTCTGTCAGGTTTTTAGAAATAGAGAAATATGAGATCATCAACTTTATACGTTAAAGGAGGTAATGATTAACAATCACATTGGTATGAGGAGAAAAACAGGCAGCATCTTGGCTTGGAGGCGATCGAGATTTATCACTTTCCTATCGAAACAACCCTTTTGTTTTTCTGTTTTTCTTTCTTACTACTATGTACAAACTATATTCCTGTAAGAAGAGGGGCAGTTGCCTTTTGAGTTATTGTTTAACGATGTGTGTGTGTTGGGGGGGGGAGAATTGATGTGCGCTTTAAATGGCTGCAGCTGCTGCCGATGGACTGATCCTAATCTGACTATGCACATTCAATTTCATTTACGTGTCACATGAAAGCCACAATTCAGGGGGGAGGGGGGGAGGCTCCCGATCCAAGATCGTTTAGGGTTTCGTATTATCTTCTCGGCAGGGACAAATGGTTTGTAGGTCGGCAGGTTAAGGGATCACAGGGTTGACAGCAAAAATGCCGATGCACAGGGCAAGTTGGAAGGACTTTAGAGGGAGGAGGAGGAGGGAAAAGAAAATATATTACATTGATTTTTCCGTAATGTCACGGGTTCGGACCAGTAAGTGAGGAAAATTGGCACGTTTTATGTTACCGGGCGGATGGATGAAAATTGATCGGGGAAGTGCGAGGAGAAGACAGCTCACGTGTTAAGCCGCGTTAGAGAGGAGGTGCACAATCATGTCCTAACAAAGGAAACTTCCAAGGGGAAAGGAGTAGTTCCCTGGGTCCCAAACGCTGGTTCTTTCTAAAGTGAATCGGCGCGTCGGGCTAAAAGATGGTCGGGAATGCCGCGGTCGAGATGGGTTTTGGGTGATAAATGACATTGGGACGAAGAGACTCTTCTTGTGTTTGTGTGTGTGTTGGTGAGAATGAGCAACAAAACCAAAAAAACAAACAAACTCGTCAAATCTAACACAAGGAGAAAGAAAAGTTTGGTCTCTTTTAAATTCCCTGTCCCATCCTCCCTCTCCCTCTCTCTATTATTTGTGACATGATTGCGCGTGCGTTTCCCTTCTTTTTAAGTTATCGATTCGTACCTCCCAAAGGAAACCAAACCAAAACAAGCCAATCCAATCCAATCCCACGCCCTTCCTTTCGGTTGATGAAATTTTAAAGGAAAGATGAGTAAATAACCAAAAGGCACACTTGATAATTATTCAATATCTTTTATTTTTCCTTTTGGGATAAGTGGAAGAAAACAAATAGGAGGACCATGCTAAGCAGTTTAGACGTTGAAATTGGACGAACGACGACAACAATCCCTTCTCTTCTCCGTCTCTTCCCAACTTATAAAGGGTAAAAAAAAACTCTTATCGTATTGATTTTATTTTTTTAAGGCAAAATATAAGTTTATCGCTTCAACTTTGAGCCAACTTTCTGTTTTGTCATTATTTTAGTTTGTTATATAACTTTGTCACTAATTTTGCTTTCATATTGATTTTCGTCAATTTTGAATTTTTTTTTATAAACAACGGCTTAATAGACGATTTTCATTTATTGATTAAAAAAGAAAATAAAATAAAAATAGAAAATAATATTGAAACCTCTCGCGTGTTATTTTATTTTAAAATTTTCAAGTGAGTTGGAAGTCGAAGTTGGAAGATAATTGCTGATACTGTAAAAAATATGCAAAATTGATTAATGTCGGATGATGGCTTTATTGAGAGGACACTGCTACAAGTAAAATGGATCGGGTCCAATATCATGATCGTTTATGGCCCAACGGGCCATCCTGAGTGGTGTTAAGCCCAAGAATCATCTGCTATATAGAGTGGAGGTAGGTCTGAAATTCGTAGCGGCAAGCTCTTATGGCTTTCAAGAGTGGACCCCTTGTTTACAAGAGAAGAGGCTTGTTAGAATATCGGACATGTTCATATGCCGATCCCAATACACAAACTCAACGGATTCCACTTTAAAATCAATTGGTTATAAATGGAGTAGTCCGTTTAAGCTTATATACTAGGTCGAACTCTCTTAACTATCCGACGTGGACTTTGGATTTACCCCTTTTTGGTGTGAACCCATTTCAAGCTCGAAATTTAGGCGGAACTTCCAACCGCCAATCACCAATCACTCATTGCCTTCCTTCTCCCTTCAGATCCGAGGTTACAGATGTTACAGTGACCGTCGGCTAACATTGGGCTTGGGCGGCAATCACTCTTCCTTCCAACCGGCTTCAACCATTGTCTCGTCATGTCACAATTCTCTATTTAAGACCATAATAGTGTTGTCCCACGTCAAGCGTACCGGCTTCAATCATACTTTTCCTATTGAAGCAGTTGAGTTGTGACACTTGTCAAGTTGGATACTCCCCTTCTTAGCTTAGCGACCTGAAATGTTGAGGTTGAAATTAACGTACACTATATTCTCCAATGTCAAACTCTTTCTCTTCGACCTATGTTGCTCGTTCGCATGTTTGATGCATTCAGAGTTGAGTTCTATCTAATTAAAACCAGTATTGTCAAAAGCGCAAAGCGCAGCGAGGCGCATCCTCAGCGCTTCACTCCTATGCTCTGAAGCGGCCCGCATAAAGCGTGTACATAGGATGCTCTTCGAGCTTTAAGCGCGAGGCGCAAAGCGCTGCCGAAGCGACAAAGGCGCAACGGTCTCTATATTAAACCCTATTTTTCCTTTTTTTTCTGTCTAAAGCATTCCCTTCGAGCGGCAGACGAAAAACCTCCCTCCTAGAAGCCCTCTCTCCCAGCGCCAGAAGCCTCCCTCCCTCCCAGAAGCCTTCTTTCCCGTTACCTCGCCGGAACCCGTCGCCCCGCCGGACCCCGTTCCCCTATCGGACCCCGACCCAAACCCTCCATCCCTTGTTGTGATTTATGATTTCTTATCTCTTGCATATGCGGGTTTTGATTTCTGTGGGTTGGCGTTTTGATTTCTATTGGGTTGATTTATGTGGTGTTGATTTCTGGCGTTGATCATACTTAGCTCCCACTCCCAGCTCAGTTTGTCTCTTTTCAAATATACGTGGGTTTCGATTTCTGTTGGTTTCGATTTCTTTGATTTCTGATCAATCTTGTGATGTTTGTCGGGACTGATATTAGAAATGGATTCATTGGACAAATCTTCGAAAAGATATTAACATTGATGCGTACATGTCAAAAGCGCGCTTTGCACTTTATACTTTGCGCTTAAAGCGATTTGGGAGGTTTGCGTTTTTTGTGCGCTTTGCGGCTTTAACAACCATGATTAAAACTTCAATACATATTCTCTCGATCTCCTCGCTGTTGATCTTCCGCAGCTACTACGCTGTCCTGTGGAATATAAGGTATATGAATCGGTGCCGAATAACGATAAAGAGCTTCGTACGGTGTCATTCGAGTAATAGTGTGGTATCCAGTATTACACACTCTGCTTAGCTAATGACAACCAGTAGGACTCATTTACGCTACTAATTCTGATCAAGTAGGGCATTGTAGATCCCAAACATTTTCGTTCATGATTTACATTCGATTAGCTAGTCTTTCGATCGAATCAAGCAAGGAGTCGCAATCAGAAGGACGTATATGAATCCAAGTGAAAAATTCCAAGCCAGTTGGGGAATTACTCGAAACCGAAACCGAAGCTCCATCTCCGCCGCCGCCGGCTGTCCAAAAAGACAGCAACTCGAAACAGCCTCCTACGCTGCTGCGCTCGAATGCCACTCCTCAGGCTCAAGCCATTCCTTGTTCCTCCCTTTTACGCGCTCGCACCATCAGGGCTCGCCCCAAGATTGTTCCTTTCGTTTTGCTTCTCCGGTCGTTCGTCCCCTTCTCAGCTGTCATCGTCGACCAACAGAGTTTCGATAGAGTACGAGCCATGGTCGGGTCTCCAGTCATGGCGAGAGAGTCCTGTCAACGAAGACAGGTTCTGGGGACCGCACGGACCCCAGCCTCTGCCCAGGTCTCGGCTACCACCCCCAGTCCCGGGCGAGACTGCCATCGCGACGGCTTCGTCGCTCGCGGAGATGGGTGCGGTCGTTCTCTCGACGAGCGACCCCGTGTTGAAGTCTCAGCTTTCCCACATAGCGTTCTCCCGGTGGCGTTCGGAGGGTTTACCTGTCGGAGTTTGGGAGCCGCCTGATAAGCCCGCCAGGCCTACCAAGCCTCGTCTGGTTCGGCTGCTTTTGTCCATTCCTAGTCTTCCTTGCCTTGTTCCATAGGATAGTTAAAAATTGGTCTGAGTAATTCTCACGTCCTGTGCATGATTGGGGAAAGCAACTATATTTGCACTTGATACTTGTGGTTTGACATTGGTTTTTTAGTCAGGACTGAGGTTGATACTTGTGGTTGGTTTTTTAGTCAGGGCTAAGGGTTGCAGTTGCAGTTTCTAATCCACTTTGTTATGTGAATTGAAGGTTTCACCCAAAAAGATACCGGCTCCGAGGGAATCGGGTCTGCCTCTTAATGCCTACATGCTTCACAACCTTGCACACGTTGAGCTAAATGCTATTGATTTGGCATGGGATACCGTCGTCCGGTTTTCGCCCTTTCTAGAAGAGCTTGGGGAGGGCTTCTTTGCAGACTTTGCGCACGTGGCAGATGATGAAAGCAGGCACTTTGGGTGGTGCTCCCAAAGGCTGATGGAGCTTGGGTCCAGGTCTGGGGTGTTCTTCTGTGTGTAAAATCTCTTCATTGATAATGTGACACTAGGACAATGATGTCAACTCATCTTTCTTGTTATTGCTGATATAATCAGATATGGGGATATGCCTGCCCATAACATGCTATGGAAGGAGTGTGAGAAATCCTCTGATGATGTGTCTGCACGTCTGGCCGTGATTCCAATGGTTCAGGTAAGTAAGCCATAACCTTATTTTTATAAGGCTGTGTATTCTGTAGATCTCCCTCTAAGAGTAATGCCATTTATTTTGAAATATTCTTTTACTTTGTTTGTAAACTGAGCAGTTCTATTTCCATCATGTCCATTTATACATAAATGAGAATGCTCTGTTGAATATGGAAGAGTAAAATTGTGTGCTGAGTTAGTTAAAAGTTGCATGAGACATGATGTGCAGAGATTGTAGTAGAACGACTGGTTATTGTGTTGCGCTCCTTTCAGATTCTAAAATTAGTGGATTTCTGTTATTCTCGTTTGTTGAACCTCTGACCGTTAATTTAGGTTAACTAATCTCATCTCATCAAGAATATTTAATGGATTTAGGAAGTAAGAAGACTAAATGCTGGTCATGGTCCAATGCATGAGTTGGGTAGCATTGGTGACATAAGAACACGGGAATTGTTGACCAGGATTGTTGATGAGGACTCTGAACACGTCACAGTAGGATTTCATTGGCTTAGCCATGTGCAAGGGTTGCATAGACCAATGTTTAAAGATGTCCCCTCCACTATATGCAATCATCAGATTTCTCTGGACCATGTCGACCGCCTTCTCTGTTTGCTCCAAAAGTGCAGCAGAATCATTTCTCTATCCAGCACAAAGCTTCTGCATGCTCTTGTCATCATGGTTGGCGGATATTCTCCGCAACCAATCTTCCTGTACAACAACATCATTTCTTTTTATGTGGATCTTGACAATTTAGAAACAGCACAAATGGTTTTCCACAACATGCCTGACAGAAATGTTGTATCGTATAATAGCATTATTTGTGCGTATAGTCGATCCGGATATGTGAATGAAGCTTTTCACATTTTCCGTGTCATGAGACTACATGGTTTTAGCCCAACCCAGCATACACTTTCAGCGCTGTTGTCTTCCAAAGAGTTAGATATATCTTGTGCAATTCAGCTTCAAGGATTAATTTGGAAGAATGGATCCCTTTCCGGTGGTCCTTTTGTTGGCACCTCATTGTTGAATTTGTATGGTAAGTATGGGTTCTTGGATGAAGTTAACAAAATTTTTGAAGATATGCCTTCGAGAAGTTTGATTACCTGGAATTCTGTCATAACCTGGTTTGGAAAACTTGGTTTTCTAAGCAACTGCATCATGTTGTATAAAATTCTAGTGAAGAGCTGTCCTGAGATGTCTGAAGGTACTTTTATAGGTGTCCTGTCTGGTTGTCAATGCAAGACAGACTTTGAAATGGGGGAGCAGTTTCATGGTTTAGTGGTTAAAAGTGGTTGGTATTCAACTCATGTCTTAAATGCACTTATTAATATGTATGATAAATGTGGTAATGTGTTACTGGCAGAAAGAATGTTTGAAGATCTTGATATCCCTGATATTGCTTCCTGGAATATGATGATTGGTGCTTGGGGCAAAAGCAAGACACCTGAAAATGCATTGTCCAACCTCTATAAAATGTCCCTAAATGGATTGAAGCCTAACCAGACAACCTTTGCAAGTTCTGTGAATGCTAGTATTGGTTTTGAAATCCCACAATATGGTGAGTATGTACATGGGAAGCTGATTAAGACCTCATTAGAGACTGATGTTTTCGTTGGTAGTTCTTTGGTTGACTTCTACGCAAAGTTTAACAGATTGGAAGAAGCCCATCGATGTTTTGATAACATTCGTGCCAAGAATGTAGTTTCATGGAATGCATTGATATCTGGTTATAGTTCTAAAGGCTCATCTACTTCGGTGAAATTATTGCGAGAGATGCTAGAATTGGGTTTTAAAGCTGACGAGTCCTCGTTATCGGCTGCTCTAAAATCATCAACTGGTCTTCAGACCAGGCAACTTCACTCTACCAGTATAAAAATGGGTTATGAGGACAATGAGTATGTTTTGAGCTCTTTAATCATCTCGTATGCCAGAAATGGTCTTACTTCAGATGCATTGGCTTTTGTCGCTGCCTCTGGTGAAATACTTTCTGTTGTTCCTGCTAATGTCATAGCGGGAATATATAATCAAAGTGGTCAATTTCATGCAACTATTAATTTGCTTTCTCAACTTGGAGCACCTGACCTTGTCTCATGGAACATTGTAATCGAGGCCCTTGCTCGCAATGGTAATTATGCAGAAGCCATCCAAGTGTTCAAGGACATGACTAGGTGTGGAATGCAATCTGATGAGTTCACTTTTGTTAGCCTTTTGAATGTCTGCAGTAAAATTTCCGACCTTGGATTTGGAGGTTCAGTTCATGGTTTGATGATAAAGACCAATTTCAGCAGGCATGACACGCGGTTGTGCAATATTTTGATGGATATGTATGGGAAATGTGGATGCATTAGAAGCACAATCAAAATCTTTGAGAGAATGATCGAGAAAAATCTTTTCTCATGGACCATACTGATTAGTTCTCTCGGTGTGAATGGTTATGCTTGTGAGGCCTTAGAAAGGTTCAAGGAGATGGAGTTGCTTGGCTTTAAAGCCGATGGTGTTTGCATCTCTGCTGTTCTAATGGCATGCAGACATGGGGGGTTAGTAGGAGAAGCATTGGAGTTGTTTCACCAAATGCGGGCCTCTAGTGATGTTGAACTTGAAATAGATCACTATAACTGTGTAGTAAGCTTATTAGCAAGAAGTGGATGTTTTAAGGAAGCAGAAGAAATAATTAAGAGCATGCCTTTCCCTCCAAATTCTCTGACATGGCGTAGTTTCCTTGAAGGCTGCAAGATCAATAATAAGAGTCGCGTGCAATGGAAATGACGAGTCCAGCTTTGTCCTTTGGATAATGAATTCTTATTCTTGATTGGCCAGTGGCTCAACAGACTAGTCAATATTTTTCCCTTGCATGATCATATGAGTGAAGTACAGTGTAGACTCACCCACCATAGCCAGGTGTCCTACCCGGGTCGAGTCCGGATTAGTCGGAACGAAGCTCCGGAAACCGGGCGGGCAACCAAAAAAAAGTACAGCGTAGTTTGAAAGAAGAATCATGTGTTTGCCTCGGAGTCTGTGAGTGAGGAACAGGAATCAATTTCTACAATTTGTGCTTAAATAGGTAAAACCATGAAGATTTTCTGTGTATGACTTTCAGATTCTTGGCGACCACCTTACCTAGCAAATCAAGACTTGATTGGTGCTGTATGTACAGGATCTGTATAGCTCGGATTGTGTTTATAATCTACAATTTTGAAAATCAACCCAATCCAGTCAATCTTGTCTTTCTTGGATGCATCCATAGATATTTTAGCCGTTGAATTATTTTTGGTACTTATCAACTGTTCAGGAAGCGAGAGGACTTGATGCGGGGCCTCGGCTGGTGCAGAGGTTGGTTGGTTTCGGTGACAATAAGACATCCAAGATCGTTGCCCAGATAGCAGAGGAAGAAACAGCGCATGTATCAGTTGGCGTCGATTGGTTTATTGCCCTTTGTCGGAGGATGAACCTTCCTCCTTCCTCGACCTTCAAAGGTAAAAGGCATCCTTTGGCATGATCATTTGCCATGCATCTATTACAGTACAGATCATCAAGGGAGGAATTCCATCGGATGCAGGATTGTTGAGGGAGTATAATGTGGAGGTGAAGGGGCCATTCAACCATTCAGCTAGAGAAAAGGCCGGTATCCCCCGAGACTGGTATGGACACACATCACCGCCCACCCGCTAAAATCCATTGACATTCCGGCTTCAACCCAATATGGGAAATGAGCCGATATCGATGCTCTGAGGTTGTTAACTGTTTGTTGACCAGGTATGACCCATCTTCTTCAACAGCCACACAGAACAAGGAGGAGCAGCTGCAGCAGCTCACGGAGGTAATAATAATACACATCAACACAAGCTGTTTCCTGAACATGTGTAAATACTTTGAACTGAGCAAAAGACGGTTTTATGGTTGTCCGTGACAGGTCCACGAAAGGCTGGCTCAGATAATTGCCATGGAGTGTGAGAATTCTCAAGTCCCAAATAGCAAACCCCATGACCCCCCTGGGATTAGAAAACCAAATCCAAGATCATCCAATTCCCAGAATCACTGAAGCAACTCCAGTTCCAATTGCCAGAGAAAGAAAATGCAGTGAGGTCTTTGCTTGTGTCAATCTGGGGAATCTCCACCATTCATGAGCTGTGTCCATCTGTCCCTGTTCTTCTCAGAATGTAAATCCATCATCTGCCCTGCTTAGCTGTGCTAGTTCTCATACAAGCAAATTACTCATTAACTATATAGCTCAAACTCTCGAGTCATGGACAGATTAGTATATAACTTTCGATAAACATGGCGTGACGCAAAACCCAAGGTTAGTCCACTCCAAAACGGGGCCTTTCTGGTCGACTAAATATAGCCATCATCCCGATGATTCAGTGGCCCACCTAAAATATTGTTACAAGAAACAGCAAATGGGGTAATGACTACGCATCGTCAACCTCTCTCTCTCTCTCCACGTTTGTATGGGGAAAAGCCATGAGGTCCACTCCACTCCCCCGCATGCAGATACAACCCATTTCATTGCATTACGCACGTCCCCGTCACGACCGCCTGCAATAAAACGTCCACCCCAAAGGCCCAGATCTTTATCCTCCCGCCCCGACCGGTTTGCTGAAATTATTACACCGGCGTCGTTTCACCCCGCCTGCCTACCCCGCACAAGAAAACTAAAGCCTGTCGAAAGACAATGTGCTGCGACGATTGCAGGCCGCTCGGGTTCCTGTTGGGTCTTCCCTTCGCCTTCCTTTCCCTCCTCGTATCTATTGTCGGCGTCTTCGTGTGGACTGTCGGGTAAAATCCCCCACTCCCCCCCCCCCCCCGGTTTTGTTTTGGTGCTGGGGTTTGTGGGTTTCTTTCTGGATACTTGTTGTAAAGATCGGAACTTTTGAGTTGGGATGATATTGACTTTTGGGATTCTGGGTTAATTTGGATGGCAGGCTGCTGTTGACTTTGATCTGTCCTTGCTGCTTGTGCGTGACGGTGTTGGTGGAGCTGGCCCTTGAGCTGGTGAAGGCCCCGATTCATGTCATGGAGTGGTTCACTTCCCAAATCCCCTGTTAGACTTTTGTAGATTCCGTGAATGCTTTGTGCAGACCGTTCAGTCTGAAGGTATGAGCGATAGATGATTTGAGTGCCGCCTCTAGTTTTAGGTTGAATGTAATACAGAGATGAGATGATGGACATCAAAAGTCCCCATCCACATTGTTCTTCCTTTCAGTTCATTATTACCAGATTCAACATACATGTAATAACATTGCCCACACCACTCAGACGCGATTCATCGATTATGCTCCTGGGAAATTCGAGTTATTGTCCGAGAAACCAAAGCCACGAGCTATTTACAGGGGACAAAGGAGTAAAATGTGGTCACAGTTTCGGATCCTGTTCGTCAGTGCTGCGACCTGTGCCTGCTGAGCCGGTATGAGGGGTACGGGCCTTCTCTCCCTCTGCTGGCTCATCCCGGCCAATGACGATCTGCTTGGCGGTTTCTCCAATCTCGACCAGGGTTTCACCTATCACGCCCAAGACTCCGGCACCTGGAGTGATGTCCTGATTAGCGCCGTTCTCCTCCTTGCTCTCCTGCTCATCAGTCAATCCTGTCGACATCCCTTGGATAGTCTCTTTGGCCTTCCCGGCAACTCCTCCGACGACCTCTTTCGCCTTTGTCTCGATCCCTTGGTCTTGGTCCGTTGTTTCGCTGGTCTGATCGGCAGTTTCCTTTGTTGTAGTTTCCGCGACAAGTCACAGAAATGTGTTAATAGAAGGTACGTGGTTAATCGATGTACCGAGTGTAATTACATACCTCCCCCTCGGCGTGTCTCTTGGCTTCATACTCCCTTTCGGCCTCTTCCTTCTTCCGTGCTGTGTACTCCTTCGCTTTCTCTGCTGTTGCAGCTGTCATATCCTTTGCAGCTACAAATGGCTTCGCCGCAACCTCCACAGCCTTATGTCCTACGCCAACCACAGTCTCCCCTGCCTTCTCGGCCGCTCCCTTCACAATCCCCGCAGCTGCCTTCGTCCCCTCCACGGCCTTCTCGGTTGTATAATGTGTGGCTTCCCATCCAACCACCACAGCCTTCTCTTTTACATCTGTGACAACCTTCCCTGCATACTCGACCGCATGCTTCCCCGTCTCTACCGTCTTCTCTTTGGCCATCCCTGCCTTTTCCATTGTGTAATCCTTGGCATGCGTCACCTTCTCTCCTGCATATCCTACCACTCCTTTAGTGGTTTCTACGGTCTTGTCCTTCACCTCCGTCACTTTTGGTACAGTGTAATCCTTTGCCATTGTTGCTGCACTCACAACCGTGTCCTTCGTGTTGGCAAGACCTTGCTGTCCCATCGCCAGCACCGTGTCCTTGGCCGCAACACCCTTATCCGCCGCATAGTGGGCCGTCGAATATGTGCTTCCAATGACATTGTCTTTTGCTTCCGTAGTCTTATGTGCAGCTTGGTTACCCGTCTCCGTAGCCTTTTCCGCCGCTTTCCTTCCCTTCTCAGTAGCATATTCCTTCATCATTTGAGCATCCTCGGCAACCTTATCCTTTGCCTCTGCAGCCTTCTGTGCCGCCTGACTTCCCTTCTCAGCAGCATATTCTTTCGCAACTTGTGTGCAGGCAGCAGCCTGCTCCTTCGCCTCTGCAGCCTTCTGTGCTGCTTGACTTCCCTTCTCAGGAGCATATTCCTTTGCAACTTGTGCACCAGCAGCAGCCTTCTCCTTAGCCCCCGCCGAATTCTCAGACGCCACGCCAAGACCTTGGTTCGCCTTCTCCTTCGCCTGGTTATATTTCTCCTCCGCAGCCCTCAGAATCTCCATCGAATTCTGCTGAGCAGAGCCCCTCAGCTTCGATATCTCTTCTAGCGTCAGCAGGGACTCGTCCTCTTGCCCCGTACTCTCCCCAATCCCAGCATCATGCTTGCCTGCCCCTACGTCCTTTGCCCCTGCTTTCTCGGCAATAGACTCGGGCTTCTCCATTGACTCTTCACGTCCCTCATACTTCTGCGATCCTTTGCTACCAACACCGCTCATCACCTTCTCCTTCGACTGTACAACATCCATCCCCTTCACCTTCCCAGAGAGAGACTCATACCACTGCTCGTCCTTCGTCGCCGTCTCCCGCTCATCATCTCTCTGCTTACACTCCACGTCACGCCCGGTTTGCAGAGACATAAAAGTGGCACCACCGGGCACAGTCGTGATCTCAACGACAGGCTCTTTCTCCTCGTCAACGTCAACGGAGTCTCTCCGGAAGACCTGCTGGGAAGCCATTGTTTTTCCAAAAGGCAAATGTTCCTAGTGTTTCAAGGAATGGTAAACAAGTTGGTGATAAGAGATCAAACCGAAAGGCTTGGCTTAAAAGAGGACATGAAAGGGGGAGGTGTGGTTCTGCATGGGAGGAGACGCGTGATGCGGTGGCGAATGGTCGATGGCGGTTGTGGGTGAGTCAGACGGAGGCGTACTGGGGTTCGGACACGTGTCTTCCTTGAGAAAGGTCGAGCACCATTTGTAAGAAGAATAACTGGTCTGGATGCCCATCTTGTCCGAAATGTAGCCATGGTTATCCAAAAGAATGAAACGGACAGATTGGAAAGATGGGGACTAAATACTGCACCGATTGACTGTTTTTGGATCACGTCGTTCTACATTGCCGAGGAAGACAAGAGGAGCAAAATCTGGGTAAATATCTATCTGGGAGTTTCTTCTTCATGTGATAAAAGGTCTGCCAGATCCAAAGGTTCATGTCTTCATCTCGTCCTTGTGATAGGCAAAGAAGATGAAGGAGAGACCATAGCTCATGCCCACCAGGGCCACCATTCCTGCAAATACGTAACTCAAATCACTAGAAATACTGATCAAGGTCACAAAAATTTTCACCCTAAAGCCATTGAAAGATGCAGGCTCACCAACGTCGACGAGTGCAGTGTTCCCGGCAGCTGGATCCGATGGTTTCTTCCTCACTGGTTTTGATGCCACCAGTTGCAGCATCATCGAGGACACGACCAACCCACTTCCTATTTTCTCCCTCACAACCCTCTCCCTCAAGTCAACCGACCAGAACCCAGCAATCCCGTGCCTGTAGTCCTCCACGACCACTCTGATGTACAGGAACAGTCCAAGCCAGAGGGAAGCCCTGCCCATCACTCTCACCACCTTGGACTTGAGAGAGGTGTTGTCGATCAGGTTGACAAGGCAAGCCAGGGAGTAGAGAGGAAACCACAAGTACCAATCTGATAACATCAGGCACAAAATTCCATTACGAGGAGCAAATAGGGATGGATGGGAAGGAGCGGAAGGGGATACAGACCAGGATCGTTTAGCTGGACGGATGCGGAGTATGCGAAGAGGAAGGCCATGAGGAACGAACAGACTCTTGACAGCTTTGACATGGTGCCCATATGCCTCCTCCTCCTCGGGGAACTGGGAAACTAGTGATGATGATAAACGAGTGGCCGGCCGGCGTTGACTTTTGGGTAATGAGAGGATGATGGTGGGTATGGATAGATACTATTAATATTTGATTAAAAAAACACCAGCTCAACAAACAGCAAATTTACGGTGGCGCCAGTGGGAAGGCAACATGGATACAGAGTACTTCCACCAATGGTTACATGATTAATGTATACATCAACCAAAATGATCTGAGTGCTTCATACTGGGAGCAGCTAGAATGGAAGGGATATATATTTTGTTCAAAGTACAGCAAACATTCCTCGAGGCTAACAGTTACTGTCTCTGCAGATGTCTCTCTGGCGAAATCCGATGATGCGGCTGATAAGGCGTGGTTGCAGTTGCGGTTCAGTGCCTTGGATCAGTGAGAAACAAATTTACGTCAATGAAACCCGCATCCTTGATCGTAGTCTTCAGACCAAGATGGTAGGACTTGTTGAGGAATGGCTCAGTACTCTTCATTGACATGAAGAGCACGGGGGACAATTCCTGCGAAGGTAGCAGAAAGTGTTAGTGACAGAGAGGAGCGAAAAGTTGGTCGAGAAAACGGATGCTTTCTACAGAAAAATGGACCTGAATCACCTCAACTCCAGCTGTAAAATAAAAAGATCAATGAGTGGCGATTCAGTTAGGTGTTTTGGAGATTTTTCCTGTCGCAAAACTGAAGGCATGATAAACTAACAGCTTGATCCATGATCACGAGGGTGGCAACTGGTTGGAGAAGCCTGAGCGATTCATTCACGATGTTTACAGTTGCTCTAGCAGGACACTCGTGAAGCTGTGAATCATTATTCTAGTTAGTGAAGAGCTCCTGTCTCTATAACAAAGCATGGACGAGATGTTTTTGATGCGATGTGACTGAGGCCACACCATTAGAGAAACAGTCATGTATGTGAAAGCAATCGATGGCCTGACTATATAAGACTAAGATTCTGGTCCTCTCGGTGGCTTGGGCAGAAGGACAAGAACTGGAGAGATACATGGTGCTGAACCCAATGGAGCATCCGATATCAAGGATGTCCTTTATAGGCAAATTTCTGGAACGCTGTTGATGGTGCTGTCGAATCGCCTTCACGCAGTTCCCCTTCACCACCCGGGTCACCTCTTACTGCAGAATAAGCCTCAGGGATGGCTCTCATGTGCATCGACAATGTCGCGGCCTCAGCCTCCAACCACGGCCTTGAACACAGTAGTATAAAGAGATGTCCTAGCAAACCGATACCACAAATGGGAGGACTGACCGCAGACTAACCAACCACGACAGGTTTCCGTCATCGTATGCATGAAAAGGTCTCAAATAATCTGTCAAACGAAAAGGAATCCGTCTCCTTGAATGACCAGAGAAACTTCCCAAACTAGAATCATTTACTCGAACCTGGATACCGATGTTTCAGAAGTGGAACTGACAGTCGGCATAAACTAACGACGGGTTCCGAATTCTGCCCAGCTCTGCACACACATCCGATTCCAGTACCTCTCTCGTCATCTCCCTCCACGGGAAGCATTCTTCCCCGCCGTGTTTTCTCGAAAACCGCCGAAACAGATCAACAAACCAAACGAGACGAACCCGATTAACAACACGAGCGGAAGTCGCGAGAATAAACTTGGATTGGGAAGGACACCTGCTGAGGACATTCCTGGCGCCGAGCATGAGGACAGAGTAGAAAGGCCTGAAGGAGATGATTGCCCCGACGAGGCGAGACAGAGGGGTCTCCCCCGCCCCACTTGGGCCGAGCCAGCTCCCCTTCCTCGAACCCGGGAACGGCAGTATCTGAAGTGGCCGGCGTCCGCACGGCCGTCATTGCAGGCCTCCGGTCGATCCGTCCCTTGAGGGCCCTATCTCCAGGAGAGCGATGAAAATGAAGCCCCTGAGAATGCGGCAGCCATTGTTGCTGTTCTTGTTCCCGAGATAGCGAATGGGGTTGCGACACGTTGCTGTCCAGGACACGTGGCGTTAGGCCCAACCCAACACCTCTTTGCTGGAGGGGATAGTTGGGCTTAATAGCCGGCCCATGTTTGAAAAGGCTCGTAGAGAACATTGGGCCCAAAGCTACTTTTATTATTATTATTATTTCAACGGATGAATTATATAGCCTCAAGAAATCGAGATCAAACCGCACACGTCTTCTCTGTTTTTTTTTTTTTTAAATTCTGCCTTTTTTGGGGAGGCTACTGAAATTCATTACATTGTCTATATATCTTCGAAACTTCACGTGAACAACGATGGGATGAGACTGATATGATATAATAAAATAAAAGCAACAAAATTGAGATTCTCTTGCAAAGTGTAATAAAGTGTGAAATCCCCAAATTGTCCTCAACTACTAAAGATAGAAACCCTTTTTCCTCCTCTTACCGCCGCCGTCCCGTCGTTACACGACCTCCTCCTTCGCACTCCCACTACTCTCTCTCTCTTTCTCTCGCAATGGCCGCGGCGGCTGGCACTTCCTTCTCCTCCACGGCGGCACCTGCGCCCTCTTCTTCCTCCTTACCCAAGGCCCGTAAACCTTCCTCCATCAACGTGGGGTTCCTCTCCTTGTCCTCCTGCTTTTCCTCCCTCAAATCCCTCAGGGCTCCCTCCTTCGTGTCCAACTGGGGGAATGAGTCGTCCTCCTCCTCTCTCGGGACGAGGATGATGGTGTCCGTGCCGAAGACCATCAAGCCTATTGAGTCGTTGGATTTCAAGACCGCCGTCTTCAAGAAGGAGAAGATTAACCTCGCCGGTCACGATGAGGTTAAACTTCATGTTTCCTCGTGTTTGTTTGTTTTTGAGGTCGTGGGTAATGTGAAAGGTTGAAGCTTTTGGGATGATTGATGGTCGTTTTGGAAATGGCAGTATATCGTGAGAGGTGGGAGGGATTTGTTCCCGCTGCTCCCCGATGCTTTTAAGGGCATTAAGCAGATCGGTGTCATTGGTTGGGGCTCTCAGGTACGTTCTTTCCCTTTTGTTTCATCCAAGATATCACGCTGTTGTTTCCTTTATTGAACTAATTATGCGATGTTTGCGGCTTGATTGATAGTTTGCGGTTATTTGCTCCTACTATGCTTTTTTTCGTACCCTGTTGAGTTTATGGGACTGCAGCGAAAATCATTTTTTGTTGTATGTGGAAAAGGAAATATGTTTGTAGTAGTTAGGGCGCTCTAATCTCGCCTTTTTCAGGGACCTGCTCAAGCTCAAAATCTGAGGGATTCCCTGGCCGAAGTCAAGTCTGATATCGTTGTTAAGGTCCTTAGTTTGCCTGCACACTCAAATCCTTCATATATATATGTATATAACATTCAAATCGTAATTTGCGTACTGGGTACTTATTTTTGCAGATTGGACTCAGAAAGGGTTCCCGTTCTTTTGCTGAAGCTCGTGCTGCTGGTTTTACAGAGGAAAGTGGTACTCTTGGTGATATATGGGAAACAATTTCTGGAAGTGATCTGGTGCTGCTGCTGATCTCCGATGCTGCTCAGGTTAGTTGTGGAGAAATCTGTTCTCCAACCACCTTTTGCCTCATCTCATAACTGTATTTCTAACTTTTATTGTTCTTCTCTTTTTACAATTTATTTCAGGCCGACAGTTATGAGGAGGTGTTTTCTCACATGAAACCCAAGAGTATTCTGGGGCTTTCTCATGGATTTCTTCTAGGCCATCTCCAGTCAATGGGACTAGACTTCCCCAAATCCATTAGTGTTGTGGCAGTTTGTCCTAAGGGAATGGGTCCTTCAGTGAGGAGACTGTATGTACAAGGGAAAGAGATAAATGGTGCTGGAATCAATTCCAGTTTTGCAGTTCACCAGGTGAGATTGAAGAGAATGACACTTTTGATTCGGCAGATAATAGGAATGAAGCATGTGCAGTTTAGGCGTCATGCATTTCCTGTTCATTACTCACTGTTTTGCTCTGCAGGATATTGATGGAAGGGCCACCGATGTTGCTCTTGGATGGTCTGTGGCCCTGGGTTCTCCGTTCACTTTTGCGACTAGTTTGGAGCAGGAGTACAAGAGTGACATCTTTGGAGAGCGCGGTGAGATCTTCCTCGCAATTGGTGTTCTTTGCCATTGATATAAGCGGCTCTTTAAAATAGTTCTTACTGTTTGTGCTTCTTGGCTTTGTGGCTCGGTTTTAGGAATATTACTTGGTGCTGTTCATGGGGTTGTCGAGTCCTTATTCAGAAGGTACACCGAGAACGGAATGAGTGAGGATCTTGCTTACAAAAACACGGTCGAGTGTATTACTGGAATTGTTTCGCGAACCATATCGACCCAGGTTGTTTTTATCCTTTAATCTTTCCTTCCGTTTTCTGTCATCCTCTCACTCGTCCTGTTTATGATTATCAAAGAGAGGGAAATAATTCCGGAGCTGGAATTAGCATCTGACAATGAAGGTTTTCTTCTTTTCTAAACAAACACAACAGGGAATGTTGGCTGTGTACAATTCGCTTTCTGAAGAAGGCAAGAAGGAATTTGAGACAGCTTACAGTGCATCTTACTACCCTTGCATGGATATTCTGTATGAGTGCTATGAAGATGTTGCATCTGGCAGTGAGATCCGCAGTGTTGTATTGGCCGGGCGTCGCTTTTATGTCAGTAGTCCTTTCTTTCCAAAGAATGCGGCAACTTCTTTATATTGGGTTTCCCATTAACCCTCCAGGGTATATAGTCTAGGCTTATCGTGGCTTCATTTTCTGTCCAGGAAAAGGATGGTCTCCCTGCTTTTCCAATGGGTAAGATCGACCAGACACGCATGTGGAAGGTTGGTGAGCGTGTCCGATCCACGAGACCTGCTGGAGACCTTGGCCCCCTCTACCCTTTCACTGCCGGAGTCTTTGTGGCATTGATGATGGCTCAGGTAAAACTTCTCTACTTTCTGGTAATGGTGGTTAAGTGATCTGTTAACTCAGAATTTGCCGTATCTGCTTGCTAAAATGGTATTACCAGAGCCTTGAATCACAGTTAATGTGAATGCACCACCAACCAAGGAATTATCTCGAATTTTTCGAGAAGGTGATGCGCCCGTCAACCATGAGAATCGAAAATTTCTCTTGCATCTGATTTTCAAATCACTAACGTTGACATTTGTGGGTCTCATTGCTGAGTTGGCGATGCTGCCTGGTCTATTGGCGCTTTCGGTATTTCCTGGCTTGATAAAATCAATTTATTTCAGATTGAGATCCTGAGAAAGAAGGGACACTCCTATTCCGAGATCATCAACGAAAGTGTCATCGAGGCAGTCGATTCTCTGAACCCTTTCATGCATGCCCGTGGGGTCTCTTTCATGGTCGACAACTGTTCAACCACAGCTCGCCTGGGTTCTCGGAAATGGGCCCCCAGGTTCGACTACATCCTCACCCAGCAAGCCTTGGTGGCCGTTGACAACAGCACACCAATCAACAGGGACCTCATCAGCAACTTCCTGTCCGACCCAGTTCACGGGGCCATCAATGTCTGTGCCCAGTTGAGACCCACTGTCGACATCTCCGTGCCCCCGGACGCGGATTTCGTCCGTCCCGAGCTGCGGCAATCCGGGAACTGAGCGCGTGCAGAAGGGCCAGGCTCGTCTGCTACCCGAGTGCGTTAAAGCGCGTTTTAAAAAAGTATCGTATCCAATTCGATCTTATGTGTGGATTTTTGCAGTGTTAGCTCTATGTCATGCTGTGCTTCAGCTTGTGTTCGGTACACTCATCTGTGAGTCTTTGGATATTTTTGAGGTGTCGTTGCATTTGCCCCGAGTCTCTCTAACGCTGCAAAAAACAAAAATTGTCTGGGAATTGGAATGTGATTCGTCTTACTATTTCAACATTCAAAATTAATTTGCAAAAATAGTACAAGAATTGTCAAAACATTTTTATCAATTTCCTGAAAAATTGGCACGAAAAGAGAGAAAGCTCTCTAATTTAGAGTTTTGGTGGCCCAAAATCAGACAATATCTCCTTTTTAAAAAAATAATTATTATTATTTTGTGTAATAGAAAATAGTTTCAAGTAGAGAGATAGATAGATGATGATGATGATGATAACTGAGGATGACGGGACTTACTCGGGCGGTTGTCTTTTTCAAAAAGAGGTGGATTTTTTTCTTAAGCCAAAAAAAAGAAAAGACTTTTTGACTTCCGGGCCACACAGAGAGAGAGAGAGAGAGAGAGAGAGAGGCGGATTCCCTTGTCCTTTATTTATTTATTTTTTTATAAAACGAAAATCTAACCCATATTCAATTTTCCTTTTTTTTCCAGTAGAATAAAAATTCGAATCTGTTCCTTTTTTTCCCACAACTTTAAGAAGATAAAATGAAAAAGGCCGTAATGGGGAAGCAAACATGTCGTGTATGGGGGACATGTGATTTTTAGAAATGGACAAATCTGGAGTTTTGGTTGTCGGAACGGGAACTTCACCAGCATTTTTATTTGGGACTTTTTTTTTCCACACGTGAAAGTCAAAAAAACAAAAAGGTAAAAATAAATCCATAAATGATCGAAATAAGTGGTAGTATTAGTGTTGGCAAGAGAAAGAAGGGCGTAGGGCTTCAAAGTCCAGAATTGAGGCAACTGAGTCAATTTCACATGAGGTGAAGAGCAGATAGGTTCTAGAACGAGCAAATTTAAGATATCATGGCGAGAAAAATAGTTAGGAAGTCAGGTTTTTTTATGTGAAGAAGTCTGTTATCGAGGTAAATGAGTCAAATTTAGGAAAGTTAAGTGAGTACGATATGATAGGCGATTAGACTCCGAAAAAGTCAAGTGACGACGAGGATATCAATGACAAAAGAAGTAATCAAGCGAAAATTAAAAGATTGTGCAAATCTGAGTACGATAAACGTTACAGGCTTGAACACCCACAAATGCCCATGTCCCTCCATTAGCCCGTAGAAAGAGGAAAACGTAGATCGCGATATGAAGTGTGTAATTTGAGAGTTATGAATGAGTCTTAGTATAAAAAATTTCAAGGCGATGTAAAAGGCACACCGAATATTCCAAGAGCCTTGAAGACTTAGATTATTCACATCTCTCTCCCTCCCCATTATTTTATAGTATTGTACTTCATGTCCTTTGTATGTGTGACTTTCCGATTTAGTGTTTTCATTGTCATTTTTACATTTCTTTTACAAAAGTTTCGCGACTATAGTCAAAACTCAAAATCAAACCCATCTTGCTCGTGGTCAAATATTCCCGACGTGTTTTTGCGTAGACAATTTTGGTGACCATGAGAGTGGATATTGTTCGTAATGACCAAAAGGGTTACTACAAATTCCGCAAATGTAAAATAGCCACTAGATGGGGGAAAATCTTAGAAAGCATTCACAAATTTAGATGATATGTTAGGAGCCTCGGAGAACCAAGGAGAAAAACCAGAGTGGGTGCCCGATAAACTCCTTGCCAACGACCAGTAAATGACGAAGGAAGCCTTAGTTGAGGCAGTAACTGACACGATCCGGCATTTACAAGCTTATGAATTGTTTGGATTTAGTGAGGTCAAAGTGTTGGAACGTAGTCCTTGTTATGAGTGAAGTGCAATGCAGTAAACAATTCGTGGGTGATGGCAAGGATTGAAGTTCGTGATGACGACGCCTGATCTATTAGTAGAAGTTAATTTAGGGTATGATGATTTACCAAGACTTAATTTTGTAAGCTTATCTATAAATGAAGCTTTGTTCTAATATATTGTTACATTGCTACACGAGTACAAAGATTATTTCACATGGAATTACACAGAAATGTCAAGTCTCAATAGAAGCTTACTCGAACATAAGTTGTGAACTCAACCAAAAGTAAAACTAATTAATCAATCTCCAAGAAGGATGTTAAGGAAAGTGACCCACTTGATGTTCGAGGAAATGGGAAAGCTTTTCAACGCACGATACATTAGAAATTTGGAGTATAGCAAATGAGTTTCTATAGTATAGTACCTGTAATGAAGAAGAACGAAAAAGAGTGTGTGGATTTCAGAGACCTAAATAAAACAATCCTAAAAGATAAATAACATGACGATCTAATTGACAAGACATCAGGACACCATATCACATGTATGGATATTTATTCGTCATATAACCAGATTTTCATAAACGAAAAATATGTACATAATATTGCTTTTTATTGCCCATTAAAGACATTCAAATGGGTGGTCATGCTATTTAAACTTATGTATCAACGAGAAATGAACTCTTTGTTTCATTAATAGGGATAACAGAAACGATTCACCACATAATTCCAAAAAATTAATTAATAAGGTAATATAGACCATGATCTTTATTGAGATGTCAGTGAATCAGACCATAAATACTAGTATCTTCCATTTAATTTCTTAATTTCCAAAGAGACAGCCTCGCTACTTACTTCAAGTAATACAGCTTTGAGAAAACACTTGTATAGTTCCATGTGAGTGAATTAAGGGCAGCGGAACCAAAAATTGCATGACAAACCTTAGTATAAAGATAAGCATCAATGTCCAACTCGTTGAGTTTCCTTAGAGGGATGCAAGAACTCAAAGTGAGTGGCCGAACGAGTTAAATATAGGAAAGTCAAGCGAGATGACAGTAGAGCAGAATCCAGAAAATTCAAGCTGGTATAAAAATATTGAAAGTAAAAAAAACTGTCCAAACCTGAAAACAATAAAAAACTACGAGGAAGGCCTACAGACCCACGAACCCCACGTCCCTCAATTAATCTATCTGTAAAGCGAGGCAAACGCGGCCTGCAATTTTAAGAGTTAAGAATTGAGTCTTATAAATATAATTTCATGACGCTGTAAAATGCATTCCAACTCTCCCGACTCATTTATAGTATTATAATATCTATTTTACATAAATAAACATCGTGCAAATTTTGAAATTGGTGTTTTCATTATTGGTTTTACAATTCGAAATCATTCATATTCAACAACCCCCCGTCCCGCCTCCCCAAAATACGATTAGTAAAATCACGTCAATCGGGGGTGTTGAAGTGGGTGGCTACAAAAAACCAGAAATCATATCATCATTCTGTCCTTGACAAAATTACCATACCCCCTTTCCCTTGCGTGACCGACCACAACCTTATCTATTCCCAAACATACCTCACAACACAAGAGAGCTAAATCAAAATCATTGCTCAATTTTCACTTTAAAAAGGAATATGAAAAACGTGTAATTTTACTCCTTTTTGGTTGGACTGGATTTCCACCAGAAGATCCACCCTCTTCCTCTCCCTCCCCCACAACCCAAGCCAACAATTCCCAAATCTTCTTACAACCCCTAAAAATATATAAATAAAACAAAAGGTTCGGTTCGGTTCAGTTCAGTTCAAGCACTCGACTATATAATAAGAAGGTTGGAAGTAGGCTCGATTTTTTAACTTGGAATTTTGGATAATTACTTCCCGGATGATGGATTGGATGGATAGCCATGCCACACGCGCTGATGTATACCGCGTGGAAGAGTAGCTTCCGGATGGAGGTCCCCCCCCCGAGTAATCACGTGGGTCGCCATCCCACGACAAGCTCACCTGCATTTCCCATCCACTCAAGCCCATCACCCTCCCCCCAACACTGTTTATTATTTACTCTTCCCAACCTCCCTCCCTCGTTATCCCCTGCCCTCGGCGCCGCCGCCGCCGCCCCCGCCACCCTCCCAGATGTCGAAATCACCATGCTCCGCCGACTCTGCCTCAGCAACCGCCCTCAACGACCTCCCCGACGTCATCCTATCTAACATCTTCTCCCTCTTGACCGACACCCGCTCCCGCAACTCCCTCTCCCTTGTCTGCCGCAAGTACTGCGCCCTGGAGCGAGCCACCCGCACCTCCCTCTCCCTCCGCGGCAACGTCAAGGACCTCTACCGTATCCCCACCGGCTTCCGAAGCGTCACTTCCCTCGACCTATCCCTCCTCTCCCCCTGGGGCTACGACCTTTTGTCCGCCGTCTCCGATCCCTGCCTCCTCGCCGACGGCCTCGCTCACTCCTTCCCCCTCGTCGACTCCCTCACCGTGTACGTCCGATCCCCTTTCACCCTCCGCTTTCTTCTCCCTCGCTGGCCCCTCCTCCGCCATGTCAAGCTTGTCCGCTGGCACCAGCGGCCCCACAACCCCCTCGGGGCCGACTTCGCCGCCGTCTTTGATCACTGCAGGTCTCTCCTCACCCTCGATGTCTCCAGCTTCTATTACTACACGGAGGATCTCCACCCGGTTCTTCAGGTGTACCCGCTGGCCGCGGGTTCGCTCACGAAGCTGGATCTGCTGACAGTTTCGTTCAGCGAGGGATTCAAGAGTCAGGAGATCAAGGCCATCACCTCCGCCTGTGGGAACTTGAAGGAGCTCCTCCTGGCTTGCACTTTCGACACGAGGTACAACGGGTACGTTGGTGATGAGGCTTTGCTTGACATTGCGGTGAATTGCCCCAAACTTAGCCTCCTCCACCTCGTGGACACATCGTCGCTCCTCAACATACGTGGCGACCCAGAGGATGATGGGTTCACGTCGGAGGATGCCGGTATTTCCCATGCCACGATGGTGGAGTTCTTCTCTCGGCTCAGTTTGTTGGAGGAACTAGTTCTAGATGTTTGTAAGAATGTGAGGCACAGCGGGATGGCTCTGGAGGTGCTGAATTCGAAGTGCCCAAACCTGAAGCTTCTTAAGTTGGGCCAATTTCACGAGGTGGTGATGCCTATCGATTCCCGCCTGGATGGTTTGGCGAGGTGCCATGGGCTCGTATCGCTGTCGATCAAGAATTCGGGTGATCTGACGGACGAGGGGTTGATCGAGATAGCCAGGGGATGTTCCAAGCTTGCGAAATTCGAGATTCAGGGGTGTAAGAATGTCACCTGGAAGGGTATGAGGACGCTAACTTGTTTGCTGAGGCGGAGCCTGATAGACATTAGCATTTCTTGTTGCAAGAACCTCGGTGCGACCACTTCCCTGAAATCGGTCGAGCCAATCCGCCACCGGATCCAGCGGCTCCACATCGACTGTGTCTGGGATAGTGAGGAATTTGCGAATGACGGTGGCAGTCTTACCTTTGATCTCAATGAGGTTGCCGATGCAAGCACCTCCACTCAACAGCACGATGAGTTCATGCCCTGTGCCAGGAATACTGATTATGAGGATACAGGAGGTAGGCATAAGAAGTGTAAATACATGGTCGACCTGGATGCTCATGGACAGTATTCTCATTACCAGACTAATGGGAACGCAAATGGGAACTTGGGCGAGAGATGGGACCGACTGAGCTATCTGTCTCTATGGATCAGCATTGGTGAGCTTTTGGCTCCACTGCTCGAGTTAGGTCTCGATGATTGCCCTAATTTAGAGGAAATACGAATAAAGGTCGAAGGAGACTGCCGAGGAATGAACAAGCCACCCATTCCCGCATTCGGATTGAACTATCTCGTAGGTTATCCCTCGCTGGCGAAGCTACAGCTGGATTGCGGCGAGGTGCTCGGCTACGCCCTCACGGCGCCGTCAGGGCAGATGGACTTGACCCTTTGGGAAAGATTCTTTTTGAATGGGATTGCAGATCTTTCCATAAGCACGCTAGATTACTGGCCTCCCCAGGATCGGGACGTCAACCAGAGGAGCCTGTCACTGCCTGCAGCCGGGCTGCTGTTGGAAAGTCAAACCCTGAGGAAAATATTCATTCACGGGACAGCGCACGAGCATTTCATGAACTTCTTACTCAAAATACCGAGTCTGAGAGACGCACAGCTGAGAGCAGATTATTACCCAGCACCGGAGAATGATATGAGTACGGAGATGAGGGTGGATTCCTGCAGCCGGTTTGAGGAACAGTTGAATCGGCGCGTCATCCCTGACTGAAGCCACCTGACCAGGGGGAAATCCTTCCCCTTCAACCAGGGGTCAAGGAGTTGACTATCGGCATATGTTTCCGGGGACCAGTTTTGTTCCGACTACCTTCTTTTCTTCTCTTTTTCGTATCTCTTGGAAGGTAACCGACGCTTGAGAGCTGAGGAATCTGGCTTTGCTTTCTCAAAGTCACTCGGGAGAATCTCTCCCATAGTGGAGTAGAGGAGCGATGTGAATCTAGTTGAATGCAAGGGAGCTACTCTGTCTTCCACGTTTTAGAATTTCTTTACCATGAGCTCAGAAAGTGATGTACACAATTCTTGCGGTGCTTCCGTGCATTCATCGCCTGATGAGGGCTGCATTGTCATCCCGGTGGTCTGAAGGCAGTTGTCCCATGAGACTACAGATCCGCCTGTCGAGACAATAAATGTAAGAGCTCAATATGAGCTCTCAAGTGCTTCATATAACATCCGCCACCCGGTCCCAAGCAAAACCATGTAACCCACTTGATCCGGGAAAATCACAGGTATGAGGCCTCATCTTGAATTTTTATTAGTCATCACTCAAGACGACTTCATTATTTCAAATCGAACTTGGGCCAATAACGAATCAAACACCCCCTTATATCACTTGAGTGTCCCTTTTAGAACCAAATAGCAACACTTTATACCACTTGGGCCAAATAGCAGCTATTGTTGTGTGTACTTAATACTAATTTTTAAGGAGATTTGTTTTTAAATAACGTTGGTCCAGAAAAAAATTCGCCAAATAAAATCGTAAGTTTAGAATTTCATCAACTAATGTGGCGAAATCGGCCTTTGTAAGGCCGACTTTGTCATAGACGAAGCGAAGTCGGCCTTGCAAAGGCCGACTTTGCCACAGGCGAAAAGGCCGACTTCATGCCATCCTTATTTTCCACATGAACAAAGGCCGACTTCTTAAGCCTTAGCAAAAAAAAAAACTTAACTTCACTGAAGTCCACCTTACAAAAACCGAATTCAATTAACTTAAAAAAAAAAAAGATTTCGAGGAAGTCGGCCTTACATGGAAGTCGGTTTTACAAAGGCCGATTTCGCTTAGAGACCAGAGTCGTTGAAGGAAATCGGCCTTACAAAGGCCGACTCCCTCAGGGTTAAAAAAAAAATGTTCATTCGGGGGACTAACAGCCGAAGCCCCACGAACCCCAACGCCCAGAACCCCGACGCTCCCGAACCCCGACGCCCCCAACGCTCCCGAACCAGAGGCTGCTGGCGATTCCGACCCTGGATGGCCCGCTCCCAACGAGCCCGACTCCGATATCGACCCGACGCCTATGATATCGACCCCGTCTACCCGATCCCGACGCCCCGTCCCCAACTAGCCCATTTTCGACTCCGAGACCCCGATCTCGACACGACGCCTAGTTTTCGTAAGGTAAACTTTTATGGTTTTGGTTAATTAGTGATTTGGTTAGTTAGGGTTTTGGTTAGTTAGGGTTGTGGTTAGTTAGGGTTTTTAATAATTAGTGTTTATTTGATTAATGTTTTAGGAATTGACCTAATTTTGTAAAAATGATCGTAAATAAGCTAATCAACATCTAATTCAAGCTAATTAATATATAATTAACAAAAGTAAAATGTAATTACGTTAATTACATTCGATTTAATTAATTAACATTTAATTTTTCTTAATAGCATCTAATTAAGCCATGCAAAATATCATTAAGCTAAATAACACGTTGAACGCCTATCAGCTGGATTATTATAATTTTGAAATATTGTTAGATCAACTGCGAAACTACATGTGATGATCTAATTTAGTAGCTCAATTGTGACATGTATTGTATTTCAATGTCGTCAATTGAGCTATTGGTCTTTTCAAATGAAAATATTGTTAATGGACCAGACGGTGTTGGTTATGATAAATGTTCAATAACAAGAATAGAAGTCCCCCAATTCGTGAATTACAATAGTTTTGAACACTTTATATGGGAGGCTATCGGGTTGCAATCAGCAGTTTCATTACAGATTGCGCATAGATATCCGGTTACGGAGATTAATAATGTTGATGTCATGTATTTTCTGGTGGCTATTAAAACGGACAAAGATGTGAGATTGCTGATGAAGTTTGCTCTTGCAAATCCAAGACATACACAACAAGTATATGTTTTAGCAATATCTGATGTAACGGTGCCGCATGATGTGCAACATACAATGTCAATATGTGAGACAAGAATGGTGGAAGTAAAGCCTAATATGGACATTGGGTAGCAAATTGAAAATGTTGAGGCGGAATTGGAGCGGTGTTATCCGGTCGGACAATGTTCTCATGTTCCGGTAGAAGTTGATCATCATATGGATGATGTAGTTGAAAATGAAATTGCGTTGGCTAAAGTAGAGAGGTGTTATCCAGTTAGAGAATGTTCTAATACTCCAGTGGGAGATGAACGTAATATCCATGATGACATCATGAATTCTGATGTAGATGTCGACACTGATGCAGAGTTGTTCAACGACGTGAATGCTGGCAATGAGATGTCAGATGATGAGAATGTCGACAATCAGATGATCATGGTTGTGGAAACGGGTGAAGGGTCTAGTGTTCGAAGGGGGAAAGCTCTACCATTTTATAATGAATATCTCGAAGACGTACACGAGAGAGTTGAGAACTAGGATTTCCACCCACTTGTCGATTCAACTGACCTTATTGATGAATTTTGCAAGGGAATGAGGTTCGGAAATAAGAAACAACTCATCCATGCGGTGAATAATTTTCATATTTTAAGGCACTGCAATTATGAGGTTGTTGAATCCACGAAGAAATTGTGGAATATATGTTGCTCTGAATTCGACAAGGGATGTAAATGGAGATTAAGGGCGATACAAAGAGCATATGATGACGAGTTTGAGGTGACAATAGTCGGACAACCATATAGTTGCGTCAATCCCATTTTATCGCGTGATCATGTTCGATTGGATTCGAATTTCATGGATCCGTTATTCAGGGGGTTTGTAAGTGAAACTCCGGAAGTAAAAGTCGCACACCTTCATAATGTCGTTAAGGAGAAATATGGATATGAAGTCCCTAGGAGAAGGGTGTGAGATGCCAAAAGAAAGGCGATTTCTAAGATATATGGCGATTGGGATGAATCATATAATGATTTGCCTCATTTGTTGAACGCGATTCGTGCTTCTAACCCCAATACTTGCGTTGATTGAGGAGGTTCATACATGGTTGACGATTCACAGTTTGTTTTTCATAGGGTATTCTAGTGTTTTGGTCATGCAGTAACAATATTTCATTATTGTCGCCCTGTAGTCAGTATTGACGGAACTTTCCTATACGGTAAATACATGCAAAAAGTATTAATTGCTTGTGGTTTGGATGACAACAATCATATCGTTCCTCTCGCATTTGCTATCGTCGATGAAGAAATCTATCAGTCGTGGGGATGGTTTCTGAAATGCCATAGACGTTACGTCATTGGCGATGTGTGTCAAGGCATCTGTTTGATTTCAGATAGGCACTTCGGTATTCTAGCGGCGATAAATCGTCGAAGTAGGTTGGATGCCGCCTTTTGCACATTGGAGGTTCTACATACGCCATGTAGCTAGCAACTTCAACACGAGATACAAGAATCTCCGTAGCAAAAAAATGCTAGCGATAGCTGCAAGGAAATGTATGGCGCCAAAGATGAAGCAATATTAGTGTCATATTTTAAAAACTATTCCAGAGTCAGCAGATTTCTTTGATGAAATGGATAAGAGCCAATGGACTCTGAGTTTCGATGAGAACTACCGTTAGGGGATAATTACTACGAATTTAAGCGAGAGCTACAATGCTGTTCTGAGGGGTGCACGTAGGGGTGAGCAAAAAATCCGATTTCCAATGTCCGAGTCCGATTTCCGAATTTTTTTTCGGACTCAGATTCGAAATTTTTTAATTTCGGACTCGAATTCGGATTTATTCCAAATTTACATTTCGAAAACGGATTCGGATTCGGATTTCAAGAAACAAAATTCGGATATCCAAATATCCGAAAAATATTAAAAAAAGAAGCCCACGGCCCATTTGTAATTTATTTCCAACATCCCATCATGTCGTTCCTCCCATCCTTCCGATAGTCCTCTTTCTGATTTGGGTTAGGGCACCGTAGACCTTAGAGCATTGTTCGCATCTTGCCGTTCCTTCCCATCCATCCTTTTCGCATTGTTCAACGAGGACTAGAAGCGGGGGCCGACCTCGGAACGAAAGCACGGGCTGTTCTACCGGAACGAGCAGAGGGTGTTCGACATTCCTCTCTCGCCCGAGTAGCTGGCGAGCGGGCAGCCGAAGAGGACGACGAGCACGGGGGAGGAGAAGCTGCAGGGGGCGTTTGGTCTTTGATAAAGACGAAGCAACACGGTCCTGCTTCCCAACTGGTATCACTTTTAAATCTGCTTGCCAAGACCCGAGGATGTGTATCATAGTTGGAAGCCGCAGCCAGATGAGAGAGGCCATCTCCCTCTATTCGACCTTGCTCAGTTTTCAGAAGTTAATTTATCCACTTGACAGTTCGTGGGTCTTGTCCGGGCTGGGTCAGAATTATGGTCTGAGTGCCCAAGCCACCGGGAAAGCCGCGGTCCTTCATTACAACGGGGACTGAGTGCTCTTTTTTTTATCTAAATTTACAATTATTATCGTTATGTCATGAGAATCTTTCTTAATCCTATGTGAATATGTAATTTTAAACTAGTTTTTGAAGAGTTAGAAATTGATAGTTTTGGATTGAAGATTGAAATTTCGGAATTTCGAATTATCCAAATTCCGAGTCCGAATTAAATTCGGACTCGGGAGTTCGGAATTACATATATTCGGAATCGGACTCGGACTTCAAATATTAGAATTTGGAATTTCGGATTCGGATGAAATTCGGACTCGGATATTCGAGTCCGGTCCGAATGCTCACCCCTAGGTGCACGATCGCTTCCGATATCTGCTTTAGTGAGGAAGACGTTTTACAATTGTATCGCGTATTGGAATAATAGAAGAGATGAGGCAGACGCGGCGTTAAATAGAGGAGAAAAATTCACTAAAGTTACCATGAACCGTTTCAATAAGGGAATAAAGAAGGCTCGAAATCACCAAGTCACCCTTATAGATTGTAGTGAATGTACGTTTGTTGCATAACCAGAGGGAATCATAAGACAAAAAACGTCTTCCTGCGACACAAGAGGTGCTCTTGCAAAAAATGACAAACCTACCGGATACCATGTTCACACGCCCTTGCTTGTTTTGCGTTTGTGAACGTGGATGGGTCGGATAGTATTCACAATATTTACAGTTGGGCTAATCAAAAGGCCATATACTCATCTACATGGGCATCATTTGATTGTAAAGAAGATTGGGATGAGTATTCATTCACAACTGTCGTTCCGAACCTTGAAAGGGCATGACCAAAAAGGAGACCAAGATCATCTCGCATCCACAATGAAATGGATGTGAGAGAACGCAAAACTAAGTTGACTTGTGGTCTATGTAAAAGAGAAGGACATAATACGCGAAGTTGTCCAAATAAGTGAACTTGTAAGAATTATTGATATCAATTATTTGTTCGCTTAGTAACATTTTTTATAAACGCTTGTATATGTATCTATAATTCCAATTTTTCTTTGCAGGTTGTACTATGGAGCCAGGACCACGCGTAACGATTGTATTGCACTCCCAGGATCAACATCGTTCTTCCGCTGTTCGGGATTCATCATAGGAGGAGTTATCTTTATCATACTTATCATTTCGTTTATTTTGAATTTCGTTACTAATCCTTGGACATTTCTTTTTTTTTTTAGAAAAATGTTTTGAAATGTCGCCACCATGAAAGCAGCGTGAAGAAGATACGGCGAAACCATCGTATGGATTTGTACCTCCGACAGGCCGGATTTTTCGTAGTTGCGAAGCTGCCATTCATTCAACTAGATCATGCTCTCATCACTGCATTAGTTGAGAGATGGAGGCCCGAGACTCATACTTTCTATATGGCCAATGGAGAGATGACCGTGACTTTGGAAGATGTGGCCATTCAGCTTGGATTGTCGATTGAAGGGGATCTTGTCATTGGCTTCAGCAGCTTCGATTTTGCAGCCGTATGCGCGCATTTACTTGGGGAGGTTCCTGGTAGAGCTGACATGAAGGCGGGAAGGGTTAAGATGAGTTGGTTGGCTTCACGTTTTGACGTGCTATATCCCCAAGCACCAGATGAGCAGGTACGCATGCATACCAGGATATACATACTGCAACTTATAGGGTCCATGCTCTTCCCCGACAAGTCAGACAGCCTGGTTCATCTCATGTGGCTGCCATTACTGGAGGACTTTGACATTTGTGGTAGTTACAGTTGGGGATCAGCTTGTTTGGCGTGGTTGTATAGGCAACTATGTAGAGCCTCAGACAAGCAGGCATCCTAGGTGGCGGGTTGTTTGGTGTTGCTACAGAAGTGGGCGTGGGACGTATTTTCCCATTTGTCTCCCCTTAGATGCCGGAGCAGGCAAAGGCCCTGCCTTTGACATATCGATGGGGAGCAGATCTCGACACGAGAACTGTCGCCACCCATGTTTTATCAGTTATTAGAGAAGCATTGGACAGACAAAGTCCTCCACATGTAATTTTTCTTCGACTTTATGTTACTTAAAGTTTTTGATTGTCGTATATTGGTTGGTTGTTTATGTTGGGTTGTTTTTCAGGCTGTTTGACATCTATATACGGATGATATACGTGCCAGATTATCGGATTACTGCTTGGATGGTCAAGAAAGCTAGTGAGCACGTGTTCCACTCATTTGCTTCTCCGTGGTTGAATGACACTTTCCAGACAGAGTCATTCGCCAATTTAGAGACGATCAACTAATACCCGGTACCTGCGATACCGAAGCAAGCACGCCTTCATAGGATTGACATGCGAGGAAAGCAGCTCGACAATTGGATGCACATTCACGCCAAGTACATCGAGATGTAGCATCACCGAGGTAGCCACATCGTTCCTTTGCGTTGGGAACAGGACGAGGACTATAATACATGGTACATGCATCACTCTCGTTCTTACCTATCGCACACAGGCGTCATGTTGAGCATAATGGTAAGTTTTGATATAATTGATATAATTGAGCTTTGTGGTAAGTCTTGATATAATTATTGTATTGATATAATTTCTTCGCAGACGCAACAAATGACCGAGATTTTTGTTCGATCCGAGAGAGGTGGCCCTTCGAAATTGCAACACATCGCTCGTATTTCTTGCAAGGGCCATATCTTGAGAGAGTTTGCCCGATGCGTTTGTATGGTCGGTGTGAAGGGTTAGGAGGAGGAAGAGCGGGTAATGTTTGATGTTGATCAGTTTATTGTGCAGTCGCAAGAGGATGAGGTGTACCCGTCTCTTGTGATTGATCCGACTCCCCTGGATGCCTGTCGGACTCGATTAGCACATGCCTCTACGTCATCCACTCCAGTGGCTCCAAGGAATACCAGGAACCATCGGCTAGCCTTAGGTGATGCGGATAACTCGCAGATTTATCAGCTCAGGCAAATGGCTTCTCAATGGTTTGGGCGCTTCTACTCGCGCAAAAGCAGGCGAGGACATTAGGTGGATTAATTTGTATCACTCATGGTTTGTTAACGATCGTAGTACTCTAGTTTCTGATGTTAACTTTTGAGAAACACTAGTTGGATTACTGAGTTATGTGTAGAAAGACTGGATTACTACGTTATGTATCCATACAGGTATCGAAACTTAATTTAATTTTTTTTAACACTAAGGCCGACTTCTTTTACGTCCTATGGAAGTCGGTCTTTGTACGGCCGACTTCCTTCACATTTCGAGAAAGTCGGCCTTTGTAAGGCCGACTTCCTTCAGCAACTCTGGTCTCTGAGCAAAGTCGGCCTTACAAAGGCCGACTTTCTCGAAATCTTTTTTTTTTAAGTTAACTGTAAGGCCGACTTTAGTGAAGTTAAGTTTTTTTTTGCTAAGTCTTGAGAAATCAGCCTTACAAAGGTCGACTTCATTCGGGAAATAAGGATGGCATTAAGTTGGCTTTTGTAAGGCCGACTTCGCTTCGCCTATAGCAAAGTCGGCCGAAGGAAGTCAACCTTTGTATTTTGTAAGGCCGATTTCGCCACATTAGTTGACGAAATTCCAAACTTGCGACCTTATTTGGCGAATTTTTTCTGGACCAATGTTATTTAGAAACAGAACTCAATTTTTAAGTTATTATCACGGAACAACAAACCAAGGTATTTCATCAAGTAATGGACCAAGGCTTTTCAGTTGCAAGTGCAGGAAAAGCACAAGCTTTTACAATGGTGTCTAATGGGGCAGAAGTAGGTTGAATGATCGATAAAAAGGCAAAGGGAGATCACTGAAAACACGGGTTATGCAACCACGACTCGGTGTGGTTGTAGGATATTCTGATCATGCACAACCAAGATAGAAAAAGGCATCGTTTAGCCAGAAATCTGTTCCGGTCATCCAATCGCACACCCTTTCTCGAGTACTCCCTGGTAATAGTTAAAATTCGACAGCAATTTCCATCTTTGCTGCAGTTGTGAGGTAATTCCAGTTGAACAGTTGCACAGACTAAGTAACAGGGACAGCTTCCTTTCAAAATCCCGACCCAGAACAAACATGACCATTCTTTTGATCTGATGATGAGTATGCAGAAAGTTGTGCTCTGCAAATTGCTTTAAAAACCAGAAGGCATCTCTTCGAACCTGCAGTTTTAGCAATCCCAATCATGCCATCAGCCAAAAATGCACCCATAAAAAACAGTTGTCAAATCCATTGTTTAAGGAAGCAGAAACTCCTCCGCAAGAATCAAACCCAAAGGAAGCTGAATACAGATTAAATCTAACAGAAGCCTAAAGAAACAAAAAACAACCAGGATTAGCCACCGAACGTCCCGTTCCTAGAGCCATTGATGAATGAAGGAAACGAGAATCGGAGGGGGAAATTAGAGATCCCATCTTTTGGGAAGATTTGGCAGGTTCAACCGTCTTTTTCCATGGGCGAGGAAGGAAGTGCGAAGCCAGAGGCGGTCGCCCACCCGGCAGTCTGGCTAGAGATAGACATTAACAATGTTACCCAAATAATTAAATATAAGTAAAGTGAACTAATGATTCTATGGAGGTTGGATTGAAGCAGTGTTTAGAACTTTGGTTATCCACTCGTAGTAAACAAAACCCAACAAAATCAAGAACAGGGATGTTCTTGGTCCTAAGAAAGGCGAACCATTCAAGCATAACCAGGAACAAAAAGGGATGGTCTCCCAATGAAAACCAATCTCTAGTCTTCCTCCTCGCCTTCATTCTCAGCAATGTTGAAGTATCTGACCTCGTAGACGCTCCGATCCTTGTTCGAAGCGATCACTCTCAGCCAATCCCGGACATTGTGCTTCTTCAAGTATTTCTTCGTCAGGTACTTCAAGTAACTGTCCAGACGATTTGGGTTAGGAAATAGCATGAAAGCACGAAGTGGTGTATCAAAAGTCTAGATCATTAGGTACTGCAAATCACAAACAAACGCTGTGAACAGAAGTGAAGGAATATTATCGACTTGCCAGTAAGTCGATTGTGCTGTTACCATGATTACGCTAAAGTGAGCATGAATGATGCAAAACGTGGAGATCCTCCGACATTTATCTTCAACCAATTTCTTACGTATCCATGTGTTTATAACCACCAACCCGACTCTCGCTTTTCGCATTTTCAACTCCCATAACAACTACTGCCACAACCTAAAACGACTAAGGCATTCTTCTACACACAGTCCGGATAGCCACCACAGTCAAAAAAATCAGATGAATTGAGGTTTCAGAACTTCATCATCGCCGGCACAGGAGGACACAAACAATTATGCACATCCGAACAAACAAAATTATTTACCGCTTGGAGAAGTTACTGTCGGAGGTGACAGTAATCTTGGTCTTGTCCCGGGTAACAGTAACGGTGTCGCCGAGGGCTCCGGCCTTTCCGTCGACCTTGATTTTCTCCTGCAAGAACTTCTCGAAGGAAGCGATGTCCATGATCTTGTCGTCGACGGGCTTAGCGCAGTCGATGGTGAAGGTAACGCCCTTCTTCTTTCCCTTAGTTCCAGCCGCGGTTCCCTTAGACATCTTCTCTTCCCTTACTAATGAAAAAAAAACATACACAAAGGACAACACGAACAATAATAATCAAACCCACTGCAGCTCAATTTCAACACCCCAAAAAGAAATGAATCAGGCAAAAGAAGAAAAAAAGGAAACTTCTTCCATGGATAGCCGGAGCAGAAACCGAATCGTAACCCAGACCCACGAACGAAAGGCATGTTCCCAAGGCACGAAACCACACAATCACCGAGATCAGGCAGTATTAGCTAACACGAAGAGATCAACGGGTACGGGGGAAGGTTAAGAGAAACCTGATCACTGGACGGAGGAAGGTCGGAGGGGAGTCGGCGGTGCTGTCCTAACACTTTCTGTGGCTTATTATATTTCGTAAACCCTAAACGACGGATCGTCGTAGTCGTAGGTTGGGATTTTACACTTCGGTCCTTGGTGGGAAAGGTTAAAACGATTTATTTCATGGAGGATGCGGGTTTTGGGTCCATTGTAATTGGGCCGGCCCAGATTAAAGGAAGATTACTTATTTAATGAGACTGCGACTTGGGCATGTGTTTTCTTTCAAGGACGCGGCGTTGGCGTTGGTGTCTGTCGGTGTCGGTGTCATCGGAGAGGTAATATGGCGCACGAGCCTAAAATAAAGATTATGATCTCCTCCCTATTTTGTTTCTATTCTTCTATTTTTTTTAAAACAAAATTGATCGTGAAAATAATTCATATTTTAAAATATTTATTTTTAAAATTTCGTAAATAATACCTTAAATTCCACTTTATAAAAATCGAGTTCACTCTTTAAGGAACTTAACTTTTATAAAGCCGAGTACGCATTCTTCGGTAAAGAATTTTAAAAACTTCTAAGTAATCTTAATTTAGATTTTTAAAAAGTTAAGTTCCTTAAAATAACAAGAATTCAGAGAAGACGAACTTGACTTTATAAGAGTCGAGTTCGAACACTATTTCATTAATTTTAAAAGTAAATGCCTTAAATTATAAAATATTTTCGTAGCAAATACTAATTTTAAATAAAGCTCTCTTTTCTTTGAATCGGCCAAATTTATATCGAAAATTTGTGTCTACGTGTTTTTTTTATTAAGAAAAAATCCAACCAAACTTGGTTTTGGGTATCGACTCATTGGTATTAAGATAATTGTTTAATGTGAATTTTAAATTTATGACCAAGAAGAATCCATGAGAAGAACAACTGTAGTGAAATTGTAATTTTTTTTCTAAAAATAAAATAAACAAAAAAAAACATTGTCCCGCCCCTACCAAACACGGCCTAAGGGGCAATCCACCGACAAGGCAAGGCAAGGGGCGGGGGGGGGGATGTCTAATCATTAAACTCGTGACGCTGACACAAACGTGTGACTTCCTTAATTTCATCAACTCACTCCCCCATCCTTCATTCTCCGTCTCGGAATATGATTTCTTTTGTCTTTTTTTTTTTTTTACTACCAAATTACTTCCATTGGCTAAATTACAATAAGAATAGGAGCCATGATTGGGACACTGCTGATGGGATTTCGTGTTTTTTTTTTTCTGAATTAGGTGATGATTGATTATTGATCTTTGGATGATGAATGATATCCACCGATGGGGGAATGATGATATGAAGGTGGGTTTTTGATTATGACCCATGATCCTATCCAAATTATTTATTCCTCCTAAAGCAAAATTAGTAATGAGGATGAGGATCCCAACACTTTCAAATTCCCAACCTTGTCTTGGTTGTTGTTGATGATGATGATGATGCCTTTGAGAACTGTGTCTTCTCGTCCCATCAACATCGAATGTTAGGAAAATTAAGAAAAAGCTACGCTCCCCTCTTTTACACTCCCCCACCACGTGCCCCCCCTCTAATAATACACCAATTCCCTCCCCCCCCACTAGTAGTACTAGAACTGCTTGTCCCGAGTGAATTGAAAGGCACTTATCAGATGTCTTATAATAAATTTAAAATTTCATTTAAAAAAAAACAAACAATTTACTTTTTTTTTTTCTAAAAAAAGAAAAGGAGTACAATGCAAAAAAAAAAAAAAAGGCTTTGTTTAAGTGTAATTAATTATGGATGGGTTGGTTGGTTGGTTTTGTTTTTTGTTTTTTGTCTTTTTCCTTTCGTTTTGGGGTCTCTCTCACAAGTCAAGGGAGTCAGAGTCATATTCTCCAGAGACCTCCTCCTTCCCCACCACCACCACCACCATCACCACCTCTTCCACCCTGTCCACCTTCCTCCCATTTCTCCTTTGTCCCAGACGCCTGTCCGGCTGGGACAATTATTGGGTTCCCATTCCATCCTCTCGCTGAACACGAGGCAAAGTTCCCTCCTTTCCGGCCGTTGGCCCTGCATGTCGTTGGTGTTTCTTGATCTTGTTCTTGGTCTCGGTTCTTGCGTGTTTCGGCCTGCGTTGGCGACGGGGTTGTTGTTCTGGGGCAAATTCCCTTCCCCCCGGGCTTTTTTTGTGTCCAGTTCTCGAGGGAAATTCTTGGTTTGCTCTGCTTCTTTGATCCCCGCTGGTGGAGAGAATCGATGGAGCTGTCGGATCTTTGAGTGCAATTGTTTCTCTCGGGATCACGCGTTCAAAGCCCAAGTTTGTTTCTTGTTCCTTCTTTGGTCCTTCTTTGATTCCTTGGGGGAAAGCGTCTCTGCTTAATGTCCAGATTTGGGGGTTGATCATTGCGAGTCTTTTCGATATGTTTCCGAAAGCTCGGTACTTATGCATTTGCTAGTGATAGGTATGTGATTGCTCTGTTCATGCCGAGGAATTCGAATCAAGTATTAAGTTCAATGGAACTGAAAGTAATGCTGGTCTGGGAAGTTTTCGGTTTTTCACCTTCGGGAACTACGCGTTGTACCTTTACCCTTTAGAATTCTTTGAATTATAGATGGGAAGGGTTAGCACTAGCAGGTCATACTCGGGGATAGCGACTGAAACTTTCGTTGGCTGGAATCAACAAGGGAGTAGTGACGTTTGTTTGGTAGGTTGTCTGTCTGCGTTAAGTAGAGCGAGATTCTAAGCGGCTGATGGTGGCCGGTAAGTCCCACCCATAAGTTAATGGCTGCTACCGAGACTAGGACTATCTATTGGAATATCCTCTCCTCTTGTCTCGAATTCTTGATATTTTTGAAGTTTGAAGTGCTCTTGTTCTGTCACTTGGCGAAGAATTTTGAAGTTTGACATGACTTCTTCATTTTCTGTAGGCGTGGAACTGCACTGTCTCGTGCTGTTTGATTGGAACGGAAATATGATGGAGTTGGGAGACAACCAACTGGATTTTAGTCAGCCTCTTCTCACTGTGAGGAGGTTCTCACCCGCAATAGTCCCACCGGAGACTCTGGAAAACAGGAGAGTTGATCGGACAACTGCCAATTTGCCTCCTCTTCCGAGGTACAAGTCTGATCTGAAATCAGGTCCAGTTAGGAATCCTGGCACTGTGCCATTCGTCTGGGAACAGACCCCAGGAAGGCCAAAGGACGAAGGAAAATCGTTAAATCCTATCCCCAAGGCTCATGTTGTCCCCCCAAAGCCTCCTCCTGGGAAGCATTCTAAACGGCGGGAGTTGAACAAAATAAATCAAGAGGTCGAGTCTGATAAAGAGAAGAACTCTACAACAGAGGATGAAATTGCTCTCAAATGCAAAAGAGTCGATGATGTCTTGGAGGAGAGTTCTGAAATTGATGATGAAACTTTCTTAGATGCACTCGAGACGTTTTCACGGTCCGAGTCACAGTACTTGAGTTGCAGTCTGAGTGGCCTCAGTGGAGTGGATGCCGTGGACTCAAGATTATCTGGAAGGTTCTCCAAAGAACAGCCTGCCCGAGATTTCATGATGGGCCGCTTCTTGCCTGCTGCAAAGGCAATGGCTTCTGAAGCACCTGCTAATGTCATTCGAAAGCCACAAGCTCAAAAGGATCTGCCGAGACATCTGGCGAATTCTGTAACTGAGGGTAAGAACAACACACAACGATATCAACGCAAATACAATGTACACTTTGTCAATGACCGGTACGGGTTCGGACAAGACAGTGAAGCTGACTTTGATGAATATGAAAATCCATCAACCAAAATGTGTGGATTACTTCCTCGGTTTTGCCAGTCGAATGCCATATCAAGCATCACTGTTCCCTCTGCCAGTTCGACCTATTCTCTGCGCAGGCTTCAGGTTAAGTCATCATATGCACAGCGTCAAGGGGAGAATTGGTGCAAGGTGCGTAATATCTGCTTGGGCTTCCCCTTTTATTCTTGTTAATTTAGTTAATTCATTCGTTTTTGATGTTTTTGATATATATATGTGCTTCGGCAGGATGGTGACTTTTCAAGGGTACGGAAATCGGACGGGAATTTCTTAGCAGATAAATCAGAACCAAAAGCCGTGTCTGGCCGTCCTATTTCCGAAGGAGATGGTAAGATTTTGGAGGCCACCTCCCTCTACAAACTCATGCAGAGCGGAGAGGCAGCCAAGCGCCGGGATAATTCTCTGCTAACTAAGCATATATTGGCAGACAACTCAGTAAAAGATGCGGTCATAGTGGAAAACTCCAAGAACGAGGAGCATAGTAAGCCACAAGGTAGACGGTGCATGAACTTTAGACAGTTACTGGCTAGTGAGGGTTCTGAATGGGAATCAGGTTCAAAGGTCACTGTAGCTGAGAAAACCGTTTACGTCAATGCCGTCCAGGTGGTCGAATCCCGAAACTCAGGCACAAGTGCCTCGGACTCGAGGGCTGTTACAGAGTCTGCAAGTGATGAATATGACAAGGAAAAGAATTGTGTGATGAGGAAGTGCGTCAATGGTGACTCTTCCGCTCTCTCTTCCTCGGTGGAAAAGACGAGTTCGAACATAACCCGGAAAGACACACCACCATCAGCTGATACCACCAGGTCTGCTGAATCATGGCCATTACCTGCTTCAAAGGGAGGGGGCTGTGACAGTGAAATAACTGCTGATGTGGTCGGTGGATTGAAACACGAAGTGATTTCACCTAAACTACCTGAAGCAGAGGCAACCTCGATTGATGGTGGAAAGGACGGCCCTGAAATAAGCCCTATCATTGATGGCAAGATCGATTTGGAAGGTGAGATAAATCCGAAACCGGGTGACCCATTGATCATCCCCGGAATCTACACGGACTTCCCTATTCCCCCGCCTCTGCCGAAATCTCCCGTGGACTCCTGGCTGTCACGTACACTTCCCTCCATGCTCTCCAAGAACTCGGGAAAAATCCTGAGTTTTGGCGTGAATGCTCTCAGCAAAGTTCACCTTGCTGCAAAGTCGGCCCCTGTTGATCCCAAATGGGAAACCATCGTAAAATCAGCAAACGTGGACCGCGGCCACCTGAGGTTCTCAGAGGTAATCGAATTTCATCTCGCTTTTGATTCCCCCCTTACTTTCTCATGTTGCCACAACTACTTACGCCAGCGTATCCCACTTCAAACCAGGAATTACTCGCTCCTATCCCGGAAAGCTGCACGGGGGAGCATTGAGGTAGCCACTAACTGTACATTGTTCTTGCCTCTTCTTCTTTTACCTTGTACATTGGCATGAGCTTTGTCCGTAAACAAGTTAGTCCGTAGAATAATTTATGAAATTAGTCGGTCAAACCTAAAATTCGTAAACTAATAACTTCGAGTTCACTAAGGAAGTTTACCCCGATTCACAAGTCTAGTGAATTTGGAATTAGTAACTCTGAGCATTAGTTGACGAATTTTTGATTTAACCGACTTTTTTCACAAATTATTTTACTGACTAACGTTGTTGATGAACATTCCTCTCATTTGTCCGTTGTATCTTTTGTTCATTCTCTTTGGGTATAAATGTCTCCATGAAGTAATAAGTGAACACGATGTTGCTAAATCGGCTCTGTTAATAGCCAGAGTTGTTTGCAATAACAATGATAAGTTCTTGTCCAAAATTCAATTGCGAGATGTAAACCAATAAGAGATCTGTCCTGGTGGTGGTGTCGGTAACCTTGTCGCCTGTAATGCTATACTTCTGCGTGACCACTGAGAAGGCGAAAGGAAGCGTTGGAAAGGTGGCCTTGGCGGTCGGACTTAAGTAAATCTTCGGGCCCTTCGTCTATAAGGTGTCCCCCTTAGATTGAATTTAGTTTATAATCGTATTAGCTAGAACTAATTTTAGTTTCCTATTGGGCTGTCAATCCTCCATTTTATATTGGGCCTGTAGAATCTCGATAAGTATTGGTCCAGGCCCATGAACTTCACCACCCCCGATCGCCTGTGTGGTGCTATATAGTCTCAGAGGGTGCTTTATGAGTTCCATCCGCCTGCTTTGGCTTTAGCTTCCTTTTTGTTCGTCTGATGTCATTGTTTATGGCTGCATTACGACCCTCTTTGCTGATGTATGAAAGAGACTGCACGAACGCACGCCTTTGCAGTTAAGGTCATGTTTACTAGTCTAAAGAGAGAGAGAGAGAGCTCTAGATATTTTTCCCCTTATCCTTAGACTTGATATGCTTCATAGAAGCTGTACATGTTGTCCCCGACATTATTGTGTTTGCTCTCTGAATGATGTTTAATTTCCATTCTTTTGCGGATAGCCCACTCGGCTTACTTTGATTCTCCTGTGGGATCTGATGCTTTTCGTGAATGTGAGGCTCTGCTTGTTCAGGATTTTGAAGGGCTAGATACCAACATGAGTAATCCCACAGAAGCATACGAATTTCGAAGGATGGCCTGAGTTAACTGCTGTCGAAGATTTATGGGTCCCTTGTGGAAGCTCCCGTTCGCGTGTCAAAACACGTCGCGATATATCCGGGACTCAAAGCGTTGAAAGAAAATGTGGTCGTCAATAAAAGTAAATAAAGAATGAACAAAGATCCACTAAGTGTAAAAGAAAAAACTTACAGTCATCATACAACAACACTTGAGACGAACAGATAGGTTGACAATCAAGCTGCCCTTCTGAATCATAGAGTAATTGTCGTGTCCTTACAATCGACCAGGACTGACACAATCGACCAGGACTGACTTATTTATAGACCACTAACTAATAACTGTCAACCGGCACACATTTAACCCGTGCTAAACATTCCAAGACTGACTGCTACTTATCTATTAAGACTACTCCATCATCGATGCTTCGCGAGCCATTGCTTCTGTTCTTCATATCCAGCGTCGAAAGTGAAGTCATTCGATGAAGTTTTACCTTCGAGCACCCTTTCTATCGACTGCCCTGCTCGACAAATTCCTGACTGGAGTATCGATATTTGCCTTGTCATATCGATTGAAGATCTCGCAGTGGGCATCGACCCTAGCATCCATCAAAGCCCGTCGCAGAAGCCCATATTGTCGTTTGCCATGTAAACAGCTCCTTCAACCAAACGGGGGGCTTTAAAAATCACATTATTGGTCATCCAGATTCTGTAGGATTAGAGTTCGTTGTTTCTGTATGCCACTTTCCTTGTATCATGCGCCCAATTTCACCAATATCATTTAACTTGCCGTCAGAAGGATCTGTTTCTGAAGCGTACTTATCCACTTTCAATGAGAATTCTCGAAGTCAAGGAATGGCTCTGCTGAGTAGAGGTTAGCTCATTTGATGGCGAAGACAGTCCTCCCGGTGCTATACTTACTGCTCATTCTCTTTACCACTTGGCTGCCATGTTAAAATATAAAATCTACAGTTCCCTTGACTATGATGTTCGCCTTGCAGATGGACCTAAAGCTGGAAATCTTTTTCCCTTGGTGATTTATCAAAATCATTTGGGAAAATGTTGATAGACATGCCAAGTCTATACGATGTGGTTCGTTGGAACAAATCAGCTAGACTGTTGATAATTGACTGCACTCTCGTTCTTCTTGCTCCGTGCTATCATGGTGACTCGCTCATGGATAGAGTATTCTTTTCCTCCTTGCCTTGTAAACCAAGATTTCTTGCGTCCTTAAAGACAAAGAGTTCGCAAACTCAACCAAAACAAGGCACTGGAGCCACACAGCAGGCTTCTCCTGACGTGCATATACCGCTTTCCGAGGTCCTAAGAACAGAATATGGAAAAGCCAATGATATTCATCTTCTCAACGGGACTAACTCCGGTAGCTTTTCATCTCAAGCATTCAGCTTGGCAACTAAGTGAAAAAGGGAAGAGAGGGTTAGGGGGACGACGGACCTAATCGTTGAGGCTGTTTAGTAACAAAAATTCTGGGTCACAGATCTCGGCACCATCTGTGGATCAACTGTCCAGAATGTAGACCCGAAGTGTGAGAAGCCCAGAAAGGAGGCAGTTGTGAAAACACACCGGACGAAGGCTTGCGGACGAAGCACTTACCAAGCGACGGGGCTACCAGGCGACAAGGGTCAACGAGGTGATCAAGCGACACTCAACTGGACGAGCGGGAAAACTCTGCAGCGAAGGCGAGTGGGCGATCTGGTCGATCAATAGTTTTTATGAGAAGATTTCAGACGATCTCAAGACGTGGAAGAATTGTTGCTAAGATTGCTCAAATGAAAATGAGATATTCCATGAAGGCTAGCAACAAGGATGCGTAATATATATACAATATTTCATTTTCGTATATCATAGGCCTAGCTTAGTATAAATAGTTGTTCTTATGCATTGTATACAGACACCTCTCTACAGACGGACATATTGTCTTTATTATCTTCAAGCATTCCAGCGTTTAAGCATCCTGTGCTCATGCGTTGCTGCTTCCTTCCGAAGTCATCGTCGATGGCATCCGTAAGTGCTTCCGCTTAAGGGTGTTTGTCCGCTGCATTCTCCTCTCTTTCTTCATTCATACTGCGATCACAAACGAACCTCCGAGTACCAGTTGCTCGTAGTGCCAGAGATTTCCGACATGTTTGGATCCGGCTTGTCCAGCGGTCACTTTCGGAGCGAACACGCTTTTGGCGACCATAGTGGGAGACTAGGTCAATAATGCCGACAACCAGACATGGTGCTGAGTCAAACAACCTCGGGAATAATTACTCCGACAGGGGGAAATAACGATGATAAACAACTCGGACTCAGCCATATCTAGAGAGCTGTCTGCCATTATGAGTACTCTCCAACTCTTAATGGAGAGGGTCGGTGCTATCGATCAGAAGCACGACGCCTTTAAGGAGAAAATTGGCTCTAAGATGGATGTCATCGTCCAAAACCTAGAAACCATATCAGAGGTACCCATAAACAACCCTAGTAAGGAGAAGGGCGAATCGACTACTAAATACCAGCTCGACCATGATGCTCATAGGGCGTCAATAGCCGAAGGGAAGAAAAAGGTTGACGTGGAGGACATTCCTATTATCCCTACATGCCCCAGAAGGTCTTCACACCACTCGTGATAAATGAGGGTAGAACAACTATGCAATAGGATCTTCAGGATGCGTATCAACCACCGTTTCGTAGGAGGAAAGATCTCTATAGGCCAGTAGAGAACGAATCTTTTTGTCATCTTGAAGACCATTGACACTCTTAGTACATCCCTGAGCCCGTACGCGGAAGAGGAGTGGCAGCGCACAAGGCGATGGCTCCACCAGGTTTCATACCCGAAATAAGGCATTACGTAGCCCGACTAGTTGCGTAGGTGATACCTAGGGCAAACGACATGAATGAGGGTGAACTCTATCGAGCTCCTTACCCCGACAACATCGACCGAGACTATCCTTTTTTAAGGGGATATCGAGTGCCTGAATTTGTCCCTTTTTTGGGTCAGAGTTTCCGATGCATTTGATTCCGACTTATTCGGGCGATCACTTCCGGAACGAATAATGGCCAATCTTTACTTACACATATTTCAAATTTTAGAGTGTTTTTTTCTAACTTGCACATCTCGTCCCGTAGCCGCGTAAGCTATATATTATATATATACATATATATATATTAAAAAGTCTGGACTTTGTGGTCGCCGTTTGACTTTATTCTTCTTCCCCTTTCTTTGCCTGCCTGCCTACCGGGTATTTTAATGGATGATCACCATTTGGACTACCAACAACAAACAGGCAAGCAGCAGCAGCAGTTGAACCCACGAAGAATAAGAGAAAGAAGAAGAAGATCGGCCTCCGCCCTCTGCTCAAATGGATACCAAGGTCCCCCCCCCCCTCCTCCATTACCTACTTACTGCTCCCAACTACTACTCCTTTCTGTGTCCTCCGTTTGTTGCTTGTCCGACCGGGATTCCGACCGTCGCTCCTCTTAGCCCCTTTGTTTCGATCAAACTCTGGTTCTCTCTTGTCCTGACTTTTGGCCATCGGTTGTCAATTTGGCTCATTGAATTTTGACTGAGTTTCCATTCCCAGGTGTTTCTGGGACGTCGTTCTTTCCTTTTTGTGTACAAATTGGACAAGAACCCTAATGGATTGCAAGGGAGGTAGTATGTTACTAATTCTGGGTGTCGGATACTTGTGTGTAATCTGTTTGGTCGTTCGCTCTCAGATTCCTTTCCCCCGAAATTTTCCCCAAAAACAATTCTTTGCTTCTCCAAGCAAGCATGTATCTCCGTATCTTGATGCTTTTGCTTTGTTAATACTCATTCGTTCGAGCAACAGTTTTTTCCCAGGGAATTAGTCTGTCAGCTCAAGGCTACATTTGTTTATTTTGGCGACCTTAAATATCTCAAGAGTTCTTTTCCCTCCATATCTTTTTCACAAACACAAACCCAATCATACAGGACCCATTTTTGTCGGGTTTTTATTCGACTCTTATGCCTTTGCTCCTATATTCGCCCGGTGGTCTCATATTCCATGTTTGAAGATGCCCACTTTGCAAATAGGGTAATCTCCTCCTATCTTAACACAGACCGTCATCGACCTCTGAGTATGGAATTTGCTTCATGCACTCTCATGTCATGTTACACTCTTTAATCTACTCTCTCTCTCTCTCTCTCTTCAAGTCAGTTGGTATAATTGGTCATGGTGATCAGTAAAGACTTAAGGAGAGTGCAGTAAGTGAGCATATGAATCACTCCCTATTCTGTATTTGTTTGTTCATGCAACTGCTCAGATATTGCTTGTAATGGGAAAACTTGGTGGCTGTTAATCAAAGCATACCGATTTTACCAAGTGTTGCAATTTGAGTTGTTGATTGAATCGTTATAGTGTTTCCATGGCAGATTTGATAATTAATCATCAATTGGCAGTGCTGATAATGCGATTGAGTTTGTTACTTGGCTCCCTTAAAATTTCCCGGTTTCTGCGTCAGTTACTTTGATGCTATTAATCCTTATTAGAGAACCCAAACGCAATTAATTGATTTACGTAGTTATGTGCACTTTATCTAAGATGGAGGCTTCCCGGCAATTTTATTTTGGTGGTCACATGTAAAACATTTGGAAAAACATGGTTGATTACCACACATTTTCTTAACGTCTCTATCCGAAAACATTTTGTGTGTGGTTGTAGCTGGGGTGAGCATTCTGTATTTCGGAATTTCGAAATACCGAATATCGAAATACCGATTTTAAATAACCTTAAAAATTTTAGATCCCGATTACGATTCCGAATTTAAAATTCGGTATTTCGATAAATTAACAAATTTTAATTTGGTATTTCGGTAACTATCAAATTACCGAATTTTTTTAATGCAACCAAGTAAACGGGACGAACGGACAGTGACGTTGACGCCGCAAGGGGAGATGCGGACGCGGCTGAGGAGGGAGAGGGAGCGGCAGCTGCGTTCATAGAAGGAGACCTGGTTGTTTAGGTCGGTGACGGTGGAGTAGTGGTAGTAGAGGAGCACCCCATACTCGCAGACGAAAGCTTCCCACCAACCTAATTACTTCCCAAGAATCATTTTTCAGCCAAAAAGAAAAGATCTTTCAGCGCGATTCTAATAAAAGCAGATGAAGGATATCAAAGAAACGGGACGAACGGACATTGACGGAGGGAGCGACAGCTGCATTCGTAGAAGGAGACCTGGTCGTTTAGGTCGGTGACTGCGGAGTAGTTGTAATAGAGGAGCACCCCATGCCCATACTCGCAGACGAAAGCTTGAGGAGGCGGTGACGGGTGGGTAAGGAACTGTGAGTGAATCGTGTGATGATTCTTGTCCTGAGGCCCCTTGCTTCGAAACGATAGGGTTGACAACAGGTAATTGTTGGGTCCGCTTTGGGTTTTTTTTTAAAATGGGGGCCAGCCCGGTAAAAATTCAGTATTCGATAAAAACCGAATTTTATTTTTCCGCTATCGATCTAATACCATTTAAAAAAAATACTTCCAAATCCGATCCCAAATACTGAAATATCAATATCGATTTTTTTTAAATTTTAAAAAATCGGGATTGAAATCGGTATCCCGAAATTTTTGCTCTCCCCGGGGTTGTAGTAATAGGATTGCTTTTGAAAGTACAAATGCGGTCGGTAGTCACATTATATCCACAACCATAGGCGGAAATAATGTTGGACCAAAGCAGGTGACAGACCACTTCTATACATTTGATGCTGACACGAAGTCATCCATTCTTGCTTATAGCCACTGCCATCCCTTCTGAATCTCGAGTTTTTTTTTAATTCTCTAGTTGGATATTTCTGCCAATGTTTTTCCATGTAAAAATAAGCGTTCTCGAATCATTGACCTAAGATTTCTCCATCGAGTCATGGAGTTCGTGCAAGCATTTGACATATATTTATGTTATCTCGGCAAGGTGTTTAGAAACCCAAGAGACTGTTGCAATAAAGAAGGTCCTCAAGGACAGACGATATAAAGATCGTGAGCTGGAGCTGATGTGTTTAATGGATCATCCTAAATGTCGTTTCTTTAAGGCATTGCTTCTACTCGACTAGTAGTGGAGACGACGTCTATTTGAATTTGGTGATGGAATAGGGTTTAGGGTTTATCCTATCCCTCAAACCCTCTCCCAAGTTCGGGAGCATTATAACAGTATGAATCAAAGGATGCCCCTTATATATGTTAAGCTATACACATCAGGTTTGAGTTCATTGGGTGCCATTTTTTTCCCTTTTGGCTAATTTTTGTCATTATGTAGCTGACAATGATGATACGCCCACTTATAACATAGATCTTTCGAGGCCTGGCATATTCACACTGTTCCTGGTGTTTGTCAAAGAGATGTCAAGCCGCAAAACGTTTTGGTATTGTAGCTTAATTCCCAATGTAGTTTGGATACTCACTACTCTTTGTTTTAAGGGGTTTTGCTTGATGACAAACATTGGTTGAAATGGACTATTAATCTACTTCTGTAGGTTAATCCTGTTACCCACCAGGTGAAGATCTGTGACTTTGGCAGAGCCAAAATTCTGGTATGTTGTTATTCTTGTCCTCATAAGAGCGTTAATTGGCTTGCGCCTTTTCATTTATCTGAGTGAGTTGCCTTTATATATCCAGGTCAGAGGGGAGGCTAACATATCATACATATGCTCGCGTTATTACCAGGCGCCTGAGCTTATGTTTGATGCAACTGAATATACGACATCCATAGACATATGGTCAGCTGGTTGCATTCTTGCAGAAATTCTCCTTGGCCAGGTTGATGATTTTTCTGGAGATTGTGGTTGAGTTACCTGACATTGTCGTCCATTGTTTTCTATCTAGACATTCTCATCGTGCTGTTTGGATCTGTAGCCACTGTTTCGGGGAGAAAATACTGTTGATCAACTTTCGGAGATTATCCAGGTTAAAGTTTAGAATTCGTGATTCATCATTTTGAGTAATTAGTTGTGCTGAAATATTCTCCTACAGGTTCTTGGCACACCAACTAGAGAGGAAGACCGACGCGGATGCGGATCCTTGGCATAAGGTGCGCCATTTCTGGAATTGCTTTTTTATTTTTGAGTGAAAAATTTCCAAGATTAGTTGAAGGTACTAAAAAGGTATTTGGCTGTGTGGCATGTACTTTTGGTTTTATGTTATATTCAATTTCACCATTTTTAACCCGGTTAATTTAAATTTGGGTAGATTTTCCACATATGCCTCCTGAAGCCATTGACCTCACTTCAAGGCTGCTTCAGTATGCCCCAAGCCTTCGCTGCACTGCTGTAAGTTGAACTATCCATTTTTCCGTTTAAGAACATTAAGGTAAAGCTTCCATATTGTTCTAGTTAGAATACTATGCATATTAACTCTTTTCTGTTTCTTCTTTGGTCAAACAATTTGAATATCAATCGATTTTGTAGCTAGAAGCTTGTGCAGATCCTTTCTTTGACGAGCTTCGTGAACCTAACCCGCGCCTTCCAAATGGTCGCCCACTGCCGCCTATATTCAACTTCAGAGATCAAGTATGTACAGTAGCTTAAACAAGAATTGAATCAAACTGCCGTCTTTCGGACTGTTCCACCCTGCTCTTTCTACACAGTTATCAAGTGCCTCACCGGAGCTAATCCTAAGGTTGATTCCAGAACATCTGCAAAGATCAAACGGCTTAAATTTCACTCATCATGCAGCACCTCACCAGAGCTAATCCTAAGGTTGATCCCTGAACATCTGCGAAGATCAAACAGCTTCAATCACTCATCATGCTGCTGCCGGGCATCGTAAAATTGATGGGAGCAGAAGGGGTTGAGTATTCAGTATTTGCATCCTGCAGTTTTTTTTCATTTGCATCCTGCAGTTTTTTATCATTCTGCTTAAGTGTATACCTTTATGGCCATGCCACTGGCAGTTAATCTTCCAATCAGGATTGTTGTCATTATATGTAATCAACAATAAATTGAGTTTGGAGCTGATGATGAGTTCTAATGTTATCGGGCTGTCTGGCATGGACGACGAGGTCATTCATAAATGCTATAAGATGCAGGGAGGTGTTAGGTTTATCATCAATCAATCACTAGATCATAGGGAAAGAGTTGCATTGGGAGCTGTCTGTATTGTTATATAGATCCCCAGGATTTTGCATCACATATATATGGCACTAGCATTAAAGGGCATTAACATAACATTTTCCAGGCTATGCCAAAGGGGGGGGGGGGGTTTAAGATACAGCATGTACAGTTTCCTCGTGCTGTGATTCGGGGGCCAAAAACTCTCCCCAAAATCAGGTTGATAATGCTAGTTGGTGCCACTTAAGTCCCTTCAGTGAAGGGCATACCCATCATCTTTCCCACTCCTTTCCCACTCCTTTCCCACTCTCCTGTCAGATCACAAGATATTGTATAAGATGCATATATCTTCATGAACTGTCTTTAGAGGCCATCCCTTTACCTTTAAAATCCAGCCTATTGATAATACATCTGCAGTTTCGCAATTATTCCAGCAGGAGAAGTTTGCATTGACCAAAGCATATACCCAAGAAGCATTCGGAGGTCAATACCAAAGGAACCTCCCTGGAGATTTTGCCAAGGATGTCCCAAATACAGAAAGGAAACAAGACGAAAAGTCATGTGCCTGGTTGTTTCATCTGCCACCAAGAATTTAGTATAAGTACTAACATCTAAGGCATTTCACTGACTTACGACACCTACTCATGGAATACAATGGATAGGAGTTAGGACAGCAATTGCTGGGAAAACAGTGTGCTTTGGACAAAAATATTTGCAGTAATAAAAGAGGGATACTTAGAACATGAAACTAATTTAAAACAATGGACTTCATATGAGTTGAAATATGTATTCATGTTGTTGACTAAACAAGTTGGATGGATTTCTCAGTTTAAAAACAACAAATAGGATATATAAACAACGAAAATCAAACATGAAGAAGAGCCTGTTTCCTTACATTGATCGCAGCCATCAGAATCATCAGAAGATGAAACCAACCTCTGGTTGAGAAGCTTGACCGTGACCAGTTAAGTCATCTGAGAAGATGCAACCATCCAGACAAAGGTGATACTCCTTGTTCGGCGAAAAATCATGCGTTGAATTGTTTGCTGATGGTAAGTGATTATCGTCGACTGTTCAGCCTTGCCATCCAAAGTTTTGATTGGAGGTTACTGGCTTCGCTATACAGTTTTGCTTTACGAAGGCCATAAAGAACAGCCCGCGATGCAGACTTAAGTACTTTTATTCCACTGTTTGCCCATGAAAGCAGCAACCCGGCGGCGTGACTATAACTTCCCATCTTACAAAGACCGTGAACCAAAGAGGCGTAAGTAAAATCATCTTTTCTCTCCATAGATTTGAATAAGTCAAAAGCATCATCCATATAACCGGCTTTACACAGTCTGTCGATCATGCAATTTAAAGTAACCAGGTTTGTCCCCAAACCAAGATCTTCCATGAACTTGAAATGACGCCTCGCCCTATCTACATCACCAACCTGGAACAAACCGTCCAATATAATAGTATGAGTGTACACATCACATTCCAGAGCATCCTCCTCCAGATCAGACAGCAAGTTGTACGCATCCTCCAATCTTCCAGCTTTACAATGTAAATAGATAAGCGTATTGTATGTCACCAGATCAAAGTGAATTCCATACTTTATCATGCGAGCCATCAACTGGTCTGCATCATCCAACCGCCCCACCTTAACAGATGCACTAACGGCAGAGCAGTATCCAAATCCATCATATGAGTAACCCTGGTCCTTCATTGTCTCAAATATCTCGAATCCATCCTCGTATTTGTTACACTTAATGCAACACTTCATTAGGGTCGTGTACGTTATCTCGTTCGGGTTTTGCTCCGACTCCAAGAGCTCCCTCATCATCCTACTAGCCGCCACAACCCTTCTGCCCTTCGAAAGACCATCAATCAAGAGGTTATAAGTTAATAACTCCGGCATCATGCCGTTCCTCTTCAAGACCCCAAACAACTTTACGGCGTTCCCCGCAAACCCATTCTTGCACAGACCATTCATGATAATATTAAACGTATCCTTCGCAGGTTGAAACTCGCAGGTTATAATATCCATAAAAACCCGATAAGCCCTGTCGGGCTCGCCTAACTTGAAGAAACAATGCATCAGAGTATTGTAACTCCACAGATCGGGACGGATCCCCTTACCAAGCATTTCGTCGAACAGGTCAAGGGTGGTCGACAACAACCTCTTCCTCGTAGCACTAGCAATCAAAGTATTATAAGTCACCACGTTCGGGCTTATGTTGGCTTCCTTCATCCGATCCAAAACGGCGTACCCGTGCTCCAACCCCACATGTCTGCAGTAGCCATCGATGAGGATGTTATACGTTACCACATCTGGCATCACTCCCAACCTAATTCCGTCGACGATGACAGCCTCGGCCTTATCCAAACTCTTGGTCTTGCAGAGGGAAGACAGAGAGACGTTGAGCAGCCTGGTTGACAACCTCTTGACCATTCTATCCGGGCTCCGAGCCTACGACTCATAGGCGAGCAGCGTGGACGAAGTTAGACGCTGTATCGTATCGTCCAAGCCCAACAATGGAGGCGGCCGGCGACGTCCGCCGCCGGGTCAGCGGCGGGGCGCGGGTTGCGTTTGTATGGGGGTGGGAGTTTCCGTTTAGGGTTTTAGTTAGTGTTGACTGCGGGAGCAACCTCGTTTGACTTACTACGCTGTAACACTTGGGCACTAATGGTCCTTATGGACCATCCGATAAAGCCCACTAAAATGAGCCCCAAAATCATAATTGGGCCTTAAATAGTGCGGCCCAAAATGGCATGTCCTCGAAACCCTGCTTCCTTTCGCCTTTACGGGCATTAGGGTTTTCTTTCGTCTCGATACGTCCGCGTACACCGCCGCCCGCTAGCCTTCCCCTTCGCCGGTATCGGGACCTGATCGGAAATGGTACTCCAGCGTGTGCTCGTTTTATGCTTTCCTTTTCCGTCGCGGTTGTTGCATTTTTTGAAGATGGGGAACTAGTGGTTACGATTTCTACGAATTGGTTCTTGTTTAGGCATCGGAGAAGAAGCTGTCGAACCCGATGAGGGAAATCAAGGTGCAGAAGCTCGTTCTGAACATCTCCGTCGGCGAGAGCGGCGATCGACTCACTAGAGCCGCCAAGGTTTGTCTGCTTGGTCGTGCGATTGGCGGATTTGGCGTTGATTTGTGTTTGTTTTGGTGGTCTAGAGCTTAGTTTCCGTGCATTTTTCGTCTCATTCCATAGGTGTTGGAGCAGCTGAGCGGCCAATCTCCAGTATTCTCAAAAGGTCGGTCTTGTTTCGTTTTGTGTGGTGATATTTTTAGGAAAATGAGAATGTATAGATTGATATCTGTGGATGTTCTTGATCTGCATATTTTTGGCTGGGCCCTTCTGTGGTGTTAGTTCTCTTTGGCTCATTATCACTTGTCAATTTACTTTATGGTGTCTTCTTCACCCTATCTCCAGCAGTCGTGGCTGTTTATTCTGTATGAAAGTAGTGCCTTGGATGATCAAACAAGAATTTCGTATGTGACGACCATGTTTTGTTTCACTCATTGGAATGGCCTTCTAACCACAGCCAGGTACACCGTTCGGTCCTTTGGGATTCGGCGTAATGAGAAGATTGCCTGCTATGTCACTGTCAGAGGAGATAAGGCCATGCAGCTTCTGGAGAGCGGCTTGAAGGTTAAGGAATACGAGCTTCTGCGAAGGAACTTCAGCGATACCGGCTGTTTTGGCTTTGGTATTCAGGAGCACATTGATCTTGGCATCAAGTATGTTCTTAATCTTTTCCTCTCCATTCTGCATTTTGGATACATCGGATGTTGTCTGGTGGCTTATCTTGCCACTGTGCTTCTTCCTATTTTGACGACTATGGGTCTTGGGATGACCAGGGCTGATGAAATACCTGCCTGTTGTTTCTCCTCTTCTGCCTCTGTTTCTTTTATATTTTTTGATTTGACCTAGTTTAGGAAGCTGGCTGTTTGATGTGCCCTGCCGATAACATCTTGCTTACCATCACATGTTGCTTATTCTGAAGGTATGATCCTTCAACCGGCATCTATGGGATGGACTTCTATGTAGTGTTGGAGCGTGCCGGCTACAGAGTTGGCCGGCGCCGTCGATGCAAGTCCCGGGTAGGAATCCAGCACAGGGTCACCAAGGACGACGCGATGAAATGGTTCCAGGTTAAGTACGAGGGTGTCATCCTTAACAAGTCTCAGAATATCACGGGCTGAAATCCCTCCACCTGTTAGACCATGTTTTGGAAACCTCTAGTGTTATCTTCTTCGTTTTCTTTTCTCAAGCTTTACGACGAACACAGGGCACCATTGTTATGAGAAACTAGCATCAAGCGGGGTCATATAGTTTCCTCGTGTGCTATGTTCGCTGCATTGACTGTTGGACTAATCATGCTTTCTGGCATTATCTCTCGGCTTCTCATCCTCCTTTGCGCTGATTTGAAAAAGAAAGTGGAGGAGTAATTTGAAATTATTTTTACGTACACGAATGTCAGGCTCGTCTGCTTGGCACGTGTCAACCACGTGCGCCCTCAGCACGGACACCGAGATTCTTCGGCCCGACCGTGGGAGGGAAGGAACGAGCAGATTCTTACACGGGCGCATGGCTGTAAAGCCGCCATGTCAGCATCGCTCCCTTTCCTTCTTCGCCAAGATGGCCCCACCCAGCCCTTCCCCTCGCGCAATGTCATACCCCAAAACTATCTCCTCTCCATTTATCTCCTCCACCCCAACCCCCCCCCTGCTGCTTCCGATATTTTTGTTTTCTTTCGTTTGATTTTTTCACGCTCGGGGGATAATTTTTTTTTCTGGGGATGGCTCAATTGTTGTCCCCGGTGTGCACAGATGCCCTCCGATTCCAGGATTTTCCCGGCGTGACTCATCCGAATTCGTCCAGTACATGCAGGGCGTTGTCCTCCAGGACAAGCGGAGGCCGCCGGCGAAGAGGATTCCCTGGGGTCAAGGCCACCACGGGGGTGTCTCCGTCTTCGTCGGATGCCGTTGCGGATGACTATTACGCAGTTCTTGGATTGGTGAGATGTTAGTGCAAGCTAGAGCTGAACTGGGGTTGTAGTGTGATTTTTTTTAAGATATGAAGTGGATACTGTTGGATGATGATGATGATGATGATGTATTTCTTACTGTTTGGTTGGATGAATTTGTTAAAAAAAAAAAAGCTTCCGGATGCCACGCCGGCGCAGATAAAGAAAGCTTACTACAATTGCATGAAGGCTTGTCATCCGGATTTGAGTGGAAATGATCCGGAGACCACGAACTTCTGCATGTTCATCAACGAAGTCTACGCGGTGGGTTTCCCTTTCGAGGTTTCGTTTCCGATGGAACGGCAATCATCGAAACGCATGCTGTGCCAGTCTCCTTGTGTTGTTGTGTCTTCTTCTTTGGTGATTCGATTGCACTGCAGGTGCTCAGTGACCCGTTGCAACGAATCATTTACGACGAGATACACGGTTACGCACTGACGGCCATCAACCCGTTTCTGGACGATTCCTGCCCCAAGGATCACGTGTTTGTTGACGAATTTAGCTGTATAGGTAAAACTTTGCCCTACTGTCGTGATGCTGATGGATGACAAATCATCCTCCCATGGATGATTGCATATCATTTGTTGTTTCTGATGAATTTGAAGTGTATCGTCACACATTTCCATTATTGCTTTTGCCCAGGTTGCAAGAATTGCGCAAATGTTTCCTCGGATGTTTTTGCGATCGAGGACGACTATGGGAGGGCAAGAGCATATAGTCAGTGTGGAGAACCCGATTTGGTGCAGCAGGCAATTGATAGCTGGTATTGGCCTGTCATGCACTGGTTTACAGCATTCTTTCCTGTCTTCTTGAGTCTCGATCTAATAGCCTGATGTGGTTCAGCCCAGTGGATTGCATCCATTGGACATCAGCTGCTCAACTGTCTCTTCTTGAGGACGAGATGCGACGAGTGGAAAGAGTAAATGTAAGGCTTAACATGATCTTATTATCATCACATATAATTTGATCTGGTTTACAATCTCCCTGAATTTTTTTCTCAAACGTTTCCAGGTAGCATTCATGCTCTCCGGAATGGGATCCGGCGGGGTAGACGTCTTCAAAATGGTGGGAACGATATCCTTATATTTGTTTATGCGCTTTTGACAGTAGCCTAAACGGTACACACACCGATCACACTTACAGAACGTTATAGATGATGACCCGGTGATATTCTTGCAGGCGAGTACTCGATGGGAGAAGAGGCAGGCAAAGGTGTTGGTAAGATTTTCACATTACTCTCATATTTTATATTTCTGCAGAAGACCTGGATGGTTTTTAATAGAATTACAATATGTTTCTCCGGATTCTTCACAACTTCCAGGGGGAGGCCAAGATTAGAATGATGAAGCAGAAGGGGAGTGACGACAAATCTAACATATTCTGGAACAACCTTTGGGGGCAATCAAAAGATCGTAGGAACTCAGGTATCCCTTCTCTTTTCCTCAATTGAATCTCCAGGCTACAAAAAGTCATTTTACAGTTGGTGCTAGTTTTTCGCGAATCCGCACCGTCTGTCATTTGACCAACGTATGTTCGACTGGATTTGTTCCAAAAAAGTTTCTGCATCGATGAAGTCAATTGTTTGTTCTGCAAGTGAATGCAGATGAAGAAGCGAAGGAAAGGGCGAGGAGAGCCGCAGCAGCCGCCAGGAGATGGAGGGAATACTCGAGGAGGGGAGTCGACAAGCCTCCTACTTTTAAGCTACCCGAGGCAGTGTCAAACACTGAGAAATGACTCCTGATAGGGTTAGTTCGCGTGAATAGCCCACGTATAGCTTTTCCGGTTCATTTCCCAGACAAATACTTCCAATAGACATACTTATACGAACAAGGCTCATACGATACATCAGAATTTACATAACGTATCCCAGAACCGTGGACTGTTCAGACGTCGTTAATGCAGATGATGGCTTCGTTTGGTTCTGTGAATGTTGCCTATGGATATTTTCTTTCCTACACTTCCCGGAAGAAGAAAGGAAACAAAAGCTCGTTATATTCATAACATCAAAGAGCAGATGAAGTGGCAATGTCAGAAACCGATCCCAATCCCAATGTGTCTTGTTTTTCGTTGGTTGTTTGGGTTGGATGTGGTCTGTCCTCCACTTCATCTCATCGGAGATATTTCAGGGCAAGTTGTGGAAAGAATCTTACACCTTGGAGTTGGGTTAGGTTTTGGGGGGGGGGGGGGGGGGGACCCTTTTCTTCTTCTGTCATTGTTTGGGTTCATGATTCCTCCCCTCTAAATCCTCGTACTCATCTATACATGTCTGAATTTCACGAAAACATAGGCGGCTGCGATAATGTTCTAATGATTTTTTGTCAGAAGGCTTTTCCTTCGGACAGTTTAACAAAAACCAAAGGACCAAACGGATTAAAGCGTTATCTAACTGCTGACGCCACCGCCTGAGCCCAGAACTTCAGCTGATCCTTCATCACCCTCTCATCTTTGTTCCCTATCTCCGGTATCCTCCATCTTGTCCCCGGCAAGGCCTTCCTCTGTCCCTCGGAAGCCCCCCACGCCTCCGACAGGTAGGGCCGTGATACTTCCTCTGATGTCGCAGACTCCGTTGTCCTGGCCTCACCCGCCATCCCGAGCCTCTGCAGCCCGGGAATTATGGACACCAGGTCGGCCGAATCCCTGTCCCGCTCCGAGAACACGAACCCCAGGTCCATGAAACCTTTAAGCTCCTCGAACTCTAGCTCCGACAGGCTCCTGCTGCTCGTCCTAGCGATCCCCCTCCTCTTCTTCCCTGCCTTCGTCCTCTTCCTGCTTCCGGGTCTATCCATCTCCTTCCCACCCTTAAATCCCCCATCGCGAAACGGGCCCGCGGCCTCTTTCCCAGACACGACAGTCTCGAGCTTCGGAGTCACGGAGTGAACAGAGTCGGGAGAGACGTGAGAAGCAGAGGGTGTCGCGAGGTCAGTCTCGCTCATGGACCGGACGTGGAGGCCAGTCCTGGAAGTTTCGGTGACAAGTTGGAGGTTGGTATCATGGGGGATGGTCAGGGGAGGGGGTCTGGTGCTGAAGATGGGGAGTTGGGACCAGAAGGAATCGAAGATGCCGAGGAGGTGGGGGAGATCTGGTTGTTGTTGATGATGATGGGGTGTTTGTTCGGACATCTGCGGAAGTTTTCTTAGTTTCTCTGTCTGGACAGTGGTCAGAGCTAAGAAGTGGCTTCTTGCTATATTGGTTGTTGTTATTTGGTTATTGGGAGAGTTTTTATACAATGTTAAAAGTTGTCGCCATTTCAAGTGGGGTCGAGATTAATTAATTAATTAGGGAAAGTTTTGAGCAAACCTTTTTGACTTGTTTATTTAGAGAAGAATGGAAGATGAGATGTTAGTGTTTAAGTGTAGACTGGTTCACAGACAAAAATGGGGTCAAACAACAAACAAGAAAACCATCGAGTTTGACTCGATTAAAAAAAAAAAAAAAAAATCAATATAGGTTACTTTAATTTGAAAATATGAGAAAGTGGAGGGGATTGAGGGTGGGTTGTCCTGATTGAAAAAAGCCAATGCCACTCATTGGAGGGGGTGGACAATTGCAAATGAGAAGGATGATGATGTCTCACGTGTTTTTTAAAGGGGCATGATTGATTATAAAACTAGAAAATAGGGGTTTTAGGGTTTAGGTAAAGGTTAGGTAATGTGGTGGTGCCGACCAAGACCTCTCTTCCTGTTGGGATGGACAAATTTAAATGATAAAATATAAGTTTATAGCATCAATTTTGAGTAAACTTTCTGTGTTGTCGTTAACTTAGTTTGTTATATAATTTTATCATTAACTTTTAGTTTTATTTTGATTTTGGTAAATCTTGAATTTTTTTATTCGAAAGCCAAAAAGGCCTTAATATAGTCTGGCGTGTGTTCTATAGTAGTAGAGTTTCAATCTCTCATTCATTCGATTCATAATACACTTTACCCATAGTAACAGCCCATGATAGAACATCATCCGACCTTCAACGACTTTGCGTATTTTTTTTATAGCATCAATAACTATTGTCTAACTTCGCCTTCTAATTCACTTGATTTGTCCATCAAAATTTTAAAATAAAAACATAAATAAGAGGTTTCAATAGTATTTCACATTTTTTTAATTTTTTTTTTCTTTTTTAGTCGATAAATGAAAATTGTCTATTAAGTTCTGTTTGGCTTACGCGCGATAAAATTCAAAATTGGTCAAAATCAAAATAGAAATAAAAGTTACTCACAAAACTATATAATAAACTAAGTTAATGATAAAATAAAAAGTAAGTTGACTAAAAATTGAGGCTATAAATTAGTATTTTACTAATTTAAAAAGACAAGACGACCCCATTCAAAATGCCCCCCATTTGCTAAATATAATACATAAAATGATGATGCAATTTGCCCAACTCTCTCATAAGTGGCTAAAATCCCATTTTTAAGTCATTTTACGAGAATAATTTCATAAATTTATATTAATTTATGAAAAAATTTCATAAAAAAAATGTACGAAGAATTTTTATAATTTACGAATCGGGCTTCGAAGGAGAGAAATTACAAAAAATTTTAGTACATTTTTACGAATTTTTTGTAAATTACTATAAATTTACGAACCACCTTCACTCTTTATTAGCTATTCATAATGAACAATATTTTTATGGAAAATACTGTTATGCTAAAAGCTTCGTAAAAAAATACGAGCTTTTATGATATTTTGAAATTAGTTTCGTAAAAATGTACAAATTCTAATAGAAAAAATGTCGTAAAATACGAAAATTTTTAGCTTTATAAATTTTTCACAATGGGCCGAATAATTTTCCTAATAGGTGCGTAAAAATATACAGACTTTTACGAAATTTCGTAATGAGATTCGTAAGAATAAAAAAATTGAAAAAATATTTTTTCGTAAATTACAAAAAATCCTTATGAATAATTAATAAATAGTGATCAGGTTCGTAAATTTACTGTAATTTATGCTAAAATTTCGTAAAAATGTACGATTTTTTTTTGTAAATTTTCGAATTTTCTTAATTTCCTAATTGGGCTCTTGGGAGAATTTAAGAAAATTTCTAAAAAAAGAAATTTTTTCGTAAAATTACCATGAATTTACGAATTTCTTGAGTGTTTATTAATTATTCATAAAGAATATTGCTTTTTATGAAAAAGATGATTCGTAAAAGCACCGTAAAAATATACTAGGTTTACGAAATTTTAAAATGGTTTTCATAAAAATATACAAACTCTGATACTAAAATTTAATAAAACAGGAAAAAATTCGTAAAATAAAGAAAACGACGTAAACGGAGAAATTTTAGCCTCTTCCATCTCTGGCACTGTCTCGACGCCCAGAAAGGAACGTATTCATTCATTACGGCAGGAATAGAAAAGATATAAGAAATAGTCACGATTGTAAGGTTCCGTCAGAGGGGTTTAAGTGAGGTGACAACCGTGAGGGCCCATTGGAAAGAATGTGGACTAAATAGGTTTATCTGGAGCCCGGCCCATGGGAACACTAGGCCTTTTTCCACCATACCCAAAAAGGGATCGCCATCTCATCGTCGTTAATTTACGCTTTATTTTCATATTATATTAACACCAACGGACAACTCCAACAAGAAAGAAACTAATCTTCCTCATTAGAAAATGGAGAAAAAAAAAAAGAGAGAAATGTAGCGAGGCTCCCAAGGATTTTCACGTGGGTGTCTCGTCTCGTCTTCTCTTCCATGGATGATTACTCCATCTAACCCCTAACCCAATCATCTCTAACAAATTCATATTATTTAATAACAATTAAGCATCCCATTCCTCTTGTCCTACATGTCCCACTTATCCAACAACCCCACCAATTCCCCTAAAATAACACACATTCTAATGTTATCATGGACTCACCTCCATGGAATCCCCCCCCCCCCACCTCCACACACACACACCGCAACAATTACTAAAATATTTTCCATCGAATCATCATCTCTAACCCCTCCTACTCCCCCCAAATCAAATATATAAAATAAGGGGGAAAACTAGTATTAGGAAATTGCGCATAGGCTTGCACCTCCCAAAGAAACTATTCATATAAAAACAAAAACAAAAAACACTAAAAGAAAAAAGAAGATTTAATTAAACAAATGCTAGCTGCCAATCTCCTCCTCTCCCACTCTCCGTGCTTATAACACCCACATTATCGCATAAGTTAATACTCCCTTATTTCTATCTCCCCCTTTTCCCTCTTCAACAACAACAGCAACATAAAAACATTGCTTGTCCAATCAGGCTCATACCCACCAATTTCCCGGCGAATCCTGTGATCCCCTGCCGGCTACCCAACGAGTAAAATCCCATATAAACCAAACACCACCACCATCACCACCATCATCATATAAAGTCACAGGAATAAGGACAACCATCAGGGGTAGTGGTAGTTGTTGTTCTTGTTGTTGTCTCATATAGCAAGAGCAGAGACCAGGAAGAAAGAGAGAGAGAGAGAGAGAGATAGAGCCATCATCCTTGTCCGCCTCATCATCACAGCACGCCACATGGGACCGAGCAGGCACGCCAAACAGTTTGTCCACGACCAAGAGGAGGATGACTCAGACTCTTTGCCGGAGAACGGTCCCGATTCGCCTTCGTCCGGGGACGAGGCCAGGACGGCTCCCTCTGCACCTTCCCCTAAGAAAAGGTAAGATGCCACGCCACGAGGCTCGCTCCACAATTCTCCATGTATTTTCGTCTGTTTATATGTAAATTGAAAGTTGATTTGGTCAGGAAGGGGCTGCAGAAGAGGGTGATATCAGTGCCGATCACAGGAGGAGGTGATCATCAAGGAGAGGGTGGATCAAACAGGATGAAAGGCGAAGGATCATCATTCCCACCCTCAGATTCATGGGCATGGAGGAAGTATGGGCAGAAACCCATCAAGGGATCACCTTACCCCAGGTACTCTTTCCAATACCTCCATCCATTCAGCCAATCACCCGCCATTATTAAATAAATTTTAAAAAAAAAAAGCATCCCACAAACTGGTCTTTTAGTTCATGCTTTATTCAATTCATCCACCCAACTTCAAGAAAAAGCAAGTATACAAAACACAAAAACATCCTTGATCATTGTTAGCCGCGATGATAGGGCAGGGCGGCCAAACCGGGGGATTGGCGGTCTAGATTAGTTCAGGGTGGAGGCGGCTGTTTCTATGAAAATCAGGGGTGGTGACTGATGTTTTAAAGATTTTGTTGTTGTAAGAATTCTAGGCCCATCAAAAGGCACTACGCGCCATGTAGAGGCAGTGGGGGGTGATGCACACGCGTGCTCGGCCGGCTGTGGTCCAAGCCCCAAGCACTAGCACACACACAAGGGCTCTTGATTCGGCACTATTAGCCGTGGAATCGATAGAGGGTTGCGGTTCGTTCGGGTTAGGTGGGGATGTGGGTAGATGTGATTAGCACAACCCGGCAACAGAAGCGAGGAGGCTACAACACAACACCAAGTCCCCTTAGAAATAGAAACAGGGTAAGAATGAGATAGACAAATATGGAACTTTTGGCTGAGTTCTGGACTTGGTTCTAGGAATCTTTTACTTAAATGGGTTGTGGAAGAACTAAAGCCACCCACCCAATCACAAACAGTTCTAACTTTGAATTGGTAGGCCACACACGTTTTCTTCTGGAGAGGAAAACGCTTTCTCGCGTGGGTCATTAGAGGATTGCTTAGTTGTAATTAATGAAAAACAAATAATCAACTGCTTCATTGCTTAGTCTTATCTTGTTAACCTAATCAATTAAATAAGGGAGGAGGAGGGGGAAGATGACGTCACCTGTTTTTTTTTCCCTCCAGGGGGTACTACCGATGCAGCAGCTCCAAGGGCTGCCCCGCCAGGAAGCAAGTGGAGCGGAGCCGATCGGACCCCACCATGCTCCTCGTCACCTACTCCTCCGACCACAACCACCCCGTCCCCGCCGCCAGAAACCACCACCATCAACAACGACAACAGCCCCCCGCCTCCACCAAGTCCGAGCCTGAAGAAGAGACCGCCTCCGCCAACGGCTTCATTGTCACGGAAATCGGCGAGGACTCGCTGATAGACGATCCGGACTTCCACTGGCTGGCCGAGGCGGCGGCTTCGTCTTCGGCGATCTCGTACCCCCGCCGGCCCATCTACGAGGGGAGCGAATACTGCGCGGCGGCCTTCAGCATGGGGGAGGAGGAAGAGTCCTTGTTCGGCGACCTAGGCGAGTTGCCGGAGTGCTCGGCGGTGTTTCGGCTAGCCAAGACGGCCGAACCAGTGGAGACGGATCGGCGTTGCGGCATCGGCCCCGTCCCCTGCATCGGCAACGCCGTATAGGGTAGGGTCGCGCGGCAGGGCCCGATCGCCCCTCGCCCCAACGGTACATAGTGACGTCACAATGTTTTGAGGACTTAGCTCGATACGGCGTCGTTTCATTTGGTGTCGTTTGATTTCGAGATATTCTAAACGGGGGAAAGTAATCAGCTGTTTGGGGGATGCATTGAAAACCAAGACAGAAGCTAAAAGCAAATCAATCAGGATTCAGGAGTATCAAATCTTACTATCGGTTTCTTCTTGTGTTTTTGTGAAGGTGCAAAATGTACACAGACGTGGTAGGGGGGCAGAAACCAATCGAAAGCCACAAGCTCACACCAAGAGATCCCACCCCACCTAGCTGGAACAACACCCCATCCTCTTCAGGACAGACCCATCTTCCTTGATGTCAATGGTCTGCCCCTTGGATGGGGCCGCAGACGCGCTCCCCTCTTCCCCCGCTTCCACCGACTTCTTGCTCACGATGCGATGGATCTGGGTCAGGACTTCGGCGAAGGCCGCCTCCACGTTCGTGGAGTCCAAGGCGGAAGTCTCCATGAAGTAGAGGGATTCGTTCTCAGCGAAGGACCTCCCGTCCTCCGTGCGGACCGCTACTAGGTGCCGCAGGTCGCACTTGTTGCCGATGAGCATGACCACGATGTTTGGGTCGGTGTGGTCCCGCAGCTCCTTCAACCACCTTCCCACGTTCTCGAAGGTCGAGTGTCGGGTGACATCGTACACGAGCAGAGCGCCGACAGCTCCCCTGTAGTACGCGCTGGTGATAGCACGGTATCTGTGGCACAGTAAGACCATTAGAAAAAATGAAATGGAACCAGCATGGAACAAAAATTATATAGCTACCTACTTCATGGTGAGCAATGTATAAGGAACGAGGATTTTCTTAATATCTAATGTCAGCTTCAGAGAGTTTCCTTGTCGATTGACATTTACCAACAAACACACCTTGGACATATCTTCTCAAGTTTTTATTTCACAAGTGGAAGTACCAGAAAACACGATAAGTCCTAGGTTATGCCATAAAAGATTTTACCAAAAGAAATGTGCCTTTGGCCATTGTTATTAAGTCACAATCCAAGCACAGATCTTTCCCCCAGTTAAAACTGACTTCACTCATAAACAGTAATAACGTCTAGAGTAGTTCTGCAGCTACACAACATTCCCAAAACCTCAAACATGCGCACAAGCCGCTCATTCTCCATCAAGGTTCACATCAGTAACAAGCCAAGAACCCAGGCGAGAGGACACGAGAGCAATTTCCATGCAACACCAAAACATGGGACCATCAGGGATCAACATTTCTAAAAGAAGAAAAGGCCTCTAACATGAGTATGAGCTAACAGAACAGAAACATCGCAAAAAAGCCAAAACATCTTAGTAACAAAACATTATTTTGATTATCCAAAAACTTGCTGGCCGGAGCGACTAGACTGATCACTCAACCACTCGAAAGAAGTACAAAGGCATTCAATCGTCTTCACATGTTACATAAAGTAAAATAAACATCCCCTTCAGCTGGTTGTCACAGTTGATGCCAAGCTTCCGAAAAAAAATCCGACTTCTTCTCCATGATCTAAGACATCTTATTCTCGAATAGTTGGCCTAGAGTTAACGGACACTATTCACTAGATCTCGGGATTCGGCGTTCCTTCCATAATCGAAGTTTCCCGAACAGATAAAAATCACACATAAATCATCAATAGAAGCAAGATCGGCCGATTTATCTGTGCGCCTCATAGCCATTAGAATCGAATCAGAAAGACAATGAAGTACAAAGAAATTATTTCCCTTGCAAAATAAATCCAACTCAGTCTGGCGACTCGTTTGCCTCATAATTTGGCCGGAAATTCATTTCCCGTTCCAGTAACAAAAGAAATACCAAACACTAACCATTCCCAAGCAAGACGTAATTGAAAGGAAGTTTCAGAAAAGAAAGAAGAGGAGAGGCCTCGCGCAGAGAAACATCACAAAACTCCAGATCCAGATCACAACAGTCAAACAACAACACGCAGAGAGAGAGGGAGGGAGGGAGAAAATCATCAGCAAAGCAAGAGGGGGAGGGGGGGGGGGTGGGGACCTCTCCTGGCCGGCGGTGTCCCAAATCTGGGCCTTGATGACCTTGCCCTCGACGCGCAAGCTCTTGGTAGCGAACTCGACGCCTATGGTGGACTTAGACTCGAGGTTGAACTCGTTCCTGGTGAACCTGGAGAGGAGGTTGGATTTGCCGACGCCAGAGTCGCCGATCAGGACGAGCTTGAACAGGTAATCGTACTCGTCGTCGGCCTTGTAACCCGCCATAACAAACTCAGCTGCTAAAGACGAGAGGAGGTGGGGGAGGGGGGGATTGGATTATGACTATGGATTTTGAAAGAAGGAAAAATGGGGGAATTTGACGGAGAGGAGAGACGTTTGTCGCGGGATTTAGGGGGGTAAAAGAATCTGACGATCTTGGGCGAGGGTTCCGGATAAATTGTTATTATTATCACATTATTATTGAATAATAATTTAAGTAATGGATGGTATGGGGGTGGCTCTGTTTCTCCTTTTGCCACTCTCACCTCAATCACACAACTGTCATCATTTAGAATGTCGGCTAAGTGCTGCTGGCTTAAACTTTTAGAAAAATAAAAAAAATATTTATATTCTTTTAGTAACGAAATCTTGTTGACACCTAACGTTGTCTAAATCGAATTCGTTCTAGAAAAAAATAAAGTAAATCTAATTTCCAAATTCCCAATCCCCCGCCGGACCACCTCAGAATCAAGTTGGACCTCCGGACTTACCTCGACATTTGAAATAAGTCATCTTCCTCCAATGCGAACGCCGCCTCCCAGTTATCTTAACTGATCGTTTGAGGACTCTACTGTTATGTTGTCACTGGACCTTCCTGATCAAAGTATTGCCCCTCACCCTAAACCCTAATGGTGTGTGTTGGTTTAAGTGTTTGTCACTGGTTTCTGGCATCAAAATGATCGACCTCCAAGTTCTCAAGCTGAAAGAATTTTAAAGCAAAAGCAGTATCCAGATCAGACACGATGGATTCTGCCAATTACAGGAATGTAAACAAGACGAACCGATTAATTGTTCTGGAAAAATATTACCATGTCCACTACACGAGAAAGCATATCTGGCAAGGCTCTCCAGGAAAGGAGTGATCATCCTTAGGATTCTGGTTATCCCATGGATGATCCACAGCCGAGAACAGTGGCCGCGCGCTTCCAGCTGAAAACTGGACTAGGGCTGCTTTGTCAATCCCCAAATGACCCAATCGATGTTCCTTTAGGCATCATTTGGGAAACTAATTTTACTTTTCAAATAAGCCGCCAATCAATGTTTTCTTTGTTTTCAAATTTGTCCAAAGTCTTCCATTGCCGCCGACTATATTTGCGAAGCCTTAAGATCTCGACCATCCACCACTAGGTTTAGGGACATTCTGTACTTTGATGTACAAATGAGAAGTATGCTGAAATGGTTAGATCGCAAACCAATTGTCCATCGGAACGAGAACAAACTGTCACCCCAACTATATCGTCTGATATTCAATCACTACGGCAGCTTACATTGACCCAAAGATGTGCTTTCCCAAGAAACAGAAGATGAAACAGGTCAGGCACACCTCAGCTCATGCGGACGCTTTGGGGAAGCGAGACATCAGCTGTGAACAGCCGGTATGGGATTCTTCACCAGACTAGTTGCATCAGAGTACCTGTATCTATACCTCTCTGGTGGCCTCTTGCTGGATATCACCATCTTCTCCAACACGAGTGCATCCCAAGTAGGAGCAATATGAGGTCCACGATGTAAGGCTCCGTGATGTGTTCTTGTATGGTAACGTCATTAAGACGGTGTTTGAGACAGTCAAAGTTTTCACCCCCAAGCAAATGCCAGAAATCCTCGGCATCAAACATGGGATCCGGATTACAACTGGCCGACTAGGCCAACGGGGAGTATAGCACCATCGAACTTGTACTCCTAAGAACGATGTTCGGCAAAACATAGTAGCTAGATTTGGGAACTTCAAGCTCCATATCGTAACAACATCCTGTGAAGTTCAAAATCAGGATCCTAAACTTCTTCTGTAAAGCGAAACGAATCCACTGACCTGTCATGTTTGACACCCTCTGTGGAGTAATTATATTATCCCCATTGACCATCTCCATCCGTCTCTTTGAAACAAAACTCCACACTGAGATATAGTGATCGTGAAGAATCAACACACATTGACGAAATCGATGAATTCTTGTTGGAATTCCGTCTGATCATTCCCCAGTACGTCACACTGGCAGAATGAAAGGTGGGAAGAGACCTCCACAGGTATCGGAATCTGGGGACAAGTACCGTCCTAAGAGCATCAACCGTCGGCCCGAATTCCAGTATACGAAGAATCATCGAATCTTCCCCTTCCATCGAAAACAAGTATGAAAACACCATGCTATGAAAATTTCACGGATATCATGAATCTAAGCGGCCGGGTTGATCGGAAGGAAATCCCTTCAAACGCACAATGTAGAAAGACAGAAAATTAGGACGAAGCAAAGTTTGTTTACCAGGGAATGAAAGAATGCAAAATCTTCGGCAAGATGGATCTACTCGATGGAATTGGGCCCTTGTGCGCACGTGGCTTCGACGACACGAGTATGTCAATGCGCCGTGAAGGAAAGCCGACAAAAAGCTCATGATCAACTAGGAGGAGCATATCAGCTAAGGGCTCAAACACAAGCAATAGAAACAAATCAATTAATTAATCATAACTCAAAAAATGAAAAAATGATCCCCATCTAACATTAGAGAAATGTCACACTTGGCATGTAAATAGCTACATCTATCAAGTGTCCTTCAGCAGCCATGCAAACCGACCTAGGAGGCACTCACCCCATTGCCTCGAACGACGGCCCTTCACATCAGGTGCGCCAAAGACGATTTGTTGCTCTTTCCCCATGATGTGATGTCTTGAAGACTATCATCGAGTCTCGCCCCGGAAAGCCTGCCCCCGACATGTAAAATCATCATGAAAATCCTGTAGCAGCTATCCCGACGGCAACATTAGGGATAGACCATCTTTCCCCCCTCTTATTTTAATTAGCTGCAAAAGAGGTGGAGCAAGGGGAAGCTCAGAGCCTGCTTCAGCTCCAACGAGCTGCTCTTCGAAGACAGCGACTATAGATCCTTCTCAGCTACACGCAAGAGGACCAAAGCCTCCCTTGAAGCCAGCCCACCTTCCCTCGGCGTTTACTTTAACCTCGCAAAACAAAGTTGTACTCCTACCTCCATCGCTCAGCTCTGTCTCTCCCATACCGACGGCACAATTAGTCATGCGCCAAGGCCGCAGATCTCGAGCTCCCCGGCCCCGACAACCATGCCTTGAGATTGGCGGAGCCCTAGCCGCTTCGCCTTGGCTGAATGAAAAGCATCCGGACTTCGACGACCACGGGCTCAAACCCACCGACCAGATTGGACCTCGCTAACAAGGATGCAGGGTACCCTCAACTTAGCCATCCCTGCCATGTCCTGGATCTAGGCGACCGCTCCTGGGGATTGACGTCCAAATCTACAAGACCTGGAGCCATTATCACCCGACGACCTTGTCCCGAACCTGATGGAGTCGCGGCCGCCGCCGCCACCCCGAGGCTAGATCTAAGGCTGCACCTCCTCAATCTTGATTATTCCGGCGTTAAAGGGATCTGGAGTCGTCCCACTCTGGTCGGCCTGTCCCGACCGCTTTCGTCACGGCCAGATTCGAGAGGCGACAATCCCGAGACGAAGCTTCCTTCCTTCTGTGACCTTCTGACACCGGATTCCCCTTACCAAAGAAGTCCTCTTCATCCTTCTTCCCTCGACCGAATGAGGTAAGTTTCTCCATTCCTTGGTATTCTTTTCTTTATTCAATTTAATAATAATAAGATAAAATATACCCTAACTATCGAAGAACTTTTTTTTTCGTCTACGTCTTTTTTTTTATATATAAAAATATTATTAATTATATTATCAACCTTTTTTATGACCAATTTTAGATGACGTTAGGCAAATTGCCGACGTGAACATGCCGAAGGTCCCACGTAAAAAAGTCATGAGATGCCTTACGTGGAAGGGTCTTCGTTCCTCTTAGCCCCAAATTGAAATCAACAAAATCAGTAGAATCCTCGTCATTCCGACTTCTTAAATAAGGATCACTCGTACAGTGCTCTCACTTTCAAAATGAAAGTTATAGCTGTTTGATTGGTTCAACCACCAGCACCAGGTAGTCGAAGGCTTGCTGCGTCCAATTATCCAGTGAAAAAACATAAAAAGAAGAAGGAAGAACAAACTCAGATAATGACTTAAAAAATATTGCTGGCGGGTAATTATTCCCGTGGACAACAGATATCAGCCAAAACAATGGAACCGGTGCACAAGGGATGAAGAGCGTGAGGAAAATGTGAAGCAATGGAGCTGTTGATCTAAAGTTTGACATACCAATGCAAGTTGGCTGGTTATCCGATGCACGTCACTATTGAGGCTGCAGATACGAACAAGAAGGAATTATAGATGCTCTTCTAAGTTCATCTCCTCTCCTCTTGTATAACCTGGTGAGACATCCAGTGCTGACAATGCTACTGAGACAACACATCAAAGGTTATATACTCTGGTTGTCAAATTCGTCAAGGCGATTATTTTGCCAACCGGGCTGATGTGTCTGGCCATCCGTAAATGAGCACAATTGCGAAAATGCAACAAGATTCCATCAGAAAATTCAAACTGGAAAAGAAAAACTACAAGTGCAAATGTCTCTAACTTCTTGAAACAAGGATATGAAACAATCTCGCTGTCTGCTTGCGACTCAGCAAATTTGAGGCCAGCTACATGATGGCTGGTTATTTTACATAGACAAATCTATGTAACAGCCTTAGCATATTACCTTGGATCTGATAAAATCGAGGGTAACGGCGGGGACAAATTGTCATGTCCTCTATTCCTTGGAACCAATTCTCCTTTTGTCATCACCGACTATGAAAAGGGGATGTAGTTATGTTACAGATTGTCCAGGACTTCCAACACTCCATCCAACACCTTGATCACCCTCAACATTGAAGGCCTCTTCGTGGATTCACCTAGAAGTCTCCTGTAAGTGCTTTCTGATTCCCTTACCTGAATCTTGTAGCCATCCCGGGTATTAGATCGAGTTATATATCCTTGATTTTTGTGTGAACCCATGTCCCATCTGTTCCAAAAAAAAAAAAAAATGGGAACAACAGCAGCGGGAATCAGAGCCATGGCTGCCCCAAGACTGGAACTAACTTCGGTTGGGACAGGAGATGCTTCAAAGACAGTGTCATTGGGCGAGATCTGTGCTATAGGTACAGCAACTCATGATGATTTTCCGAAGATCTACAAGACAGGACATTACATGGAAAACCCAAGTTTAGGCTGATTATATCCAATTTGATCGAAGTAGGTTGTCCCACCAATTGAACATTGTCCCTTCGAAGAACAGATTCCGTATCTTCTGTAAACCATCAGATAACCATCCTCCCCGTAATCACAACAGTCCAGCCATGACTGACCCAAGCATACGCCCACAAATGCCCATCGAAATCTAAAATCAAGAATTGTGCATTTAAAGGAATGCCCATAACCAGGGAACTATTTCTCGAAGGTTTCATGAGCAGCCAGAGCTATCTGTTCTGAAAACGAACGTAATTCGTCTCATTGCCGGTGTCGGGGAAATAGAAACGACCAGGTAGAGTACCCTAGGAGGAATAGCCTCCGTCCGAGCAAGCATACCTCTGGGCCTCAAGGAAAGGCAAATCAACCCATCTGCAGTCAAATTCGCTGGAAAACGCTCAGCGCTGGTTTCTGTCCCACCCTCAGTCTCTGACCGAGCACCAGACCGTCCGTTCGGTGAATGACCCCACTGCCATACCATCATGTTCAGGCTGCCATGGATTCACCGGCCGAACTCGTTGGTCAGGTGACATAACCATCAGCAGGCGTCAAAGCGGCGCCTCTTCCTTCAGATAACTGCAGGCTCGCATTGATTCCCGGCCGGATGGTCCCAATTGGCGGACCAAACCATCGGAGGAGGTCGGAGAAGACTCGCCGGAGTCGTTACTGCAGAAACCGTGGGCCTACTAACCACGGGATCCATGGGAAACGAGAAGGGATTGATAGCCGACGGGGATAGACTAATGCTCCAAGGCAGAAGCAGATAGAGGACATAATCCGGGTATTTCACCAATTGTAAGTACAGTCAGTCCATTTCACCACCACAAAAAAAAAAAAAAAATACAGTCCATTTGGGAGAATTCAATCCCCCAATCTATTTTTTTTTTTAAATCCCAAAAAATATTCAAAGATAAAAATAAATGGAATCCACAACATTTTTCAGAGTCCAATCAACATTTCCCACTCCCCAAATTAATGCGCCCTCCTTCTTCTTCTCCCAAAAATGGGCGACGACGACTTCCTCGTCCTCTGCCTCATATGCCTCGCCCTGGTTCCCCCGTTAATCATAAGCGAGGCCGCCTATGGATGTGCACTCCTGCGGAGCAGTAGTACGATCAGGAACGACTCCTGCGATGTCTCCCTTGGCTCCTGGGTAGTTGATCTGGGTTACCCTCTCTACGAAGCCACCAGCTGCCCTTTCATCTATAAGGAGTTCGATTGCCAGGGAAACGGACGGCCCGACCGCGATTACCTCCGCTATCGTTGGCAGCCGTTGGGGTGTAACTTGTCGAGGTTCGTAAAATGGTTTCTCTGCGGCATCGGCTTCGTCGTCGCGGCGTATTGTTGCCGGAATTTCTTTTTTACCATCCGGAGCATCCATCATACGTCCTGATTCTTTCACACTTACTGAACATGTCTATATATATATATATATATATATATATAATTATTTTGTCTTATTTTAAGATAGTACCCGACCGCGACGTAACTCTAAAAATAATAATATTTGTTTTTTGTTTAATCATATTCGAATTTTAAAATTAATTCTCGGCTCTTTTAAGCCGTCGGATCTGACAACGTGAGATTTTGCTGGTTGTAGGTTCGACGGTGGGGATTTCTTGAACAGGATGAGGGGGAAGAAGCTGATGTTCGTTGGGGACTCGCTGAGCTTGAACCAATGGCAGTCCCTCACCTGCATGATCCACGCCGCCGTTCCTTCCGCTACATACGTCCTCACCCGGGTCGACGACCTCTCCATGTTCAGATTCCCGGTACTAGCATTCATCGCGACACACCACGACCACGAGGTTTACTACATTTCCTGCTTGATGTTCCGTGTTCTGAAACCGTATTACCACTGTTGATGCAGGAGTATGACGCGGAATTCTCATTCTACCGGAACGCGTTGCTGGTGGATATTGTGGGAACATCAACTGGCCGAGCCCTTGAGCTGGATTCTATCTCGAGCTCCAAGTTCTGGGCAGGGGCTGATGTCCTGATATTTGACTCGTGGCACTGGTGGCTACACATCGGGAGGAAGCAGCCGTAAGCGAGCATGCGCCCCCTCTCATTTTACTTCTCCATTTCGACGGAATTGGAACATTCGGCTGTGATATGTGATAGAACTATCCGATAATTGTTGCAGATGGGATTACATCGTTGATAGCGGGAAGATCTACAAGGATATGAATAGAACGGTCGCCTATGAGAAGGCACTGAATATGTGGGCCAACTGGGTCGATGCGGCAGTCGACCCCCAGAAAACCACCATCTTCTTCCAAGGAGTCTCCCCTGATCATTCCAAGTAAGGCTCTAACAACTCCGGATCAGATCCTCACACAAAGCCCAGCGAACCTGCCAGCTGTTTCGTAATTGTTTCCATGTCTATCCATGTCCATGTACGCAATTGACAAACCAGCGGGATGAACTGGGGGAACCCACCGAAGACATCCTGTATAGGGGAAACGACGCCGATCCATGGGTCAACGTATGTGGGGGGGCCACACCCGGCCGAGGTAGTACTGGAGAAGGTGCTGAGCAAGATGAGGAAGCCAGTTCGCTTGCTGCGTGTGACCACCCTTTCCCAGTTAAGGAAGGATGGGCACCCGTCGTTTTACGGGCTGGGAGGCCACGCAGCGGCCGATTGCAGCCACTGGTGCCTGCCAGGAGTCCCGGATACATGGAACACCCTCCTATATGATGCTCTGACTTATGTCCCGTTTGGGAACGCGGTGGCCGTGAAGAAAATCGCTCTTCTATATCAAATCATTCTTTTAGCAGCGATTATCTGCTGTATTAGGTAATTCCTTTATACACAATCACGATCAAATTGGACTCGCACGATCTCTTATATATAAAGAATAGTTTGAGCTGGAAAATGACAGTATCGTAAAACAAAGAAAGGGGACGAGGAAAGAGAAGATAAAAGAATACACCGAAGACTGAAGAGAGAAGAGAAAGAAAATCTGGTTTATTTTCAAATCGTATGTATACAATAAATATTGTTTATTTATAGGAAACTTACAACGCAATGAAATTAAATTACAATCTTAATTGAAGAATTAATTAGAGGTAAATGGGAGTCACAATAGGCATTCACAATAAATATATTTACAACACTCCCTCTTGAATGTCCAGTATGATAATGTCTCGTTAAAAACCTTTTCATGAAAAACCCCGTGGAAAAAAAAAATGGTAAAAGAAAAAAGAGTACATTTACTCCCCCTCTTTGTAACATCACTTTAAACCTCCAAGTTTGCGCATTTCAATCTTATGTACCAGCATTTCAAAAATTGTTATAGTGAAAGCCTTTGTGAATAAATCTGCTAGATTTTCTGATGAACGTATTTGTTGAAACATCAATATCTCCACTCTTCTGGAGATCATGAGTGAAAAAGAATTTCGATGATATATGTTTCGTTCGATCACATTTGATATATCCTCCCTATAATTGAGCAATGCAAGGAGCATTATCTTCATATAAAATTAATGGGGGTTCTTATTTACGGATAAGCCGCATAACCCTCGAATGTGATGTATAACTGATATCAACCGTACACATTCTCTACTGGCTTCATGAATTGCAATAATCTCATAATGGTTAGATGATGTGACAGTAATTGTTTGTTTCATATATCTCCATGATATAGTGGTACCACCACATGTAAATAAATACTCTATTTGAGATTTACCATTATGATGGTCGGATAAGTATTCTGCATCTGCGTATCCAATCAATTCTACTACGGATAATATAATCCCATGTCCATAGTTCCTCGAAGATACTGAAAAATATGCTTAATTCCATTCCAATGTCTCATCGTCGGCGAAGAACTATATTTTGCTAATAAATTTACTACAAATGATATATTAGGTCTAGTATGACTAGCAAGATACATCAGTACCCCAATAGCCTTAAGATATGGTACTTCGGGACCAATTAGTTCTTCACCATTCATTCGAGGTTGAAATGGGTCTTTATTTACATCAAGCGATCTCACGACCATTGGACTACTCAAGGGATGTGCTTTATCCATAGAAAATCTTTTTAACAATTTTGATAAGCAGATTGATGGACAAAAATTCTATTTTCTAAATGCTCAATCTGCAAGCCAAGAAATAACTTTGTTTTCCAGAGATCTTTCATCTCAATTCTTTCTTGAGGTAATCAACTGTTTCAGGCAGTTCATCACTAGTTCCAATAATATTCTGATCGTCAAAATAAATCGTAGTTATTACAAATTGTGATCCAGATCTCTTAATAAACACATATGAACATATTAGATCATTTTGATATCCATTTTGCAATAAATATTCATTAAGACGTTCATACCACATACGTCCAGATTGTTTCAATCCATATAGAGATCTGCATAATTTGACTGCGTAAAGGTCTCGATGATATGAATTATATGCTTCTAGCATTTTGAATCCTTTATGGAGTTTCATGTATATATCGTTCTCAAGAGAGCCATATAAGTATGTTGTAACGACATCCATCAATCGCATATCCAATTTCTTATGAATTGATAAACTTATCAGATATCTAAATGTAGTTGTATCCACCAGTATGTTATTATTGTTCTCGTTTTTGCTCCTCAGGTTGCTCATTTTTGCTTTTCTCCATTTCTATCCCTTATCATATTTGGCAGATTCATACGTTTCTTTTTTTTTTTAAGTGAAACCGTGCGCAGAAGCATCGCTTGGAGTGTTCAAAGCATCTTTCCTTTCCTCGTGTGTTTGCGGCTACGTTGCTCTCATTTTTTTTTCTTTTTTCTTTACAACCTCTTCCATTACATTTGAAGATTTCTTCTTTCTGACTCTTTCAGTCTGCATCTTTTTTTTTTCTTTTTCGTAGGTTTCGGCCACCGAATCCAAGTCTGATTTCATCCTCAAAAAGTTTTCTAAAAACTCAACTCATTCTCCGTGAACAAGAAGTTTGGAACGGTAGGAAACCAAAACGACAAAACTGCCTCCTTTTTTATCTGTCGTAACCTTTTATTTGAGTGATCTCACCCTTTGCAGCTCCCTGTAAAACATTGAACTCCATTTTTTTTTATAGCGCATTGGGCATCGCCTGGCAAGATTGGAACTCCATCAATTAAAGCAATATTGTTGATGTCCTGGTGCTCCGTATGTGGTTTTTAGCATGATTCACATTATTATTTCACAATTTCGTTCAAAAGTATCCTTCGTGTACTTTAAAAATCACTTTTGCAACCTGTATAATATGTTTCTCATAATAATACTCTCCATTGCTTTTCTCCGAAGGGTATGGTTCACTTCTCAGAGAAAATCATCTCCAATTGCAGATTTCTCTGCATCTCGGAGTATAAGGACAACTGTGACGAGGGCACACTACAGATATTGTTGCTTCGATCGATTCAAACTTATGTCCCCGCACGGCTTAAATTTATCGATTGTCGAGATCGTCCGAGCCAACTATCAAAGAAAAGTCCTAGCAGATTTTACTCTATCAAACGCCTGGATGCTAAAACCGCCTTCATATTTGCGTCCCCCAACGTCCATTCCTCTATCACTAGGCAGAAATATTATTGCAAGGAAAACATATTGGAGCTCCGTATCCCACGTGTGCGGTGAAGCAACTCACATCTCTAAATATTGGGAGGGGCTCGAGGATGTTTTATCTCGCTATAAGGCTACGCTTGTGGAAGCCGGAATTTTTAATTCCCTTTATTGTTCACTCCGGATATAATTCGCACCTTTATTGAGACATGGAATCCAGAATTGAATGCCTTAGAAACATCCCGTGGCACTATTTGATTTCTTTATGGGATTTATACAGGCTTAGTGGATTGTCTGTTTATGGAGAATGCTACGAAGAAGTAATTCCAGCCTTGGACGAATTCAAGACTCTCCCTAAGAGCTGTCAACATCTATATATGGCATTTTTGCATCTCCACGAATCAAAGAATGGTAAAAAGATTGTGCGAGCCACGACTTGGATTAACTTCTGGTATAGGGGCGCTATAAGATATTGTCGGCCGAAGCATTAATACCACTCGAAATCCAAAAGGGCCAATTTCGGAAGCGTCTCCGTGGGGCGATGTCACACAGGGGGTATGTGAAGTCTTAAAAATTGAGGCCGAAGAATTGTCCTCCATATACCTTGCTGCCCTTATTTCTTGTTGGCTATGCACTTTCATATTCCCAAACAAAGACGCACACATCCCGAGACATTCAAGGCATCCCGCTTAATAGCCACCGGAAAATGTTTCAACATGGCGATTCCCGTACTAGCGACTCTATGTCGGGGTGGTTTAAATGAAATCTCCAAGAAGGCTGATACTTCTAAAGTATGCTTTCCAATTCACTATTATATGCATGGTTAGCACTCTACTTCCGAACTCATCACTCAGTTCCCGATTTACCTCCTGGACCTCCCATGGTGAGATACTTTGGCGAATGCCGCACATGTTGTTATAACAAGCGTGAAGCTCGAAAATATATCCATAGCGAAGCAAATATCCATTGGCGTAGCAATCTCCTCACCAAGAAGGGCGATCTTCTATTAAGAGACGACTATGAGTTAAACGATCCAGTCCTGAGTTTTTTTCTAAGTGTTCACTTTTGTTACCTAACATTACGCCACGAAGATCATTTTATTGCAGAACCATATAATCCTGCTAACTTTAGTCGTCAGTTTGGCTTCTGTTAAGACATCCCTCGCGTCCCCAAAGATAACATTCGATCATTTTCCCTAGAAGAAGGCCTGGCTCTTTGGAATCATTATACGCAATTCAGAAACGGCTCCCAACTCTATATCCCTACGGCACCCTACGAACCGTGGAGTTACATGACCATGCAGTTCCAAGAATGCTGGAAATAAATCATGATGACTATCACTTACGTGGGCTTGAAGTACTCGTTACCGAAAATCGTCCTCGCCCACAAACAAACAGCGGTACTCATGAGATGTCAATTCAGACGGAGTTTATTCACGTAGCTTCGCCAAAAGGACTAGTGGCACTCGGTATATGAAGTCCACTCTCACTTCTTCATTTTTTATTGTTATTATTACTCTATAATCAAGGTTTCTTCTTTCCCTCTTTTTTTTAGAAGATTTCTCCGAGGGGTCGGATGAAACTTATTTCAAACAGAAAAGACATTGTCAAGATATATCTGTCGATGTTACGGCGACTTCCAAACAATCGGTAAATATTTAATTCTATTTAGTCTCTTTCAAAATTGTTACTTTTGCTTTTTCTTTTTGTTTTTTAAAAGTCTCCACCACTTGAGATAAAAGATAAGGACAAGATGCCTTTGAAGCAGGACAACTTAGCTTGGGAAGGACAACCAGACCCTTCTACTCGCACGGCATCTCGCGTTCATCAGAAATGTGCTATTAATATGTGGGAGGAAGTCAAGAAGATGATTGCCCAAACGCCATTTGAGAAGGGTAAGACAATTATTGCCGAAGTAAAGGAGGTGCTCAACCTTTTTGACGGGCTTATCTTGGTGGACACTTCCCATGCTCGTGTTTTAGTCATGAAGTATATAGAGGAAGTTTCCAGTTCTCCTAATTTAATAATAGTCGATGAAAAAACGCTCCCAAATGCTGTCGAGGAGATTTCGTTGGCGGAAGCTCGTCTTACCCAAGCTAAGGAAAGTGTCAAATCTGTTATTGCACATAGGGCTACTTTGTCTGAACAAATGACAGATGTTAGAAACAAAATCTCCGAACTTCGAAAAGAGCTCGCCAAGTGTGTCGAAGCTAAATCATTACTGAAGACTTTATTCCGCGAGTGTACCAACCAAGTCGATGAAGCAAAGGTTGAAATTCTCAACTTGAGTGAAATCGTATCAACTCTTGAGGGGACGAAAGCAGTCAACGAAGCCAAATCCTTGTCATCTCAAGAGTCTCATGCCCGACTGATGAAGATTCGCCAGGACATTGCGGACTTTAGCTGGGAATTTTAGATCTGTCGTTGCTCTCTTTTTTTATTACACATTTCTTTTGTAATAAACATTCACCACATCCTTTGAATAAATTCCTTTCACGTTTTCCCCTTCCATTATTGGGTATTGCTCCTTGCATCGTGACTTGCTTCCTGTTGCTTTCCTTCCAAAGTTTGGTGTGAGATTCATGGACATTAGCGACCCGGCTGTGGACAGCATTATGAGAATCTTAAAATTGGACAAGATCTCATCCCCGACGGTGACCCCAGTGTGTTTTTTTTCGCATGATTTCAGGCTTGGAAAAATCTCGTGGCGATGTTTCAGTCCATCGTGGATGAGAGGAGAAGACAGAGATAAAAACTTTTCACATAAGAGGAGGGACATGTGATGGATGCTCTCCTAGAAGTTGAGGACCAGAATGGTTGTAGGCTGGACGATGAGGAAATCATAGACCTTTTGCTGATGTACCTTAATGCAGGTCATGAATCTTCCGGACACATCACGATGTGGACGACCATTTTCTTGCAAGAACACGTAGAGTTCCTCGAGAAGGCCAGGGTATGTAACTTTTAACTTGAAGTTGATGCATTAATTCAATCAAAAGGCTGACAAAAGAATTCAATCACATCCGATGACAGGGGGAGCAAGAAGAGATTTTGAGACGAAGGCCTCAATCGCAACAGGGAATGACCTTGAACCAGTATCGGCAGATGCACTATCTCTCTAAGGTTATCAACGAGACTCTCCGCCTGATCACGTTCTCCCTAGCGATCTTCCGAGAAGCCAAAACTGATGTCACCATAAGCGGTTAGTCAGGGACTTTGCAGCATACGGTTCTAGATTTTGTCGAAACTGACGATGAATTCTCTCGAATTTTCAGATTACATTATTCCTAAGGGCTGGAGAGTGTTGGTGTGGTTCAGATCCTTTCATTTGAATCCAGAATATTATCATAATCCAAAGAAGTTTGATCCGTCGAGATGGGATGTAAGTATACTTGCGTAAATAGTCCACCGTTGCCGATGATGCTGGTACTACTCTTCTTGCTAAGTCTTTCTCTTGAACAGAATCTCACTCCGAAAGCTGGGACATTCATGCCCTTTGGACTGGGCAGCCGCCTGTGCTTCGGCTTGCGATGTTGGAGGTGGCCATGTACAGGAATCGAATGGGAAGTGTTCTCGGAGTGACTCGGAGGCCGAGCAAGCAATCCAACGTCAAGCATGACCTCACATTATCAGTCCCCATGCACTTAATGCATCTTTGAACAACTCCAATGATTTCCTGGGTTTTACACATTTCGGCGACCAGCATGACATGAACAGGATAGTATCTGATCCTGCAAAGAGGATCGCCCTGCGTTTTCTCCGAAAGAGTAACCCCATCAACAGACGAAGTTCTGCAGTGCTTCTCGAGCTTCGCTAGTTTGTGATGGTTATAGTTATCAAGACATCATAATTTGTTTTTTTTTTTCGTTTCTCATTTCTGCAGGATTGCAAGGAATTTCAAGGCGAGTTCTTCGGAATCTGCAACTTATTCCGAGACCTGTCCGAGAAAACTCTTCACCAGTGAAGTAGTTCAATTGAATGAAAAGTGGGTACCATTACAGGAAGCAACTTTCTCTTCACCAAAGGGCTCTGCCGAACTTGGTTGTGGTGACATTCTGGGTCTCAAAGGACTTTGCCGAAAGACCAACTGCTACTGGTCAATCTCAGTAATAGAGAGGAGATACGGCTGGAAACCCAAATTTTAATGATATTGGTGAGATCATTTAACTTTCGGATCATCGATTGTGTTAGTTGTCATTTGTGTAATCTTATCAAACATGTCCTTGTCTGTTTAGGTATTGTCTATGCTCATCGCAATGAAGACATAGTTAATGGCTGTCGTGGACTCCGATTTTCTAATGCAACAGTCCACCATGGCGATACACGGCCGCAAGTCCCTGGTGCTTTTAAACGACGAGACGTCCCTTCGACTTCAGAACCGAAAAAGGTCATTTACAAGCACATAGCTAAATTTTGCAACATGGGGGAGCTTGAATTCAGCCGATGGGTGCTATCCACAACTGTCTCCGAACGGGAGGAAGTGCTTCACGACTATAAGAGAAGGAAAAGGAAGGCTCCATTAATCGGTTAGCTCTTGTGGCCTCAACTCAGACCATGTATGTTGTAGAATAGGGGACATAGTCTTTGTCTGTATATATATATATATAGCCGCAAACAAACGTTTGGCAGGTGGTTGCTATTGTTACAAGACACTGGTTTATACATATGACAATGATTTTTTTTTCCTTTCAATTCATGCCCAATTCGTTTTTTTATCCGTATTTGGACTGATTGCTCAAGGAACATTAACTCCCTGGTCTTGCGGATACCCTGCTTCTTGTAATACTCTTCCATGGTATCGAACTTGTGTGTCAGAACTGTCCTCATTCACGGCATAAGCGTTGTCTGCGGTTGTATGTGCCTCCAGCTCGTATGTGCTTCCATAGCCATTCTCACCTTTCAGGTTGTAGCAATACCTCCCCTTCGCTGTATGGTCTCTGCTTCCAATGAAGGCCACCATATTCAAAAATGTAAACGATGTCTCTACTTCAGAGTCGTGGTGTAACTAAACAAACCCATCGACAAGTGGAATACTTATTCTTAACCTTAGAGAGCACAATAATATTTACCGATAAATAGTCCATGAGGAATTCGATATACTATGACGATGAGACTATAGTGGGCTGCAACAACTCTCTGATTTTGACAGGATTAAATTCATACACCGAAATTGTCATTTGTGTTTCAACACCAAGTTCCCTCATAATCTTTCGAGGGTCATTCACGTAAAGACTGAAGGTCGATGTCTATCGCATGCTGAGAAAATGCCCATGAGATAAAAGTGGGACGACATCACACAGTTTTAGACCAAAAGGAAAATCCTCATAAATCTTCTAGAGACGAGAGGATGGAAAATCATTGTATCTACTATGTATTAAAGCCATTAGACTCTGAAGCCGCGAATATCTTCATCATGTTATTTCATCAAGCCATTTGGCTGGTGTTCATATGCTCGTCCTTACGAAACTAGTAGAGAGATATGATTGATTTTTCATTTATTAAGCCGTTCACAATTTATACTCGTGCGAGCCAGGGGTATTACATCTTATTTAGCTGTTCACAGTTTATACTCATGCAGGTCAGGAGTATTACATTTAGATTTTTTTTTGTTATTCTTTTTTTTTTTTGCTTTTTTACTTTTTTTTCTTTTTTTTTTGCCCTTTCTTTATTATTTTTTTGTTTTTTTATTTTATTTTTATGCCGTGCAGTTTAGGCTCATGCGACATGGAACATTATTCTTTAGACGTAGTATCGCTTCAAGAATTTCCCGTTGATTGGTCCGACGCGTACTCCATCTTGATCAACTATCTTCTAGGCACCCCCAGTGTAAGCCTCTTGGACGACGTACGGACCATCCCACATGGGTGTGAATTTGCTCCCGATCTTGTGCGTGACGATTATAGGTCTTCGCACTGCCAAAACAAGGTCACCAACTTGAAAGGAGCGTGGTCGTACTTTCTTGTTAAACGATTTCGACATCCTTGCCCGGTAGCACTCAATTCGCTGTTGGACTTCAAGACGCTTTTCATCCAAAGCATCTAGTTCCTGTAAGCGTAATTGCGCATTATCCTCTTGACAAAGTCCCTCTTGTATGGCTATTCGCAGCGACGGTATTTGTCGTTCAAGTAAAAGGACCGCATCAACGCCATAGACCAATGAGTATGGCGTCATTTGAGTCGCAGTTCTGTACGTCGTACGGTACGCCCATAGAGCTTCTCCGACTCGTTCATGCCAATCTCTTCTAGCTTTATTGACCACCTTCTTCAGGAGATTGCATAGCGTTTTATTGAACGCCTCTGCCAACCCGTTCGCAGCCGCATAATACATGGAAGAGTTATACTGTTTGAAGCCAAATGGCTCACAGAAGTTATCCATGGCCTTATTAGAGAAATTTCGGTCATTATTTGTAATGCTATAGCAAGGCACACAATAACGAAAAATGATGTTATTCTTAATGAAGGTGATCACCATTTCCTTCTTCACTTCCCAAAAGGATGCAGCTTCTGCCCATTTAGAGAAGTAGTCAACTGCCGCCAGGATATATGAGTGGCCCCCTGATGATTTGGGTGTAATGGGCCCTACGACATCTAGCCCCCATACTTCAAACGGCCAAGATGCTATAGTTGGATGAAGTGGCTCGGGCAATTGATGGATGAAGTTAGCGTGAAATTGACATGCTTGACACTTCTTTGCATATTTCATACAATCCAATAATAACCCATTCTCTTCAATTGGAAGTGAAGTTTAGGACCAGATTGATGAGCCCCACAAACTCCAGAATGCGCCTCCTCTAGTGCTTTGGTGGCTTCTTCCACTCCAAGACATCGCAAGAATACTCCTTTAAAGGATCGCCGATAGACGGTATTTTTAAAATATATGAATCGAGGCGCTCTTCTCCTTACATCTACTTTTTGTCGTGGGTCATTAGGCTACTTTCTGTGCTCGAGAAAATCGATGAGTGGTTGTCTTCAATCTTGGTCCTCTATGTTATAAACGGATATGAGATTTATTTCGTTTGTTTCATCCTCGTCAGGGATTGGTGAAACCACCCATGTTTGACATAATATAATGCTGACCTCCCTATCTACCGAAGTAAGAGCAGAAGCAAGACTCGCCAAGGCATCTACTTGTGCATTTTCCTTTCTTGGTATATGACTTATTTTAATATCTGGAAACCACCCTGCGAGTTTAACCGCATAGTCATTATAAGGCAAATGCTCTGGTTTGCGAACCTCGTATGTAGACGGAAGTTGATTAATCACAAGCTTGGAGTCTCCATATACTCTCAAATATGTACTTTGTTATCCATGGCCATTTCCAGCCCGAGTATAAGAGCCTGATACTCCACCATATTATTTGAGCATAACTGGGTGAGGGTATATGCATAAGGGATGATATCTCCTTCGGATGTGATAAATACAACTCCAGCTCCAGCGCCTCTTTGTGTAGCTGATCCATCGAAGAACATTTTTCAGGTAGAGGGAACATCTACCACCATTACTTCCTCATCGGGCAATTCTTTCGATACTTTTCAATCATCTGGTATAGGATGATCTGCCAAGAAGTCAGCCAAAGCTTGTCCCTTCACAGCCTTTTGAGGAACATACAAGATCTCAAACTCTTAGAGCATAAGTGCCCATTTCGCGAGACGACCAAATAAAACCGGCCTCGACATTATATATTTGAGAGGATATGCCCGTGATATGAGACGAATAGAGTGTGCCTGTAGATAATGTCGTAACTTTTGAATGGCAAACATTAAAGCAAGACATGTCTTCTCAATTGGAGAGTAATTCAATTCCGCTCCGGTTAAAGTTCTGCTCAGGTAGTATAGGGCGTTCTCCTTTCCACCATCATTCTCTTGGGCTAGCAGGACTCCTAAAGAAGCTTCTTGTGCCGCTATATAAAGTATAAGTGGTCTTCCTTGAATTGGTACATTTTGGACCGGCGGCTTTGATAAATAAACCTTTATGTTATTGAATGCATTTTCACACGCTTCGTCCCGCTCAAAAGGGGTATCTTTCTTCATCAATCTATGAAAGTGATGGCATCGTCCAGCCAAGTTTGAAATAAACCTTCGATTGTATGCAAGTTTCCCTTGAAGGCTCTTCAGCTCATGAATATTCCTCGGCCCTGGCATCTTCATAATCACATCTATCTTTGATTTATCGACTTCAATGCCTCGATGTCGAACAATAAATCCAAGGAACTTTCTTGAAGTGACCCTGAATGCACACTTCAACGGGTTCATCTTCAGTTGATATTTGCGCAGTCTGTCAAATATTTTTCTAAGGACATCAATATGATCACGCCTTTGTCTGGATTTGACAACCAGATCATCCACGTAACACTCTAAATTCCTGTGGAGAAAATCATCAAAGATCCGTTGCATTACTTGTTGATAAGTTGCTCCCGCATTCTTCAACCCAAAAGGCATCACCTTATAACAATATATTCCTTTTGGAGTATGAAAAGCTGTCATTTCCTCATCCTTCTGATCCATTCGGATTTGATTGTATCTCGATGATCCATCCATAAAACTGAGGGCTTCATAACTCGTGATTGCGTCTACCATTATCTCAGTAATTGGAAGAGGAAAATCGTCCTGGGGACATTGATTATTGAGATCACGAAAATCAACGCAAACTCGGAGTTGACCATTCTTCTTCCTAAGAGGTACAATATTTTCAATCCATGTTGGATACTTTACCTCCCGAATAAATCCAGCTTCGATAAGCTTGTTGACTTCGGCTTCTTTCAATGGGATCAATTCCGGGCGAAAACGTCGTTGAGCTTGCTTTATGGGACGAACTCCATGCTTAACACCTAACTTATGGACTGCTATCTTTGGATTAAGGCCGGGCATTTCCTTATAGCTCCATGCGAAGACATCTTTGTATTCCTTTAACAGTTGGACATACAACTTCTCTTCTTTAGGGGTTAAACTTGCGCTAAGGAATGTAGGGCGATGTTCCCCTTCCTCCCCAAGATTGACCTCTTTCAATTCATCAACGGTAGACTTTTTTCGGTCCTCGAATACTTCTGGAGCCTCTTCTGCATCATCCTCTTTAGGAGGAGTGCTTTCATCAGCTTCGGTAATTGTGACGTGGTGGGAAGCGACAACAGCATTTTTGTTATCACCATGAGACGATTCCCCATTGCTACTAGTAGATACCTATGTCTTTGTGCTACTTCAACAACCGTTCGACGCTTCTTTCGAGAGGGAACTTTGCTACGAAGATCCTTTGTATCTTCTATGATAATTGGGATATCTTTTTTTTTATCAACACTCTTCCACACCATTCGGCTTCTTGGAGTTTGACTCAATCTTAATCGTGCCGATCTTCGAACCTTAATCTCTCTTTCTGAGTGCCAAGTCTATCAAATACTGATCTTCGCTCAGACGGGGCTCCAAGCCGATCAAATACCGAAGTTCTCGTCGATTCAGTTGTAGTTTTATCATCGGTTTCGATGTATTGAATTGAAGCATTCTTCACTACAGGATTGACGTGTTTAAGAATGTCATACCCAAGACCAAATTTTGAGTTTTGACTATCACCTCCTGGATTAGCCTCTTTTGAGGCAGCTCCAAGTGCCTTTAAGTCCTCTGTGTAGCCAGCTGCAGAGATTAGCCTGAATGCATTTGGATCAAATCCATTGGTGCGCCTGTCAAGCAATGAATATGGATAGATAATTGCCCCTTGTTTAGGTCAAACAAAACCTTTTAAAGGTGTACTTATTTGAGCTATTGTCGTCATTTTCGTCACCGGCCAGTTGAGTTCTTTTGGCACCATTATTTCTTCAGCATGGCTACTCACGAAAGGTGGTTTTCCAGCTTTTCGGAAGGCTCTTGGGATATAGCGCAGTATTGGCACATTGTGTTTTGATTTATCATCCGTCCTTTCATTTTTAACTGTCGAGTTAACTGAAGGTACCTCTTGTTGAATGGGTGAAACTTCTACGTCTGACTTCTTCGTGATATCCCTCACAATCGGTGCAAGCTTCGAGACTTTCTCTTCAGCATCGGCACCCTTATTAAAGTAAAACTTGGCATCGGCAAAGTATGACACCGCTTCTGTAAAGGGTTTTGCATCTGCCCATACTGTGTGGGTTACCCCATCCTTCATAAATTTAAAGCATTGGTGGAGAGTGGATGCAACGTCTCCAGATTCATGCAGCCATGGTCGTCCCAACAACATATTATATGTGGTGTTGGAATCGACGACGTAGAAAGTCACTCCAGCTTCCATATCTCCTATAGTGGGGGTGAAACACATCTTCCCAACGGCTCGTTCCCCCCCTTTGTTGAATCCTTGGAATATTAGCGGCTACGTGATAAATCGTCAACCCCTAGCCCAATCTCTTTCAGGGATTTTAGTGACAAGATATTGACTGTTGAACCTGGATTGACCAATATGTGATAAACCTTCGTACCATAAGCATATCCTGATACAAATAGCGGCCGATTGTGAGATTTGTGACCTATAAGAAGATCTTCATCGGACAATGTGATTATTGTGCCAACTTCACGTGACTTCACAATATTCATCATTGCTGGATCTTCTGGTGTGCCAACCTTCGCGGCTGTCACTTCTTTATCTGCATCAATGTGGTGACAACTCCTAGACAGATTTGCAAGTTTTCGAAAACGTTCCGGAAAGAAATCCCATAACGTAGCCGATGTTGGTTTCTTCAAGGACTGGTCATCTAGCTAACTCTCCTATTTCACCGTTTTCCTGGAATACGTTTTTATTGTGACCTCATCGCAATCTTTGCTCGTATAGGAGGCGTTCTCTTAACGGGCTTAGAAGACTTCTTCCGATTCCTTTTGTGAGTTACCAAAGTCCAGCCTTCTTTAGTAAATGCTTCTTCAAAGCTAACCACACAACTTGACACCTTGGTCATATATCGTTGCATTATCCCTAGACTTGGTAGTCCAATTATCTTAACAGAATCGACAATCCCAAATATGATGTTAGGAGTATCATTGTTTGCGACACTGATCATATTCGAAGGTGCAATATAGGCTCCTAAATCAATCTTGTTGTCACGTACAAGCTCCATACCTTCTCCTTAAAGACGAAACACTTCTCAATTGGATGGCCTAAGACACGATGGTACTTGCAAAAGTTGGGATTGTCAGCTAGATTCGTTTGTTGCGGTCGCTTTGATTGCAGAAGCTCGATCATTTTAGAAGACATGTTCTTCCACATGCCAATTCCAGTTAAAACATTGAGTTCAACGTTCATCCATCAAGTTAAGCAGGGCTTCATCGTCCAGGAAATCGAACTCAGCATCTTCGACATCCCCGTCCCCTTCTCCTCCCTCCAGCTCCAACCCCTCTTCCATCTGCGTCTCCTCCTTCACCTTTTCAGAGGAAATCTTCCTCTTCCTCCTGCGACATGAGTTTGGGGTTGGGGCTGGCTTCCCCGCTTCTGAAGGAAAATTAAGGATGGCCTTGCGCCTCTCGTCCTGAAAGCAGCGGAATCGTAAGCCCTGGCAGCATCGACATCGGTTTCGAATGTCCCCAGATAGTCAAATATTTCTGCAACATCTTCATCAGGAAAAGGATATTTCTTATTTTGCCTTTCTTCAAGAGTTGGGCGTCGCCTCTCCATCAGGGGTGCTTCTGCAGGTGATTGTCCATTTGCTGGGACTTTTCCTTTTGCAATTGGCACTTTAATAGGTTCTGTAATCATTACCCGTTTCTTGGTATCTTTGAAAGCGGGCTTGCCCCCAGTTCTGTTTCCTGATCTTCTTGTCCCTCTAGGTGGCTCAGGTATTGGGATGTTACTTATGTAGGTCCCAACAAAGCTTAACTCCATATCATGAGCCTTCGTCGCCAACTCCTCGAATGATCGTGGTTTGAGCCCTCGTAGAATATATCAAATTCTCCAGAGCATGCCTTGAATGCACATGTCGATAGATGTTTCCTCTGATAGACGATCCCTACAGTTCAAGGTCAGATTCCTCCATCGTTGGATATAGTCAACGATGGGTTCTTCCTCCCATTGGCGAGTATTAGTTAGCTCGACCATGATCACCACGCGTCGCGTGCTGTAGAAGCGATTCATAAACTCCCTTTCCAATTGTTCCCAACTATCAATGGTGCCTGATGCGCGTCGTCAACGCAACAAAAATAAATCCTTGTTCACACAAACTAAGCAGTAAGGGCAAGCAAGGGTCGATCCCACAGAGAATCAGTATCAATTAGGTCTTATAACGTCAAATTCGATAACCCAATTCAAGGTCAAGTGAACAAATCACGTGATGAGAAGTTAAACTAACAGCAAAATGAATCGAATTACCAATAAGAATTAAAGATCTAGGACTACCGATTTCCTCTCATGATTTATGCTCTCATATCCCCTCTTCTTATTACTATTGAATTTCATCGGTTGTTAACTGTAGGCCGCTAATCTCTCCCCATAACCCTCTCGGATATCCGGGAACGTACCCCCATGTATCAAATTCTCTACTCTATGTCTAGGCAAAGAACTAGTGGAGGCCCTTTACGAATTAACCCTACTTTGATTACCCAAGGTGCACTGTATTTCTACTCTCACACTAAAACCCGGTCTCTCGACTCGAAGGTTCCTTAGGTTATCCTAATCCCGATCTGACCCAGACTACCCTCTCGAGTCTCCCTAGGTGATCGAATCAATATCAACAGTTGATCAGGCTGCTAATACGCATTAAACACGGGATTGGATAAACAACCAACGGAAATTCAATTCATAATAAGAAAGGTTCAACAATTACAAAAGAACACGAGGTTCCATCGTCGTCCTAGTCCAAAGAAATTAGTTCATAGCGATGCAACACGAAAGCCAAATCAAAGATGAAAGCATAATTGAAATCTAAAAGAAAAAGGAAAAAGAATCTGCAATTCTCCGCCGGCACCAATCTCCTGTCACGAGCTTTTTGCCGTCCAAGAAAAACCAATTCCCACCACTCTCTCTAACCCTAGTAAACCTTAAGTTTGAGTATTTATACTAGGGAATAATCTAAAGGACCTAAATAGAAATAAAGAGAAAATCTAAGAATTCGGAGGGGAGGAAATCTTCTGGTTCTCCGCAGCTGCGAGGAAATCTTCCGCAGCTGCGAGGAAATCTTCCGCAGCTGCGAAAGTCTCTGTGGTTGCGAACTTTCTCTTGCCCGCAGCTGCGTCGAGACTCTCTGCAGCTGCGAAGGTCTCTGTGGTTGCACTCCTCGCTTCCTTCTCACAACTATTCCTTCCTCTCTTCGTTGTTCCTCATTTCATCTTCATTCCCTACACGAACAATAACGAACGTGAGGTAACACAATTCAGCTTGAAACAACCAATCTAAACACTTAAAACGACGGAACTAACTCAAATCAAGGCACAAATGTGATCATATAACTCTACTTTCGTAGAGTTATCACACCCCCAAACCTATCTTTCGCTAGTCCTCGAGCAAAACAAAACCAAAACAAAACGAAAATGTAACCAAACAAAAGAAACGAATCATAATTTATACTCCCCAGTCTCACCCAAGTCTTCCGAACCCGAATTGTCGTTAACGACTCTCAGCTAAGGCCGCACACCTATTTTAGAGGTAGACTTCGTTCAAGGCTAGCATACACGGGTTTTGTAGTTCTTATAAAACTTGTTCCCTCAATTTACACACCTCGCGTTGTCAACCCCACATTCTCAAATCTTTCATAGCCATCAAGTACTTTTCTAGACTCAACTCTCCTTACCTTCTCAACTAATTCGAGGTCTTTCTTTTCATCTCATTTTTCTCTTTTCATTTGGTTACACGATTCTAAATGCTCATCAATTCCCGCAAACGCTCATGTAACAAGTTCTCAGTCAGTGACTCCCGGTCCAAACGGACCAAGGCACTAGGTGATAAAGCACCCCTCGGACGAGAACTCGAGCCGCAAGGAAGACTCACACCACAAGCACATATTCAAGCTCAAAATCAATTTTTTTTTTCTTTTTCTCTTTTACTTTTTTTTTTACCCTTTTCTAGCTTGAATAGTGGTGCTCAGAACCTTGGCAACCGTTTTCTTTTCTTGCTCTTTTTCTCTTTCACATTTTAACCTGAATTTCGTCTCCAAAGGATGATTCGAGTGCCTATACTTTTCCTTAATGACTATGCTTTTAAAGAGACTGTAGAGCTGACGCTGCTTAGTTAGCTTCCTATCAGGAACAACATATACTATTTTTTCAAGAAATTAGGCATGCTTGCTAGAACTAATTCCTCCTCTGCCTTAAATGTGCGACCCTAATCATCCTCCTAGAATCCGACTCTTCTAATTCGAAATCCTAAGGTCTAACTGAGGGGCATCGACTCAAAGAAAATAACAAAAACAAAACGAAAGATAGACTCAGAAGCATGATCAAGCTGACAGAAATAACAAGCAATGGCAATCATATCATAAAGGATAACATCAACACCCCCAAACCTAAATCCTGACACGACCTCGTGGCAGGCTGTATCTCCAACAATGCATGAGATAGATGAAAGTAAAGATAAGAGAGATACAACCTGGCACATATCCGGTTGAACTCAGGATCCTCTCCTTGATGGCAGACTAATCGGACTCCGAGTCGGAGTCAACATCTTCATCCTCCGCCGAGCTGGTTTCTGCATCTTCCATAGCAGCATCACTCCATCCCATGGGTCGATCCCATCCCGGTGGGTGGTAGACTGGTTGATGCAACGCGTTGAAATCTACTCCAAAGGATGGCGCGGCCTGACGGTTGTACTCCATTTGATGTCGGATGAATTCCATCGTGTATTGCTGGAAGGCTCTAGTTTGCTGCTGAGCGTCCCTGGTTTGCTGCATGAACTCCTGCATCTGGGCCCACCGTTCTTGCTCGGAGGGCATAGTGCTCGCAGCGGCTGGACGAGGGCGAGAGGAAGCGCCTCCCTGCCTTGCGCTAATCTTGTCCAGCGATTGATGGTCTAGAGGCTGGCTCGGGGGACAAAGCTCCTCCATCCTGTCAAACTGCACACCTGCTTTGATACATAATTCAGAAATAAGACAAGGGAACCACAAACCTCGTGCGTCGTCCAAACAACGGTGGATCATCCAATTCAGCAGCCTGCCCAAATCAATAGGCATCTCCTCCATGATACAGTAAATGAGCGCCGCTCGATCCCTGGTGATCTCGCTCGTGTTTTTGCTGGGGATGAGCCGGGCGGCTACAAATAAGGCCCACATGCGTGCTTCGGTGGTCAAATTGCTGCCGTGGAGTCTGAGGGGGTTCCGGCTTCTTGTCAATTTCCATTGGGATCCTGGCTTAGCAATTCTCGCAATAACCGCGTTACTATCAAAACGATTATTAAGATAATCGAGATATGCCTCAGTGTTGTAAACAGGGAGGCCATAAAATGTGGAAATCACTGATGCACCAAACTTAACCTCCTTGTCCCGAACTCGAATACTCTGCCTATCCCTGTCCAGGGTATGCACGTTTGCATAAAACTCCCTGACCACCGGGACAACGCCCCGTTTTATCGCTGTACTAAAGCGAAGCCACCCCAGACGTTCTAAACGCGCCCGGTATTCAATCAAATCGGGATGCGTGGTGTCGAATACCCGCTCAGCGATCAGCGGTCTTTTCATGGATCGCTGGTACGCCGCCGATGATTCATTCACAACGGCCTTATCCCTCCCTGCCTTTTCCTTACCTTTCCTTTGCCTAGAACTAGAGGCACCGGTCGTAGTGCGTTGCTTGGGCGCCATCGCTAACTACGCTATTCTAAGAGCTAAGGCAACTATTGAATCACCGGGTGAACCACGACGTAGCCGCATGCAAATCACCGATAGGACTAAGGGATGAGGAACTTTCCTGATTGTCGCAGCTGCGGGAGAGTGTGGCACCGGAGAGCAGATCTGCAGTGGATGGACGCACAAGGGAGGAGAAAGACGTCGGAGATTGACGCGGGAGTAGCCGGCGAGTTGGGAGGTGTAGCCGTCGCCTGGAGAGGAGGAGTGCGTCGCAGCTACGCCCTGAGAGATTGGGAAAATGAATTAGGGTTTGAGTTCGCCCCCTTTTAATTTGTCTGAAATTTCGTCTTCTTGCAGCTGCGAGACATCCCAGCGCAGCTGCGAGACTCTCTGAGGGTCGCAGGTTACACGTCTCTCGCAGCTGCGATAATTTCCTCCGCAGCTGCGAGACTCTCTGAGGATCGCAGGTTACACGTTTCTTGCAGCTGCGAGAATTCCCTCCGCAGCTGCGAAACTCTCTGAGGATCGCAGGTTACACGTCTCTCGCAGCTGCGATAATTTCCTCCGCAGCTGCGAAACTCTCTGAGGGTCGACTGTGTATGCGCCTTCCGCAGCTGCGAGAGATGTTCTCGCAGCTGCGAAACTTACTGCCTTCCGTTCCTCCGCAGCTGCGATCTACTTCTCCGCAGCTGCGGATCTTACTGTGGATGCTACCTCATTTTCTTTCTCCGTCTTTTTCATGGACATGCTTCTTGATCTACTAACAAAAACAAATAAACGAATAAAAATAACTAATTATCAGGAATAAAATGAAACGACTTGGGTTGCCTCCCAAGAAGCGCCCTGGTTTAGAGTCGATGGCTCGACTTTCGCACGATTTTATGCGTCTTGGAGTCGCGTGGATGTAGTTCCTCGCTCAAGTGGCTCTCCATGATAGTGTTTGAGGCGTTGGCCGTTGACCTTGAACGTGGTCTCCGAATCATTCGACTGCAACTCTACAGCGCCATGAGGGAACGTTCTGACCACTTTGAACTGTCCGGACCATCTCGACTTCAACTTGCCTGGAAATAACCGCAAACGTGAGTTGAAAAGTAATACATACTCACCTGGCACAAATGACCTGTTGAGGATGCGACTATCATGCCATTTTTTCGTCTTCTCCTTGTAGATAGATGCATTCTCGTAGGCCCGATGACGAAGCTCCTCCAATTCGTTCATCTGCAAAAGGCGAGCCTCACCTGATTGGGTTGCGTTGAAATTTAGGTGCTTTAGTGCCCAGTATGCCTTGTGCTCGAGTTCCACTGGGAGGTGATAAGCCTTTCCAAAGACGAGTCGGTATGGGGACATCCCGATCGGTGTTTTGTACGCTGTCCTGTACGCCCACAAAGCATCGTCAAGTTTTAACGACCAATCCTTTCGTGTTGTACTTACCGATTTTTCAAGGATGCGCTTCACTTCACGGTTGGAAACTTCCGCCTGTCCGCTGGTCTGTGGGTGATACGCCGTTGCCACCTTGTGCTTCACGCCATATTTGCTTAACAGTGCATTAAACTGACGATTGATGAAGTGTGTACCTTCGTCACTAATGATAGCGCGTGGTACACCGAACCTAGTGAAAATCTGTTTCTGCACAAACTTGACAACCACTTTAGCCTCATTAGTGGGGGAAGCAATTGCTTCCACCCACTTGGAAACGTAATCTACTGCTACGAGGATGTACTTGTTACCATTCGATGGGATGAAGGGTCCCATGAAGTCGATGCCCCAAACATCAAAAAGTTCAACCTCGAGGATGTTCTGCAGGGGCATTTCGTTTCTCCGTGATATGTTCCCTGTTCTTTGGCACCTATCACAATGAAGAACAAACTGATAAGCATCCTTAAAAATAGTCGGCCAGTAGAAACCTGACTGGAGAACTTTTGCGGCTGTTCTATCTCCTCCAAAGTGTCCTCCGTAGGGGGATGCGTGGCAATGGGCTAGTATGTCCATGATTTCAGATTCCGGCACACATCTCCTGATCACCTGATCTGCACACTTTTTAAACAGAAATGGTTCGTCCCAAAAGTAGTGACGAACGTCATGAAGAAACCGTTTTCGCTTGTGTGCATTGAAATCCTCAGGAATAAATTCCGACACAATGAAGTTTACAAAATCAGCATACCAAGGCACGCTCACATCAGCAGACAGCAAACACTCATCAGGAAAGAACTCATTGATGCAAACCTTGTCTCGAATCACATTTTCATTTTCTAACCTAGACAAGTGATCTGCTATCTGATTTTCAGTCCCTTTCCTATCTCGGATCTCCAAGTCAAATTCTTGTAATAATAGCACCCAACGAATCAACCTAGGCTTAGCGTCCTTTTTCTCAATCAAGTATTTGATCGCTGAGTGATCTGTAAACACTATTATCTTAGATCCCACCAGATAACTGCGAAACTTATCAAATGCAAACACGACGGCTAACAATTCTTTCTCAGTCGTGGTGTAATTAACCTGGGCATCATCTAAGGTCCTGCTAGCATAGTATATAACCCGAAAAATCTTATCTACCCTCTGGCCTAATGCGGCTCCTACTGCATAGTCGCTAGCATCACACATCAACTCAAAGGGCAAATTCCAGTCAGGTGCTATGACTATGGGAGCAGATACTAACCTCTTCTTAAGTTCAGTAAAGGCAGAAAGGCACTCAGCATTGAATACAAAGGGAACATCCTTCTCCAACAAATTGCACAGTGGCTTCGTGATCTTGGAGAAGTCCTTGATGAACCTCCGGTAGAAACCAGCATGTCCGAGGAAGCTCCGAATCCCTTTCACTGAAGAGGGTGGGGGTAACTTCTCAATTGTCTCTATCTTTGCCCTGTCTACTTCAATGCCCTTGCTGGAGATCCGGTGACCTAAAACAATGCCATCACGAACCATAAACTGGCATTTCTCCCAGTTCAGGATTAGGTTAGCATCCTCACAACGTTTTAGAACCTTAGTGAGGTTCGACAGGCAATCCGCATACGATGTACCAAAAACAGAAAAATCATCCATGAAGACCTCCAAACCATTTTCAATCATATCAGAGAATATGGCCATCATGCATCGTTGAAAAGTCGCAGGTGCATTACACAATCCAAATGGCATGCGGCGAAACGCAAAGGTACCGAATGGGCATGTGAACGTTGTCTTTTCTTGGTCCTCCGGAGCAATCAAAATTTGATTGTACCCGGAGTATCCATCCAAGAAGCAATAGAAATCCTTACCCGCCAATCGATCAAGCATCTGATCAATAAAGGGTAGAGGAAAATGGTCTTTCCTGGTGGCCTTGTTCAGTTTGCGGTAATCCATGCAAACTCTCCACCCGGTTACAGTGCGAGTCGGAATCAACTCATTCTTCTCGTTCTTGACCACCATCATCCCTCCTTTCTTCGGGACGCACTGCACAGGGCTAACCCAAGAACTGTCAGAGATCGGGTAAATAATACCTGCATCTAGCCACTTGATGATCTCTTTCTTCACCACTTCTTTCATGTTCGGGTTGAGTCGCCTCTGAGCCTCAACTGAGACCTTATGATCATCCTCAAGCAAAATCTTGTGCATACATACCGACGGACTGATTCCTCGAATATCCGCTATAGTCCATCCCAATGCCTTCTTGTGTGCCTTGAGGATCTCAAGCAATTCCTCCTCTTCTTCTCCTGTAAGATTGGCAGAAATAATCACAGGTAAAGTATTTGATGGTCCGAGGTACGCATACCTGAGATGATCCGGGAGTTGCTTGAGCTCTAAAGTGGGGGGTTCCTCAATTGAAGGTAGCATCGGGTTCAGTGGCCGCTCTAGCGTGTCAAATTGTTGAATCCTTCGTGTGAATAACGCTAGGGCTTCCTGGGTGTCACAATCGGGGTTGGTCTTCTCTCCTTCATCTTCTGAGGTACCTTCATCACCAAGAGGGGAAAACTTAGAAGTGCACCTATCAACAATGTCCATCCGGAAACAATCAGAATTTTCAGAAGGCCATTTAACAGATTTATAAACGTTGAATATGACTTCCTGATCGTTGACACGGATTGTCAACTCTCCCTTCTGCACATCGATCAATGCCCTTCCTGTGGCTAAAAATGGACGACCAAGGATGATAGGAATCTCCTTGTCCTCCTCAAAGTCTAACACCAGAAAGTCAGCCGGAAAAATAAATTTATCTACTTTAACAAGAACATCCTCAATAATCCCTTTCGGGTACGTAATGGATCTATCGGCTAACTGAAGGGACACAGATGTAGGTCTTACCTCCCCTAAACCTAGCTCTTTATACACCGAAAAAGGCATCAGATTTATGCTCGCCCCAAGGTCGCAAAGAGCTTTACCTGAGAATGCTGTTCCAATTGTGCATGGGATTGTGAAGCTACCTGGGTCCTTTAGCTTCGGTGGTATCTTCTTCTGGAGGATGGCGCTACACTCCTCGGTAAGTTTAACTGTCTCAAAATCGCCCAACCTCCGTTTCTTCGAGAGTACGTCCTTCATGAACTTGACGTAACTAGGCATCTGCTCCAAAGCTTCTGCAAAAGGGATATTAATGTGTAGCTTTTTAAATACATCGAGGAACTTACGGAATTGAGCATCCTCGTTTTGCTTTCGGGCTCTCTGTGGGAACGGAAGCTTCAGGATGTCGATTTCCGGTTTCTTTCTCTCTTCCTCCATCTTTTTCTCCCCTTTGTCCTGCGGCAAGTTCAAGTTAGAATGTAAAGGGCTAGTCTGAGATTCCTCACTAGTTTTCTCCACTGGACTGGATCCACTGCTTTCCTTCTTAGCCTCGGCTTCCTCTGCCTCAAGTGACCGGCCGTTCCTTAGAGTCACGGCTTTGGCTTGCTCCCTTGGATTGATTTCCGTATTGCTCGGGAGAGTCCCATGGGCTCTCGAATTCACCGCCTGAGCCAGCTGGCTAACCTGGTTCTCCAGGTTCCGAATCGATGCTGCTTGGTTCTTCATCAAAGCGTCTTGATTCGCCATGTATTTGAGCATCATCTCTTCGAGGCTCGGCTTCTTTTCCGAGGCTTCTGCTTGTGCTTGCGGATACTGAGGCGCTGGTGCTGGTGGTCTTGACATACCAGGCGGAGGTGCCTGTGCTCTCCAAGAAAAGTTTGGGTGATTTCTCCACCCTGGGTTATACGTATTCGAGTACGGGTTGTTGCGCTGGTTTCCAACAAAGTTGGCTTCCTCCATGCTCATGGTGCACTGATCTGTGAGATGCGCTCCTCCGCAAATCTGGCAACCCTGCTGGTTGCTCTGAACCGAACTAACGTTCGCTTCCTCAAATTTCTTAGTGAGAGCGGCTAGTTGTGCTTGAATTGAGGTTAAGGTATCCAATTCAAAGATGCCCTGCGGCTTTCTTCTGTTCATACGATCCGAATACTGGTTCGGCAGACAAGTCTTCCTCATCGTCTCAAGGAGCTCCAGTCCTTCCACATAAGACTTCCTCAAAAAGGATCCTCCAGATGCCAAATTTACGTCCTTCCTGGACGAGTCCGTGAGTCCATTATAGAATGCCTCAAGCTGTCTCCATCCAGGCAGATCATGATATGGGCACTGTATCAGCAGATTCTTGAATCGCTCCCATGCCTCCACGAAAGTTTCATCGCTGTCCTGTCGGAACGTGGTAATCTCGTTCCTCATCTGAGATATCTTCGAGGGCGGATAATACTGATCCAGGAAGGCCTCCTCCATCTGTGCCCAAGTCGATATTGAATTCATTGGGAGTGAATTGAACCACGCCCAGGCCTTGTCCTTTAGGGAGAATGTGAACAGCTTCAGCCTGACTGCATCTTGGGACACTCCGTTCTGCCTGAAAGTGTCGCATACGCTGAGAAACTTACTCAGATGCTCGTGCGGATCCTCCATCGGTGTTCCTCTGAACTGGACTGTATTCTGAATCATTTGCATCACCGATGTCTTGATCTCATAATCACGAGCTGTGATGGGCGGTGGTGCTATGCATGACCGGTGAGCGTAAGTTCTGGCCGATGTGAAGTCCATCATCGGCCTGTTATCGACATCTGGGACTAGGTTTCTGTCGATCTGATTTCTGTTGACCTCGTCGGCCATAGCTGCTCGCTGTGCTCTCAACCTCTGCCGAAAGGTGCGCTCAATTTCTGGGTCCACTGGAGTCAAATTAGCTCCTTGACTCCGTAGCATAAACTGAAATATAATATAGAGGAAAACCAAAAACTTGAACGTCAAACAGTTATCGATAATAGAGGTAAAAGACAACTAAACGAAAACTGATTCCCCGGCAACGGCGCCAAAATTTGATGCGCGTCGTCAACGCAACAAAAATAAATCCTCGTTCACACAAACTAAGCAGTAAGGGCAAGCAAGGGTCGATCCCACAGAGAATCAGTATCAAGTAGGTCTTATAACGTCAAATTCGATAACCCAATTCAAGGTCAAGTGAACAAATCACGTGATGAGAAGTTAAACTAACAGCAAAATGAATCGAATTACCAATAAGAATTAAAGATCTAGGACTACCGATTTCCTCTCATGACTTATGCTCTCATATCCCCTCTTCTTATTACTATTGAATTTCATCGGTTGTTAACTGTAGGCCGCTAATCTCTCCCCATAACCCTCTCGGATATCCGGGAACGTACCCCCATGTATCAAATTCTCTACTCTATGTCTAGGCAAAGAACTAGTGGAGGCCCTTTACGAATTAACCCTACTTTGATTACCCAAGGTGCACTGTATTTCTACTCTCACACTAAAACCCGGTCTCTCGACTCGAAGGTTCCTTAGGTTATCCTAATCCCGATCTGACCCAGACTACCCTCTCGAGTCTCCCTAGGTGATCGAATCAATATCAACAGTTGATCAGGCTGCTAATACGCATTAAACACGGGATTGGATAAACAACCAACGGAAATTCAATTCATAATAAGAAAGGTTCAACAATTACAAAAGAACACGAGGTTTCATCGTCGTCCTAGTCCAAAGAAATTAGTTCATAGCGATGCAACACGAAAGCCAAATCAAAGATGAAAGCATAATTGAAATCTAAAAGAAAAAGGGAAAAGAATCTGCAATTCTCCGCCGGCACCAATCTCCTGTCACGAGCTTTTTGCCGTCCAAGAAAAACCAATTCCCACCACTCTCTCTAACCCTAGTAAACCTTAAGTTTGAGTATTTATACTAGGGAATAATCTAAAGGACCTAAATAGAAATAAAGAGAAAATCTAAGAATTCGGAGGGGAGGAAATCTTCTGGTTCTCCGCAGCTGCGAGGAAATCTTCCGCAGCTGCGAAAGTCTCTGAGGTTGCTCCCTTTGGCTTCTCCGCAGCTGCGAGGAAATCTTCCGCAGCTGCGAAAGTCTCTGTGGTTGCGAACTTCCTCTTGCCCGCAGCTGCGTCGAGACTCTTCGCAGCTGCGAAGGTCTCTGTGGTTGCACTCCTCGCTTCCTTCTCACAACTATTCCTTCCTCTCTTCGTTGTTCCTCATTTCATCTTCAATTCCCTACACGAACAATAACGAACGTGAGGCAACACAATTCAGCTTGAAACAACCAATCTAAACACTTAAAACGACGGAACTAACTCAAATCAAGGCACAAATGTGATCATATAACTCTACTTTCATAGAGTTATCAGTGCCTGGCTTGAGGTCAATGTACTAGTCAAAAGCATTTCCCTTTCAAGAGCGAACGAATTGCTTAACCATCCAATCGCCATCCGTGCCTGCCTGCAAGTTTCAACGAAATGAGCCACATGTTGACGTAGATTCCCCTTTCCGTCGAACTATTGGAAGTATGGAGGCTGATATCCCACAGGCATCTTGAGGCCTTCGATTCTTCGATTGTAAGGCTTATAGTATGCAAAAGATGATGATGATTTGCCCTCAAGTTCGCTCTTCACCGTTTCTTTTATCAATTCCATCATTGCTTTCGCCAGAATAGGATCCTCAACAACGGACGTATGCCTTGCCGAATCATCAACATTCATGACCCCCTTTCCTTTGTCAACTTGGGTGCGCGAACTTTCCTCCATAGATGTTTTATCGGTGTCTTTACTCTCCAACCTTTTGAAAATGTAGTCCATTTGCTGCTCTCTTTCTTTCATAAAAAGCATCATAGCAATCACAGTTTTTGTGAGAGCTGCGACCTGATCTTCAAGTGAAGGAGTATCCGCCATCATCACTGGCATGACTTCAAAGCCTTTAGTTGAATCAGCTTTTGGGGAAGAATCAGACCGAGAGTCACTTGATGAGATATTTTTAAAATTTATTTGTGGTATAGGAGATACCAGAACCTTGTCAAAAGTATTGTCACCAGCAGTTGGTTGAGACGACTTAGGGGAAATTGCTCTAAGTATTTCTTCAATTTCCTCAGTTTGGTTACGAGTTTTGGCCACAGATTGGCCATATGTCCATTTGGAGAGCCCCCCCTTTGAGAATATCCTTGTAAGATGGGGAACCCTTAGGGGAGATAAATTTGAGCATTTCTTCTGTCTCTTCAGCCTGTTTGCACGTCATGGCCACAGACTGGGCATAAGTTCACTTCGGAGAGTCCCTGTCATTGAGAATATTCTTTTCAGCGATATCCTTGTAAGATGGGGAAGCCTTAGGGGAGACGGACTTGAGCAATTCTTCAGTCTCCTTATATAGTTCAGCAATGGTCCTAGCCTTGACCAACTTTGGAAACTCAGCAGATGAAGAGCCCTCGGACGAGAGTGAAGGAAAAGCAGCTAGCCGATTGTACGCATCAACATTCTTGATGTTAATCATCTTTGGCGCCATGTGAATTCCTCAAAGTAAAGAGATGAGAGATAGAGATGATCCCACTGGGCGTGCCAGAAATTTGTGAACACTAAAATCTCGCGGGGAAATATTAGCGTACAAATTATCGTATGAAAATATATAGCGGGTTCTGTCTCTAGTCACAAATATTGAATGTGATTCATCTGATTCGATCTTCGAAGAATAACGGTTGTGAATGGTGATCCTGAGCTCTAGCAAAATTTCAGCAGAGCTTCGGGATGAAATATTAACGAAGTCGTCGGGGCCTAGTCGTTGAGGCTTTTGGGCGTGATCCGGCATAACTTCGAGACGAATTGCGGAAGAACACCGGGGCGATGACGTCGGCAGAGCTTCGGCGAGCGGGAGGCGACGAGAATCTTCTAGAACTCCAAGAATCTTCTCTCCACCTATGTGTGTAATCGTATGTCCCTTGTGAATGAATGAAAAGGGCTCTATTTATAGGACTCCAGGGCCGATTTCTATTAGGAAGTTGGTCATCTCATATTATGCAACTTCCCATGTATCGGGCTATAGGCCAGGCTTGAATTTGGGCTTATTTCGGCCCAAAGTACTTTTGTTTGAGTTGGGCTTCTGACTTTTATAGAACCCTAACATATTATTTCATGGATTTGGATATATAATCCATAAGACACGTTTTAATAATTGGGTTTATAGCCAATACAACCCAATATATCATTCTTGATATGAGACTTATAATATGTTTATAGAAAAAATTTTAACGTCTACAGAAGCGAGCGAGTTCGATCCGATCGAAAAGGAGGAGTGATCGTTTAAAGCTACCGCTAAATCATTAAGATGACCGACCTTTTATGAGTTTCTCGACGCCCCTGGCTGCGTCTCCTCTTCTGAAAACTGTCTGGCTGTCCGAATTTCATCCGGCCTGGTTTCCCTTACTTACGTGCCGTGCCTTACTTTTTGTGTTCCCAATCAATGGGATGCGATGCGAACGATGCGATTACGAACAGCAATCAAAGCTGGTTATTCTCTTCTAGAGAGAACGATGCGACTACGAACAGCAGTACACATCAAAATTTTGGAAAGCCTTATCATTTTACCCCGCCACTACCCCTTTAGTGTTGATTGTAAGAAAGATTCCTCGCTCGTCCTTGTCATTGTTACTTCTTACTTATTATTGTTTGATAGCAAACACTATAAAAATATTTGGTAAAACAAATACGGGTTTCGGAATTTGGTTCGAGAATATAATCACCATAGATAAAAGAGCAGAAAAAAACAATGTTTCGGTTAAAGAGTGAACTAAGATAAAAACACGGCATCAAAAGGACAAGAATGCCTAAAAACTAAGAGCAAAGTTACCACCGGTTTGTGATTATGTGCTTTATATTATATGTCATATTTATACTTATAAATCTTAATTACTTTCGAAAATCTCATAATGATCTTTGTGTTGAGCATCGTCACGTTATATCTCCATTGTTGTTACATCGTTTCTGTTTCCTCAGTGTCGTTGTGTTGTATCCCAACTACCTTTTTTTTCTTATGACACGTGTTTTTAAGCAGTGCTCACGTCATTCGCCTAGATGGATTGGTTTTATTCTCTTTTGGACGAATAACGAAGTCCGAAAGATATTCAAAATCGAGCGAACGACGAATCTTGCTACCTTTTGGACGAAAAAAGGAGTCTAGGCGAAACTCAAAATCAAGAAAACAGCGAAAACCGATACCTTCCGAACGACAGATGGAGTCTTGGTGATACTTGAAATCGAGCGAATAAACAAAAAAAAGCTCATCTCAACCTATAGAGGATTGGAACCCACCACTTTTTGGGAGACAAGAAACTCAACATCCAATTAGCGATGACAACAGGTCGTGGTAGGTAGAACCAGGCGATACATTGGTATCTTCGTGTACAGATCTGAGTCTATCCATCGGCCTATTTTATGTCTATGAGATCTATGATCTAAGACTTTTCAGCGCAAAACAATTATCACAACGTGTTAGTTAGGATCATACTGCTGTTGGTGTTCGAACTAGTCGTTAATGGTGGGCAACATTGGTATCCATTTGGTATGCATTGCGAACACTTTCTTTAATGTATCATCTTCTCTAGAGCAGCAAAACTCGAACCGGATAGAGCAGATAGTCCAACTACGTAACTTTTTATTTCTCATTACTTACATGGTCGTGAGTAGTGGTGGCACGGCCGCACTCGTACTATTGAAATGGTTCATCAGTCGGTGATGTTCCCACAGGTGCCCCCTTCTTCCAATGTAACTATAACTCCTATTCTCCTATTCCCTTCTTTCCCTCTTTTGGTCATTCTACATTAATCCGCCCCACCAGCAAAATATTAGAAAATAATTGAATCCAAATTGTCCAGAATCCATTAAAATATCCCCCATATTAATGCTTTCAATTAATTAATCGCCCCCACCCCCAATTAGCCTCTTCCGTCTTCTTCTTCTTCTTGTTGTTCCAATTTTTTCCTTAGTTTTGTGCATTGCTCCTATCCTTCTTCACGAAAAATGGTCGTGGACGACTTCCTCATCCACGGTCTCTCGCAGGTCGCGCTCGTTTCTGTGTTACTCGTCAGCAGAGCCGCGACCGGATGCACCCTCTGGCGGAGCAGTCCTGGTAGTAGGAGTCGCCAGTCGTGCGACGTCTCCCTTGGCTCCTGGGTTGTCGATCCAGGGTACCCTCTTTACGAAGCGACGAGCTGCCCTTTCATCGAGAAGGAGTTCGATTGCCAAGGGAATGGCCGGCCCGACCGCGACTACCTCCGTTATCGTTGGCAGCCGTCCGGGCGTAACTTGTCGAGGTAGGCAACGGTTTCTTCGCCGTTTCATATTTCTGACGTTTAGGAGAATACGTCCAGATTATTCATTTAAGGCGTATCGAAACGCGACAAAGTCAGTTTTTTTTTTTTTTCTTTTATGCATCGACGTTTCATTGGGCTAAAAATTATGACAAGATTTGTCCGAAAATGAGCTTTCTTTTCATCACCATTTTGAAATGAATATCTATTTACGGGTACAAGTAAAAATATTAAAAATATTATCGCCATGTTCCAAATTTTGTAAGTTCCCTGAAAAAGTTAAACATGAAAGGAAGATGGATGGATAATAACATTTTTATTGCATGGATTTAGTGTGCCTTAGCAGAGACACGCCCATTTATCTAACTATTCTGTCTTTATCAAGAGAAAATGATTTCTCAACCGATGAGCCCATCTACCACGAAATGACACGAAACCAAAACTTATTAACTTAGAAAGGTTGCGAGATTGATTGGACTTGATAGGTTGGTTCCAAATTCCAATACCAATATAAAGATTTATAATGACACCACATAATCTTCTTAAATTAAGACGTGGCATTTCTTAAGCGGTCGGATCTGACACGTGCGTCTTGTTTGTGGCATAGGTTCGACGGTGGGGATTTCCTGAACAGGATGAGGGGGAAGAAGCTGATGTTCGTGGGGGACTCGCTGAGCCTGAACCAGTGGCAGTCCCTCACCTGCATGATCCACGTTGCGGTGCCTGCCGCTATGTACGTTCTCACCCGGGTCCGCGACGTCTCCGTGTATACGTTTCCGGTACTGACATTTCGGCAACAGTGTCAAAACCAGCCAACGTTTCTTGCTCGACGATGTTGGTTCTGATATAGGGTTAAGTTGTTCAAACAGGAGTACAATGCGGAGTTCTTGTTCTCCCGGAACGCTTTCCTGGTTGACATTGTGAGCACGTCGACCGGCCGAGCCCTCAAGCTGGGATCTATTTCGAGCGCCAAGTTCTGGGCAGGGGCCGACGTCCTGATATTCGACTCGTGGCACTGGTGGCTACACACAGGAAGGAAGCAGCCGTAAGCAAGCGCCCGACCTCTCGTTTTACGCCCCTACTTCTCATCTTAATAAGAAACATTGACTGTCATATATATAAATGCCGTAGGTGGGATTACATCATTGACGATGGGAAGATCTACCAGGATTTGGATAGAATGGTCGCCTATGAGAAGGCACTGCATACATGGGCTAACTGGGTCGATGCGGCCGTCGACCCCAGAAAAACAACCATCTTCTTCCAAGGAGTCTCCCCCGACCATTCCAAGTAAGTTCGACAGTCGGGGATTAGCCACCAATTAGCCTGAATGAAAAGTCTGCCGCGGCTGGTTAAATATTGTTTCTGTCTAATTATGCATGTTATGTGAAAAAACCAGCGGGACGTACTGGGGGAAACCGTCGAAGACATCCTGCATAGGGGAAACGGAGCCGATTCTCGGCTCGACGTACCCTGGAGGGCCGCACCCGGCCGAGGTCGTACTGGAGAAGTTGCTGAGCAAGATGAAGAAGCCCGTCCACTTGCTCCAGGTGACCACCTTGTCGCAGTTGAGGAAGGACGGCCACCCCTCATTCTATGGGATCGGCGGGCACAGGGTGCCTGATTGCAGCCATTGGTGCTTGCCTGGAGTTCCGGATACATGGAACGTCCTCTTATATGATGCTATAATTTAGAGAAAGCTCGTTTGAAGAGAACAATTGTTGTTTTTCTTCTCCTATTTAATTATTTGAATAAAATTAACTATTACAAATTTATTTAATTCGAATCATGTTAATTATTCTACTTTTTTAACGTATTTAATGATTTGGAAAACCGAAATGGAAAAGGAAACGAACAGGCACGCGTCCAAGCATGAGCAAAACAAGTGACGAAGATCGAAAAATTAATCAAAATGGGTCAATTGAACACAACTTTGAAAAGGGCCAACTTAAACTATTTAAATTTTTTCGAGACTAAGGCCATGTTTGGAAACAACGTGAGAAACTTAATAAAAAAAATTTTCTGACAAATAGTAAGGAGAGTTTTTATAAATCAGTACTATAATTAAGGGTATTTAAGTAATTTAAAGCTGATATTTTTTGTTCCAATTTTCTTTTCTTTTCCAATCATTTTTTATGATTTCAAACACAGCATAAATCAATAAAAGATAAATTCAATTTTAAATTTTTTAAGAAAACTAGGGCCATGACCCCGTTGGGTCCCGGCACCACCGGTGAATAACAATAAAGCTCAATTTATTATCTCAATTTTGAGTCAACTTATCATTAATTTAATTTGTTATATAAATTTATCATCAACTTTTATTATTATTTTAATTTTGGCCAATTTTGAATTTTATCGCACTTAAACCAAACAAACTTTAATATATAATTTTCATTTATTAACTAAAAAGGAAAAAATTTTAAAAATAGGAAATAATATTAAAACCTCCCATATATTTTTTTATTTTAAAATTTTGATGGAGAAATCATGTAAATTGAAAGCCGAATATGGACAATAGTTGCTGGTGCTGTCAAAAGATAAAGGTCGGATGATGTTCTATTAGAGGGCTGCTACTACGGGTAGAGTAAATTATGAGGTGAATGAATTAGATATTGAAATTCTACTATTATGGGACATGTGTCACACTATATTAATGTCTTGTTTGATTTTCACTAAAAAAAATTTAAGATTGGCCAAAATCAAAATAAAACAAAAGTTGGAGACAAAATTATACAACAAACCAAGTTAGTGACAAAACAGAAAGTTGACTCAAAGTTGATGCAATAAACGTATATTTTGTTAATTGATTATAATATTTTTCACTTAAAATCAGATATTTTTTACGTAACCTTTAAAAACGTTTTTTACTACTATAAGTGGTTTTTTTTTTTAGTTTTATAAATTCTTATTATGATAAAAATCGGTAAATTATTAAAATAAGGTCATTGGAAATTTAAAATATTGATATAAGATTAAAAAAATAACGTCACAAAGAAAAGTACGTCAAAAATTTTGGACTAATATTTTATCTTTATTTAATTGGAAAAATTAATTTTCCTACCTCTTACATCCTTTTTTTTTTTGGGTAGGTACCTCTTACATCGTCTTCCTTCTGAATTATCTTCTTCCCTAGCTTTGGAGTATGGCCGCCACTCCACCCCTTTCTATCCTAAATACTCGTTACCCCCAAGATCGACTCTTTAGCCCTACTCACTCTTCAATCCCTCCCAGTGATGAAGATCCCTCTCTCCATTCCCCTCCCTGTCGCTTATTTCCTTATCCTCCTCCTTCCCCGTCATGTCCTCGTCGTCGAGGACCACACCATATGCCCGGCAGGGATTAAGTCCCCCATGACGGACTCTAAGGGCTAACTCTCATTCTGGAGCTTCTCTAACATCTTCATTTTCAACATCTGCTTCCTCAACGGTGTCGGCTGCATCAACTTCAACGAGATCCGGGTCATGTACCTCTAGCTTTCCTCCTTCAGACTCTCCATGAACATCCTCGGGTCATTGCAGAATCGTCATTTCCTTCAGCCCCGCGATCTCTCCGGGAATAACACGTATGGAATTGTGCGACAAAGGTTAGTTTTTTAAAAATGCGGACGCTGTAAGAACTTAAAAGATGAAGCAGTGAAGAACGTATAGTTTGCTCGTACAGATATGGAACAGTTTACTCATCTACGGCAACCACTTCTGATGGAGCCCTCCTACATATATCGCCAGGGACGGGACTGGACACGCTAGAGGATTTCAAGATACTCGGAAGGAAAAGAAAAGCGCATGCAAGTGAAAAGGGGGTGGGAAGACTGGTAGTTCCTTTCTTCCGAATAAACTTCTTCTATGCCTATTAGAGCCATTTACAAGAATTTTCTACGAGTCATGCCTATTGTATATAAGCCACGTCTTATAATTTATCAAAAGTTTTTAAATATTAGGTAAGGAAATTCGGCCAAAACCATGAATACTCATATTTTTTGCTTAAGTATCATATAAAATACTCATTATTTACAAAACTTAAAATATAACCAGTACCTTTCTCTCTCTCTGGCGAGCATAGGCGATCCTAAAGCGAACTCTCTTTACCCGCGGATATCGTCCATCGTCGACGCAGACGGCGATCTCATCAGGATCTCGCCGGAGGAATTTACGAATCCTGGACCGTTGCAATCCACACTACTGCTGTCGCGGAGATATCGTCGCTAGACGTTAGGCGGCGGCGCGATTTCATGATCTCCTGCTCGACCGCCGTCGGGGACCCGTCGTCGGAGCAGTAATTCACCGTAGTAGGACACCCGGTGAAGGGTCGTGTGGTAAGACACCGAAGGTTTTCTTCTCTGAGGTGGCGGTGATGGCGGCGATCTCAGTCCACCGGTTCGCTTCCTGCATAACTTGCCACTCATGGAGTCCTGATCGATCGAGTGAGTATTCCGATCTCTGTCATGCCCGGGGTTTTGACATTTTCTTGATAGTTTTTAGGGTTTGCGGATACACCACGGGGTCTATTGTTGGATTTGGTTGAACTCCGGCGGTGATTTTTGGAAGGACGTGTGAGTCTTGGTGGTTGAAGTGAGACATGCCTTCGAGTTCGTTTCGGTACATGAGTTTAATTTAGATTTCCTAGTCGCTGAATTGAATCCTTCTTCTATTTCAGATCTGACATAGTTTCAGGTATTAGGTTAACGATATATCTTAGTTGTTACTTTACCTATATTATATCCGACGTAGACCTCTAATCAAACTTATTATCTGAACCGTGAGGGATAGCGTTCTCTGAAACTAAAGAAATATGACAGTTTGCAATGCTCCGAGGGATGCACTATTTGCATCTCTGATAGCAAAGTGTTGATGATTTTGGTACACCACTACGATCTGTTTTGCCCAATTGATAGTTTCACGATGAATAGTTTGTGGTCTTGCAATCAGTCTCACTTACTCATTTTAGTACTTGCGATTTTTTACTATAGTGTTATTCGAAAGCTTCGGACATTTCATCTGTGTATGCAAATTTCTCTCCTTTTTGTAGTGGTTGCTTTCTGCCCGAATAGTAACGAAGTCCACATATACAGATTGTCTGAGGACAAATGGGAGAGAGCTTATGTTCTTCAAAAGGTCAATATCTCACACATGTGACTTAATGCTTTTAATTGCATTTTCCATTAGTATATTTGCCATTTTTGAGTCATGGATAGTTGTTTGCATGGTCATATATTTCTTTGCCTATTTATTTACCCTCAAGGCTCATAATCTCTGATTAGTTCTTGTTTCCTAATTATTACGTGAAGTTTTTAGAAAGATGGTAAATGGAGCATATGTAGTTCTTTTAGCTAATTGAAGGACTTCATCCTATCATCTGTAGCACCCAGTGCATAATTCTGTTAGTATTATGGTTTTACCTCACCTTCAGTCTATCCAAAGAATTATCTGCTTGATGATATTACTATTGGTAATTGCTTCTCCTTTTTTACAGCACGACCAAATTGTATCTGGTATAGACTGGAGTGCTAGATCAAACAGAATAGTCACAGTTTCACATGATCGAAACTCGTGAGTACAATTTAATTTGTTATTCACATGTTCCGTTTGGTGGATATGAGATGAATGCACCAAAATTCTGTGTTTGCCTTACTGATCTGGTATAGTGGCGAGCTTTTCTAGCTATGTATGGAACATGGAAGGATCGGAATGGGTACCCACCTTAGTTATCCTTCGGCTAAATCGAGCTGCATTGTGCGTGCAATGGAGCCCACAAGGTATTCATTTTGACATTTAGTTTGAAAATTCTAAATTTGGATAGTTACGTAATGTTTAATTCTCTCACAGAAAATAAATTTGCTGTTGGAAGTGGCGCAAAGACAGTTTGCATATGCTATTACGAGCCTGAAAATAACTGGTTTCATCCTTTACACTAATCTCTTTACCTTTATAATATAATTTTCTTCATTGTGTTCGGTCATGTCTGATCTTATTATGTCTTGATCAACTTGTGAAGCACTTACTGTCTGATAATCTTAGTTTTGCACAATTGCTCCATTATTTGTTACTTCCTCATTGATCAATTTGTTCCTACGAAAAGTAACTAGCCTTTCCCTCTTTGATACTTCAGTTTGGCTACTTATGTTATCTAAGTTGTTAAAATAATGCTATCAATGAACCATGAGGTAAAGATTTAGAAATAAGGATGGCCAGAATTGTTAAGAGGTAGATGTGGATGGCATTGAGATTGACATGACCTTAGTTTGGAATGATCATACGTGGTATACCAACTTCGTTCTCCATATAAGAATGACCATGAAACTTCAATTAGCTTCTTACTATTACCATTTCTATAGGATTACATCTTTTTTAACTTTCTTGCTACTTATATGTGGCTTGATATTATTTAGCTTCCTGCGGTCTGATCACATGGTGGATTATTTTTCTCCAGGTGGGTGAGCAAACTTATTAGAAAGAGACACAATTCTTCTGTGACGAGTGTTGCATGGCACCCTAATAATGTAAGTAATCTTCACATTCTTGTAACCGATAAACGATTCTCTCTTTTTTGAAATCTGTTCACAAGTATTTTCGAAATGGATGGGAATATGTAGGCCTTTATGCACTTATAGATAATCCCTTCTGATGATTTTATGCATGATTTGTTGTATTAGCCTGTCTAAGAGGAGCTACCCGTCTGCCTTTATGAATTGTTATTTTGGTTTTTGTTTATTGGCTCCTAATAAATGGGTTGCAAATGTTTAATCCATTTTCTTTTTCTATTGACATCACAAAAAACTTCACATATATGTCTGTTGTTGCAGATTTTGTTAGCAACAACATCAACGGATGGAAAGTGTCGTGTATTTTCTACTTTCATCAAAGGAGTTGATACAAGGTTTTCCATTCTCTTGTCGAACTTACTTTTTGACTATCTTTTCTGTTGGTTAGTAACTTGTGTGCATTGCAATTAGCATTACTGAACTCCACAAGTGATTTGACTTGTCCAGGGATTCAGAAGCTGGCGCATCTGTGGATGCAAAATTCGGGGAGGTAAATGCCTTATAGTGCCAAAGCTAATTGCAACTCCCGGAACTTGCATATTGCAATTGTTTTTTGCCTCTTTAATGATTAACTGTGTGTGGAAACAGCAAATTCTTCAACTTGACCTTTCCCACTCCTGGGCGTTTGGGGTTAAGTGGTCGCCCAGAGGCAATACATTAGCCTATGTAGGTCAGCAACATTCTGATTCCTTTGTAACTTCCCTTGATGATCTTAACTTAAAATGATTTTTTCTTGCTTAGAACATTCTTTATTTTTTCTATGCTTCCATGTTATTCCTATCTTCCTCAAGTCATTGACAGTAGAATGCAATTAATCTTTCCTTGTTCTCTTCTATTTGCATTGTTTGACTCTTTCAGGTTGTTCATGCCTGTATAATTTTGCATGCAGATGCAATTTCTTCTTTCTCCTTTATGAAGCCAGATGCTACTAGATTAGCTACTTATGTCCATCCTCTTATTGCAGGACACAATTCAATGATATACTTTGTTGATGGTGTTGGCCCTTCACCTTTGGCCCAGAATGTCTTGCTCCGTGGCTTGCCTCTGCGTGATGTGGGTCGGCATTCATTAATGTTAATAAATCTTTCGTTTTTATTTATATTCAAGGCATTTGTTGCATTATGGCTTGAGTTTTGATTTCTGGATATTTCATTTTCCTCAGGTTTTATTTTTATCTGAGAGAATGGCTGTTGGGGTGGGGTTTGACTGCAACCCGATGGTATTTGCTGCAGATGACAGTGGAATATGGTACATTAAATATATGGCATAAAGCATATTTCAGAATTGGCTACACGTTACACTGCCGTTGGTTCCAGCCAAGCATTCCATCGCTTGACTGGTTTACTTTTCTAATAAGCCATTCCTAGTTGGGTCTTGATATGAAAGAATTAAAAAATTGACACGAGATGACATTCAGGAGCTCTTCGTGATAATCACCAGGATATCTCTGTTGTACATTTTTGTAGGAATTTTATAAGATTTCTTGGAGAGAGGAAGACATCATCATCTTCTGGTTCAAAATATGGTTCACAGGTTTGTCTTTTCCATATTTTTAAGTCTGCCTGCCCCCATTCTGAGGGGCCAAGTTTTTTTCTCTGGAATGTTGCTGCAGTTGACTCCCATTAGTGTTCCTCTCAAGAAACACATTCCGGTTGCTAGTTCTTTCTTCCTCGTGACTCAGATTTTCTGGAAGCATTGGCTGGAACCTGTTCTTAAAGCTACTGCATTCTAATCAAAGAAGTAACCAGTTGATGCCTTTTTATCTGTTACGGACAGTTTTCCGAAGCATTTGGGAAGTTCTATGGCCAGTCAAGGCAAGGGACGAGCAACGACGGAGGTGAAAACTCCAGACACCTCGGAAGTGTCCATGAGAACTGCATAACGTAAGACTCAAAAAAGCCCATGACCCTTGTGATTTGTCACAACCTCCCTAGGTTCTCTCTCTCTCTCTCTCTCTCTCTCTCTCTCTGCTAACGAGGATCGGGTGTTGTACCAGTTGTATAGTATCGCTCGGGGAGTTGGGTAGTTCTTCCACGAGACGCTTCAGCACTTCAGGTCGGTGAACTAGTTTTCCCCGTTCTTTGTTTTATCTAGTATCCTGTATAAAAACTTATGATATGAATGATTCTGAGTGGGATAACAGGTGTTGATGGTAATATTGTGATTTGGGACCTGGAGAACAGTGAAGACCTTCTCGAGTTCTTATAGAGTATGTTTTTCCCTTTATACATTCAGGCATTTTAAGAACCTCATACTTATCCTTCTTTGTATAACAACGTTGGCATATTGATTCCGCTTCACATGTATTATACCGATTTAAGTATTAAAAGCCCCCTTATTAGTAGATATCATAAACAGGGGTGTGCAGGTTCCGGACGTGGAATTCAGAACCTATTCTGTAATGGCCGGTTCATTATTTTTAGAACTTAGAACCTACCATGTGGCTTAAAGAATCATCTAAGAACCAACTCGCTGGTTCTGGTACCGGCTCTGGTTCCGATTCCGGTACATTACCTGTAAAGTAGGGTCATTAACAGGGCCCTGAGGTTGGATCCCGTATATCTACTTGGCGAGCGCATCCGCAAAGTAGGTTGCCACCTTCCCCATGGCCCTGGCCTGAGAGGCGGCTAACACTCCGATCTGTTTAACTAAGCCTCGGTCAGTGTGCACAGGCCATGAACATGTGCACGAGCCACACGCCGTTTTCCTGCAAATCAACGAGGACGACCGGGCGAGTGGTTTCGGACATCTGACTCTTCTCAGGCGACGACTTGAACCTCTTGTTGGGATTCCTCGGGTTGCGCAAAACAGTTGGGAACCGGAGCCGTGCCTTCAGCCGGAGCAGACACAGAGGCACCCAAATTCCCGACACATTCCCTCTGTCGGGAGCGATTGCACCGAGATAGAGGGAGAACCGGGTTGGGTAAATTAAAATTTAGGAACGGGTTGGATAAAATTTAAGAACCTGGAACTTGAGTAAAATTTAGGTTAGATTTCAGAAAAAACCTGAAACCGTACTTAGTTATAATAATTTGAAATTAGTCGTTATTTTTTTATATTTGGTGAAGATTAAATAATAAAGTTATATATAATTTTAATTTTACAAATTATTCCGAATATTATAGTTAATTACCCCATGAGATTAATAAATTTCTCCCGCGGACTTCCGTACAAGGGCAATCCCTCTCAAAACCTCCCTGTAACTTCCTTATCCCCAGAAAGTCTCCAAACCCACCACCGCAAAAGATGCTCTCCACCATTCAACCCACCCGCTTCCTTCCCCTCCGCACCCTCACCACCGTAACCGCCTCCGCATCCTCTTCCTCTGTCGCCGACCACTCCCCTCCGACCTCCACAGCCACTTCGCCCTGCCCTCCCAGCTCCCAAATCCTCTCTCTCCGCCACTCACTCATCTCCCGCCAGTTCACCGCCGTCCAGCTCGCCGAGTCCTTCCTCGACCGCGTTCGCCTAACCGAGCCCGTTCTCCGTTCCTTCCTCCACGTAGCGGAGTCCCACGTCCTCGAGGAGGCCCGGCTCCTCGACCGCAGGATTGAGAATGGGGAGAGCCTCGGACCCCTCGCTGGGGTCTTTGTCGGGGTCAAGGATAATATATGCACCGCCGATATGCCGTCCACCGGTGGTTCGAGGATACTAGAGGGGTATAGGGTGGCGTACGACGCCACGGCAGTAAGAAAGATAAGGGAATTGGGCGGAATTGTGGTTGGAAAGACGAATTTGGATGAGTTTGGAATGGGCAGCACCACTGAGGGTTCTGGTTATCAGGTTGGACACTTTAACTGATCGCGTGATGTTTATTGATCGTGTGTGATCATACAATGGGTGATTGTAATGGGTTTACTTAGACGTTGTTTATCGCTTTAGGTGACTGCAAACCCTTGGGATGTATCTCGTGTGCCAGGAGGATCATCTGGTGGCTCTGCAGCTGCTGTTTCGGCTAGGCAGTGTGTCGTTGCGCTCGGAAGTGATACTGGGGGAAGTGTTAGGCAGCCGGCATCCTTTTGTGGTGTTGTAGGGTTGAAGCCCACTTATGGTCGTGTATCCAGATATGGGCTTATGGCATATGCCTCGTCGTTGGATGTTATTGGGTGTTTCGGTTCGTCGGTTTTGGATACTGCCATTCTTCTCGGTGCTATTTCGGGGTTTGATAGACTCGATGCCACCAGCAGCAAGAGAGTAAGGTCTTTTTCTTTTTTGTTCTTTATCAACTCAATGATATCATATGGTCAGTTGCCATTATATGTTTTATCGATTTCTTGTGCTTATACTTGTTGTTAACATCAATGGTTATGTTTGAGTTAATCTTCGCGCCATATTTTTGGGTATTGATACACATCACACTCCAGGGTGTCCCTGACTTTACAAGTGAATTAAATCCCGTGAGCATCTTGGGAGCTAAACCCTTGGAAGGACTGCGTGTTGGAATAATCAGGGAGACTCTTGATGGTGGTGTGGATCCTGCAGTTGTTGGTGTGATCAAAAGTGCTGCTTCCCATTTGGAAGACCTGGGATGCATTGTAAATGAGGTATCCTTGATCTTTTTATCACTTGTATAAAATGAGATTCTCTATGTTTGGCATGTGTTTTACGACTAGGAGTGAAATCATTCTTTGTTAGGTGTCGTTGCCCTCTTTTGCCCTTGGATTGCCAGCGTACTATATCCTTGCCTCGAGCGAGTCGTCATCAAACTTATCACGTTATGATGGTGTCAGGTAAATATGATTCCGAGAGAGATGTCAGACTTTTCTGGCTATTCTTGTTGCCTTGGGAGGGGTCTAATTTAGCTTGCTTGGTATTTAGGTATGGCAGCCAGGCTATTGCAGATGATCTTAATGCACTTTATGGGGATTCTCGAGCTAAGGGATTGGGATCTGAGGTAAACTTAACTTGAGGCAGCAGTGTTGTTAAGCAGATCCAGATATTTTGATCACATTTTCTTTTGGCTTTGAGGTCTCAGCCGATGCCCATTCTTTTGTCATTTGACAGGTAAAGATGAGAATTCTGATGGGAACATATGCTCTCTCTGCTGGTTATTATGATGCTTACTATAAGCGTGCTCAGCAGGTAAAATTATCTGACGGTCTATTGGTAACAGAATACAACTTCATTAAGTTTTATGGAGGGTTTGTCTATCAGTCGTTGGCTACTGAAGTTCTGCTGTGAATCTAATAATTTTGAGCAATCAACACTTTCGAAGATTTGAAATGGAACCTTTTTCAGGTCAGGACGATTATTCAGAAGAGCTTCAAGGCTGCTTTGGATGAGAATGACATTCTAATTTCACCAGCTACCCCTTCTGCTGCTTATAAAATAGGTATTGTGACCTACTGGTACATTGATAAAAATCATATAACAAATTTTTACTGTTTTCATAATATGTATCCCTTCCCAGGTGAAAAGAAAAACGATCCTTTGGCTATGTATGCTGGGGATGTCACGACTGTAAGCAATCCTGCAACTCATCCAATATAAAGGACGTCTGAGAAGACGACTTGGTCATTTATTCATTACATGTTTCGTTTGGCAGGTCAATGTTAACTTGGCCGGTCTACCTGCTCTAGTAGTCCCATCAGGATTTGTTGATGGAGGATCCAGTGGTCTTCCAGTTGGCCTTCAAATGATTGGTGCAGCATTTGATGAGGTTTGAGCATTTCTTTTTGTCTCTGTCTCCCTACGATATGGACTTTCTTATCTTAAATCGGCTTCTGCTTCAGGAAAAGATCCTCAAAGTTGGACACATCTTTGAGCAGACTCTTGAAGGTTGCAGATTTGTCCCTCCAGTTTTCCGGGATGAGGTCGCATTCCAATGGTAGACATTAAAATTACAAAATTTGAAAGTTCAGCTTGCCCTTAAAACGTCAATTATGTGCCTTGAGGCGAACCAAGAGGGTAACAAAGATTGGCAGGAATGAGAAATCCTTCTTCGGCGTTGGTGGTATTTGGCTGAATGGATTCCCAGGCTTCAGGAAGCAATGCTTGTGAAAAATCCAGCAATGCTTGTTCATGACAAGTAGTGATTTCCATTTTTGAGTAATAATCTTCTAGTTGTAGTTCCAAGCTTTCTATTCGGAACACTCAACAAGAAACAGGAAGGGAAGGGAACTACATTTTTTCAAATTAATCCCAATCATAATTTTATCTAAAGCCCGAGAATGCAACAATTTCAAGTTGAGTGTAGAAGCACTTTGATCATCTTACTCTCTTGGCCTTTTGGATTTGGGGTGAGACTGTTGCTCCCTGGAGTTTGAGCTTCATCGGTATCTTGGTGGCGACCGTGGTTATGCGTGACATCTTCCTTTCCTGGTCTGTTAGTTTCAGGGCGACTTCTTCGCTGTTTCTAGGGCATAATTTCATCACCTGCTTCCGTTTCAATGAGATTCCAGCCTTCCTCATCCAACTCACAGGAAAATCTTGTTCATGTCCAAGTTAATGTCAACAAAGCTGCTTGAACTCTTCCACCTCCAGGAAGTTTGGGATGGTGAAAGATAATGTGCCACACCTGTAGTAACGCGGTGTTAAGCCAAGTTGTTTGTCCCCGGGTCAGAACTCGCCAGTCTGCAAAACACTAGCGATCGATATTTGTTTCGTACACAAAAACGAGGGCTATTGGAGTACTCAACGGGTGTGGGAAAATACGGTGAAATGTGATCGCCGGTAAAAAGTAAATAACAAAACATAAACAGACTGCTTTCATTAACTTATTGCCGTTATCTTGCTACATAGGAAATAAAAAAGTACAAAAAGAACTTGGTGAAAGGGAAGATGGTGTGGGAAAAAGAGAAGTGTCCGAGTTAATCGTCCTTTTTGTCAAAAGGAAAACATTTTACTTTTTTTTCACAGTGTTTGCTTCTGACACTGCCCCGTGGGTGCAAAGTAGTAATAACTTCCAAGAATGTGGGTGTGAGAACGTTGGATCGTTCAGGAACACTGACAGGGGGTGAACTAGTGTTTATAACTTTTTCGCCCTTTTTCTTAGTGTAAGCGAAAGCGTACTGTAACTCAGCAGAGCGTTTCTCAGAATGAAATCTACTTTGCTGTCACCGTTACGATTTTGTCGAGTAGGTTTTCGTACGAGTGTTGTGCGATCGTAATGGACACAGTAGTTTATAGTGGTTCGGTTTAAATCGACATACGTCCACTTTCCACCAACAAGGTGATTCCACTATATAATATAATGGGTGCAAAGAGCTCTCGCACTAGGCGTTTGGTTCTCACAAAGTAAGATTTAGAATCCCGTACAATTGATGATCACTCCTGGCAACGGTCAGCTCCTCACACAGTGGACGTCTTCTCGTTTCCAGCAGAATGATACTTTTCCTCAGCAGTTGGTAGCTCAATGGATTCCACACAGAACGCTGTTGCTCAGATGTAAGCCTGTCTATCAAAGCACACAGACAACGTTTTGTTAGAGATTAAATCCTCAGATAATAATCTTTACAGTGACAGAAAGACTTCTCAGAGAGCAGCTCGTTTCTGTTTCACAGTAGAGGATTGCTTCAGCACTCTTGTCGTTCAGCAGAGGATTTCCACACAGATCTTGTCTCTCCTGGAGATGAGCCTGTAATTGCTTAAGAGACAACCACGAAGTTTGATCACACAGATCACCACAAAGATCACAAAGAGAAGAACCACAAAGATAACCACAAAGACCACTAAGAAAGGGTATACGTCCTACACTCAGTTCGGACGTGCACGGTTACCACAGCCGTGACTCACTGCACCGCACACCCAGTGCCTAGGGTGGAATTTTCTACTTCGGCGGCTTCCACGCAACCTGCTCTATTATCCGTCCCCAGGAGTTCGAGACTCCTGCACAGCACCCCTGTGCTCGAGAGGACCTCTTTCCACTCCGGCGGCGTTCCCACCTCCTGCTCTACCCTGCAGGCACGAGACTTCTGGCGCGCACCCGCAAGTGCGTGTCTAACTGATTCCGTAGGTTCGAGACTTCCCTGCGAAGAGACACGACAAGAACGGCTTCTTGCCGATGGGTTAGCAACTGGTTACTGAATTCAACACAGGTATTCACTTAGCTTCCCTCAGACGATTCGCCAGCCGCTCGTTAAACACACCCAGGACACCTAGTCCCTCTCACGACGATCAAAGGATCTGACCTCAGCCCCTTGACACTCTCACACGCAGCTTGCAAGAGAAAGAATCAGGAGACACTTAGCACCTTCCGCTCTCCGTCGATGCACAAAGCTCACTTAGATCACTTAGACCACTCAGACGCACAAAGGCACTTGGATCTGTCGTCTTTGATCTGATTATAATGGAGAATGAAGCATAGAAAACGTCCAGGCAATCTTCGAGATTTGTTACCAAAATTGGCAGCCAGGACTCAGCAACGGTCTGCTCACCCGATTGTTGTGCTATGAAGAATAAGTACCAACGGTAACTTTCCCCTCTTCTCTTAATCAAATAATTTATTTCTAATATTTATGATCTGATCATAATCTCATCTGATCGATTTATAATTAATCAAAAATATTTGATTAGATATTTCATCATGTTCCAGCGTAACATTGCTGCAGGGTATCAGAAACATATTTTGTTTCTAAAAATAAACTTGGAAATATAATCTCACAATATTTAGTTGCCTAAATCTTTATAATGAGATTATTAACCCACATTTAAATGAATTTGGACACTCAGAATGATCTGAGATAACCCAAAATAAAAACGTGGATATTGAAAATTTGTTTCCATATTTTCAATATGTATTCGTAATATCACAGCAACAACTCACTGTAACATATGACAGTTACTAGCTGTAATTCAGCAACACATTGCTCAGGCTCATTACTAGGAATAAGCACGCAACTCATGAAACATTACTCCTGACCATCAGCAACTCATTGCTTAAGTTCATCATCAAAACCAAACTAACAGGGAAGGTTCTCCAGCTCAAATTGTCTAAGATGATTGAACTCAATTAACTGCATCTCGAACTCAAGTTGCCATGGCCGATTGAATTCAACTTTCTAGAAGCATTTATCGAACTCGACTTGCTGGAGGTGTTTCTCAAACTCCAACTGTTGTGGACAATCGAACATAGCTTCTTGGAGGTGATAGAGTAACGATTTCTCGATTCATTGGCTCGTGGGTGTCTATGGTGGTTGTTGTTGGTTAATCTCTTTGGTGATCGCCATTAGGTGGGTGCAGGGGCTGCTTTGCCTGGTTTGCTTGCAGAGAAATTGGGGGCTAATGTCACCCTGACGGATGATGCTGTCAGGACAGAGGTAGGTAAGTGTTGGTTGCTTCTTCTTTTTTTGTTCCAGATTTCTTTTTACACGCGGTTGGTTTAGGTTGACATCGATACCTGGTTGAATTTGAGGTTATTGATTGGATGATCACGGCTCTGCTGTTTGACAAAGGGGATGATAAGATGGTTCCGGGGTTTGCGGTCGCTGTCTACTGATAACTGTTCCATTGTGATGGTGGAATTCATTTTTACTAATGACTTTAGAAGTCTCTGTTCTTGCGGGAGATGCGACACATTGTTGAATTTCCCGGGAGAAAGCATGCAAATACTTGCACAGAGTCTGCGATACTACTAGTCTTAACTAAACCCTGACGGGCAGTAGTTTGTTCCTTGGCTAATCCTTCCCTTATGGCGGCCATCACCTCATCGCATTCTTTATGGAGAAATGGGGATTGAAGCGTGCAATAAGCTGCCGGACGGCTACTCCATAATGCCGTCAAGCAAGGGCCTCTCGAACATGGAGCTCGCAGAAATAGCAGCGAAAGCCGATGCAGGCGAATCCAGATGACAACAAACGAGCAAGCAGGTAAAAGAAAACTGCAACCTAATTTTTTTTTACAAATTCAAGTGGAATGCATAATTCCTCACAAAAGTTGTTGGGCAGCTTTTTCTTTCTAATTTCATTAAATTTGTAATATTTTATTATTTTTTTCTTTTTTTGGCTGGCGCACCTGCTTTAGAAAAGAATCACTCACAGGAAAAAGGATGGTATTCCATTCCATGCCCGCCTACCAATTCCATCATTACAACACGGACAATTGAGATCCAGACAAGATTTATTCTAAATTCATTTTTACTTTCATACGAATTGGGCGAGTGGCATGAAGATTATTTTATGTTATCCTCCTCCACTCCTATGGAAAATGACTTTTCGTAGCATGTGTGAACACAAAAATCTCGGTCGTGGGTGCAGCGAGAGTATGATCGTGGTTGTAATCTATACTGGCATATGATATCTGGAATTTGGATATATTGATGCTCTGGGGGTGAACATGAGTATGGAGTGTTCAAAAGCTTCTCTATATTGAGGAGTTCATCTTCTAAGGTTGTGTCTCACATGAGATAGGAAATACGACTCTTATGTGCCTTCTCCACTCATGTGTTGTGACAATTGCACATAATTTAATATCCTGTTTAACTGAATTTTAGATTAAACTGAAGTATGACCAGTCCATAAATCATGGGTTAAACGATAAATTAAGTCATTTCCAATTGGATTTGTGTTTATGATTTATATATCAGAATATAATATTTATGGATTTTACTAATGAACATTCTAACTCAATAAACAATAGCCAGCCAATGCCTATTTTATAATTGTTTTTAGTATAATGTTAGAAACGATGATGACGAGGACACGTATCTTTAAGTCCAAAGGGTGGTGGGGAGTCAAATCCATCCGAGGCGTGCCGCAAACAGAAATGGACTCCTCCAAACCCCAGACCCGCTTCACCCTCGGCAAGCAGTCGTCCCTCAATCCCCACCGCGACGCCGCCAACGACGGCGATGCCATCCCCTCCGCAGGTGACGCTGATGGGGAGGATACAGACTCCTCCTTCGAGTTTGTCGAGCCCGGTGTCCGCCTCATGTACTCCGCCAACGAGGGCGACCTCGACGCCATCAGGGAGCTCTTGAACTCCGGGACCAATGTCAACTTCATCGACATCGACGGCAGGACCTCCCTCCACGTCGCGGCTTGCCAGGGCAGGACGGACGTCGTCCAGCTGTTGCTCGATTCCGGCGCGGAGGTGGATCGGAAGGACCGGTGGGGCAGCACGGTATATTTTTTCAGCTGATCTTGTTTGGATTGATTGGGACGTAGAACCGCCTATCGTTGAGCGGCCGTAGGGAGTAACTGTAAGGATCGGGATGGAAGCTGTGAAGGCTTGTTCGCTGATCATGTCTGTCTTTATTGGTTTTGTTGACAGCCTCTGGCGGATGCTGTGTTTTATAAAAACCAGGACGTGATAAAGCTCTTGGAGAAGCATGGGGCGCAACCGCCCGTATGGATGAATTTTTGAGCCTATCATGGTCGTTTCTGTGATTCGAGATCTTTTGCAGGAAAAGGCTGAGTGTTTCGTTTTCTTGGGATTTTTAGGTGGCACCAATGCACGTCCAGAATGCCAGAGAAGTGCCAGAATATGAAATTAATCCCAATGAGATTGATTTTTCAGATAGTGTCAATATTACAAAGGCAAGTGGGTTCCCTGGTGTTTCTACAGTGAAATTTCGCTGGGTATTTTACTTCAAACTGTTTTTGAACGGTGGTTTGTATGAAACAATCGGTAGGGTACCTTCTGCAGTGCGGTTTGGCGTGGGATTCGAGTTGCAGTTAAAACTCTTGGCGAGGAGGTGTTCACCGAGGAGGATAAAATGTAAGTGGCATCAATTGTTAAGGTTATTTCCTATCTCAGGGTTGACAGTTGTTTTGATGATGTAAATTTTTTGTCAGAAACGCATTCAGGGATGAGCTTGCTCTGCTTCAGAAGTTGCGCCATCCAAATATTGTGCAATTTCTAGGAGCTGTAACACAGTGTAGTCCAATGATGATCGTCACTGAGTATCTGCCGAAGGTAATAACTTTTCTCTTTTTATCATTGCTTGTGATGATTCATCCATTTCCTTGAAGCAATAATAGGAAAGGGTACTTTTGAATAATTATCATGTTAGAAATTATATGGTCTTTCTGTTGTTATTGATTAGCACAACAAGGAATGAAATTGCTATTGCACAATACTTGAAATCTTTACAAAATTTTAAAAAAAATGCAACTTAAGAATGTTCACATACTATGGTGTCCTTCATGTGTGGGATCCTTTTATAATCTGGAAAGCAATGAATTTAACCCCTTTTTGCTGGTTTTTTTGGGGAAGCTTGTAACTACAGATTGTATAATGAAGTATTTACTTTTTTTCTCTCTGTTCTTATTTTAGGGAGATCTGCGTGCATATTTGAAGCAAAACGGTCCATTGAAACCTATTAAAGCTGTGAAATTTGCACTCGACATTTCCAGGTTAGGCTTATGGTTTGGATTCATTTTTTCTTAGATTCCTCTCGTAAATTTTATCTGGAGCCCAGGAAATGTACAGACTGAGATAAATGAGAAATTTCTGTTTAACCATCTTCCACTTTATTGTCAGTGGTTTGCATGTGCAGTAATATCATTATAGCCCTTGTTAGATCTAGGGGAGTTGGGATTCTACAGTCATTTATTTATCCAGTCATGCATATTTGCTTAATGAAGCTTGGACCAGGTTTTTCATTGAATGGATTTATATGGGAAGTATTAATGATGGTGCACTGATTTCACTATCTTTGGGCAGGGGAATGAATTACCTGCATGAGCATAAACCTGAAGCGATAATACACCGAGATCTTGAGCCTTCGTATGTTCTCATCTCATATCTTTTGCAAAAACTGCTCATTTGTTTTGCTTGCTTACGTCCACCTTACAATTACTTGTGTGTGTTTTGATGAACTGGCCTGAACAAATTGGAATGTGATGGAGACTTATTTGAAATTGTAGCATTGTTACTATATCATGCTTTTATATGGGTGTGCTTTGGTATGGCTTAAAATTGTTGACTTCTTTTGTTTCTTCTTGAACAAGACAACAGAAATGTATTGCGAGATGATTCGGGGCATCTAAAAGTTGCAGACTTTGGAGTCAGCAAGCTACTTAAAGTTGCAAAAACTGTGAAAGAGGACACTTCACTGTCAAGTCAAGATACTTCTTGTACGCTCTTCCTTGTGGTTCATTTCCTTTTCTATGGCTCATGTTTGCTTCCTGTATCTTTGTGTAATATTATTAATGGACACTCACTATAATCTTGAATTTTACGTGGTACAGTGAGCTTCCATTTTTGTTAAAGTCCTTTTTCACTGTCCTCATTGCTTATGGGGAATTGTAAAAAAAAAAAAATTCATACTGATTCATCTTGAAAACTATGGTCGAACAATTTTGCCTCGGTATAGTTTCCGTGTTTCTGTATACTGACGAGTTTTCTAATGCTAGGGCGATATGTGGCTCCAGAAGTCTATAGGAATGAAGAGTATGATACAAAGGTGGATGTGTTTTCATTTGCTTTAATATTACAGGAGGTAAATGCCACTCTCCCTAAGGGGTCCAAAATTACTTGCATCTTGGATCCACAATTGATTGATTTTCTCATCAGATTATCATTTGTCCAAAGATTGGTCAAAATTGTTTCCTGTTTGGTGAAAAGGTTCAGATTCAGACATATTCAACAAGATCACTCATCTGGTTTTTCTACTTAGATGATTGAAGGTTCTGTACCATTCTCTTCAAGACCAGAATATGAAGTTCCCAAAGCTTATGTTGCAAATGAACGTCCACCCTTCAAAGCTCCATCAAAGTGTTATGCTTATGGTTTGAAAGAGTAAGTTCATTTTTCTATGACGTTCAGCAAGCTCAGTGCTTATTAGGATATTCAGTAATATGCTTGCTGTTTTTTTCAATAAAAAGTAATTGGTAGGTACATGCTTCAGGTGGGAGCACATCGTAGATCCTTTCTTTACCCGGCATTGTAGATAAATCATCATAGGGTTTTCTGACAGCCTAATCTTATTATTTTAGTTTGATAGAAGAATGTTGGCAAGAGGAGCCCTACAAGAGACCAACGTTCAGCCACATCATCAAAAGGCTAGATCATATTCATGAACTTCTTTCTCATTATCAAAATTGGAAGGTCTCTCTCTTCTTCTCTCTCACTTGGGCGCGTGCACTTACCCCTTTCATGTTGTAGCACACTTACTTAGATCATTTGGCTGTGATTACTCTTCTAGATCTCCATGAGTCCTGCTTAGGAGTAGATAGACTTGGTAATGTTTAGGGATAAGTAATTTCGCGAGTTGATTCGTGTTGTTTCTTTAACTCCATATTTTGTTATTTAATGCAGAGACCATTCAAATGTTTTGAAAGTTTCGGGTTCATCTTCAAAAGAGACCGTTTAAATCCAAGCACGCGCTCCTCATGCTCAAACACCATCTAAACATATAGTGCTCAGGATTACCCTTTTAGAGTTCTGATTTGGCTCCACTGATTTGTGAATGAAGTATGGCAATGTCGCCTCCGTGCTGTTCTCTGTCCAATGTCGTGGTCGCAACAAAGTGGGCAGACATATTGCTCAAGTGCTTGGAGCAAGTCCTACGTTCTTGTATCTACAGATCTTGTGATCCAGTAAACATTGGCTGGTAACTTGATACTTCTTTTTTATAGTCCAAGATGTCATGTCTTTTGTCTGTTTTGTGGAATCCAACCAAAGTCTGATGGGCGTAATGATCTCAAGCAATTTCGGAGTTCAACTCATTTCCAGCTCTTGCATAGATTTACCAAATTGTGGTGGACGTTCTTTCCAGCAGCTATACGTTGCTTGCATTTGTGATGTCCCGTAGATCTTGTCCCAGAGTCTTGTGAATGTATTCTCTCCAATGTGTCAATATAATGAATTGCAAGATGATCTCTACATGTTGGGGCAAAATTATTCTTACTACATTTATCAATTATTGATGAATGTTTATTTTCATGCGAAGATGCAATCACCGGCCTGTGGAACGAAGAAACTCCGATAGAGAGAAACGAAGATTCTTGGTTACCATGTCTGATTCGCCAGAAGGCAGGTCCTTGGGCTTGCTGCCATTGTCCCTGTCTTGCACTGTTTCGCCAATGGTTTTGGATTCTTCATGCTGTCTGTTGGCTAAATTGGCATAAAACTCGAGCACTTTTGGATGAGCCTTTATCTTCGTGCGGTCGAAGCCAGACAAGTTAAGGCCACTCATGTTTCGTATCCGAGACAGGGCAACGTACACCATCCCATAACCGAAAGCCTCTGACAGATCTGTATGAAGTCTATCCAGAGTCATCCCTTGGCATTTGTGGATGCTCAGAGCCCATGCCAACAAGAGCGGTATCTGCTTCCGATGAGCCACCACTTTATCTCCATCCATGACACACCAGGTCTCAAGTGGAATCACGAGTTTCTTTCCTGAGTCGAATTTCACGATCGGTAATACTCCATCAGGGCACACATCTGCCACGTCCACGGAATCGATGAACCCAACTATAGTTCCGACTGCACCGTTCACGAGTCCTTTCCACGTGCTCATGTTCTTGATAAGCATCACCCTTGCTCCTTCGCAGAGGGCAATTTCATTTGGTGCTATCATCTTCTCTAGTTGCTTCTTCCAACTTTCCTCACCGGAATCAGCCGCTGAAAACTGATAGCAGTCATTGCCCAACTCCTCGATCCTTTGCTGATTTACAGCATTGACCTGGTTATTTCTCGGAAACAATCGGACGACCGAGCTATCCGGCTCGCTGTTACAGCAACTCTGTTCCAATAACTCCAAGTCCTCGTCCTTGACCCCGCCTTTCCGAACACTCTGAAGAACTCTAATCAGTGTCTCGTCTGACTGTCGGAAGACCCTGGTCAGCTCGACTTGCAAATCAAAGCTTGTATTCCAACACTTGGCCTGGAATGCGAATCCCTTGTCCTTCCCTTTAGAAACAGGTGGTAATTGAAAGAAATCCCCAGCAACGACAAGCTGGATGCCTCCCCAAGGCTTGTCAATCTTCCGTAACTCTCTGGCAACACGCTCCAGATTCTCAAACAACTCACCATCGATCATACTGATCTCGTCCAAAACCACCACCTTGGCTTTCTTCCACCTATATACAGCCCTCTTATCTCTAGTAACCCCGGACAGCAAACTATCCCAATCTGCAGCAACGTCCTTCAATCCTGCGAATGAGTGTAGCGTCTGCCCTTTGATGGTGCAAGAAGCAACCCCCGTTGAGGCAGTGATGTAAACATTAGATTGGCCCCACATCTTTCGCAACAACTTTATAAGATGTTGTACCAGACGAGTCTTCCCTGTGCCGGCGGGCCCAGAGATGAACACCGACTTCCCAGCTGAAACAGCATCTGTGATCCGCAACTGATCCTCGGACCAAACAACCTTAGGACTAGATGTCCTACCTCTAGGACCAGGGGTAGACCCCGGCCGAGACGACCTGGGTATTACTCTGAAATTCTTCCATTTCCAAGAACTTCCAGCATACTTAGTGCTGTAATTCCTAAACCCAAGAACAAAACTTGCAAAACACCCAGCCGCCATCATCATAACTTGCATCAAACCCAGGAACAGGGCACTCAAGATCTCGTCCCGAATCAAATCACCCACCAAAAACTCATAATTCACAACCACAAACCCAGAAACCAAAACCAAAGCGAAAAAGAGATTGCACGATGCATCACTGAGTGCGAACAAACCTCAGCGGACCATCAAAGCAAACGCATTGAAATGGCGTCCAGACGAGACGAACCGTCAGTTCGATCACTGGATGGCGAGGAGCTGGCAAAAGGGTGAAACTGAAACCCTCTAGTCTTGCCGGGGGGAAACAACAAGCACCAACAGAACAGGGTTCGTTTCTTGGGCCAGAACAAACAGCAGTTCATTTTGATTCATGGGCTCCGACAGACCCACAAAAAGATCAAATCGTTTGGGTGATTGGAAGAATGAAACAAAACCCAATCGGGGCTACCTCCCGACCCGATTGTCAAAACCCCACCCAAAATCGTCTATCCCAAAAAAATTCCCCCCTTTCTTTCTCCCCACAAAAGATTCTTACCCTCTCAAGGAAACCCTAATCCCCTTCTCCCCCGGATCTAACTGGAAAATTCTTCCTTCATCGTCGTCGTCGTCTTCCCTCCTCCCCCCCTCCAACCGGGTCCGGATACTTACCCGAACCCGCTCCGTATCCGAAACCCGACCCGCGACCCGATTTCAGGTTGGTTTGCGGTCTACTTCCGTGTCGGGTTGTTTTTTAGTTGAAAAGATTCAGTCTCGATGGATTGATTCTTAAGTCGCGGTTATTCGATCATAATGCGGCAAGCTCCGCGTAAAGATTGGTTCTTGAGTTGTTATTTGCTCTCGTTTTGATGTGATCTTAGCATTTTGTGAGGGAATCAACGTTCATGGATTTGTTCCGTTCCTTGGAAAGGTTTTATTCGCCTGAGTTCGAGCCCTGGGAGCTATAACGATGGACTTGTCGGATGCGGTCGTGATCAACTCCACCAGGTTGAAGTCTGTCGTGTGGACCGAATTCGATAAGGTGAAGAAAGGTGACGTGTGTGTGGCCGTCTGCCGGCATTGCAAGAAGAAGTTGAACGGGTCGAGCACCAGCGGGACGTCCCATTTGCGGAACCATCTGATTAGGTGTCAGAGGCGGTCCGGCCGAGATGTTTCTCAGTATGTGCAGAATAGGGAAAGGAAGAGGGAGCGAGCTGATCGGTCCCTTGCCATCACGAATCATGGTTTCAACCAGGAAGCGAAGAGGGAGGATGGGTTGAGCCTTGTGAACATAAAGTTCGAGTCGGACCAAATAAAGGAAGAAACTGTGAATGCAGCGAGTGGTGGCTTTGATCCAAGGAGAAGCCAGTTTGATCTTGCCCGTATGATCATCTTGCACGGTTATCCGTTGAATATGGTCGAGCACGTTGGCTTCAAAGTATTTGTCAAGAATCTGCAGCCACTTTTCGAGCTTGTAACTCTGAATAAGCTCGAGGCCGATTGCTTGGAAATTTACTACAAGGAGAAGCAGAAAGTTGCCGAGGTATTGGAAAGATTGCCGGGCAGGATATGTCTTAGCATCGAAATGTGGGACAGTAAAGAAAATGATTCGAAATACTTTTGTCTAGCAGGTCATTTTATAGATGAAAACTGGCAGATTAGGAAGAAGTTGTTATGCTTCACGGCAGTTGATTCTTCTCATACCGAAGACATGCAAGCACATGCAGTAATTTTATCACTCGTGGATTGGCGCATTGATCAGAAGTTGTTCTCCATGACATGTGATGGATCTTCAAGTAGCAATATCATCACGAGGATCCGAGAATGTCTCTCAGAAACTCAGGTTCTCTTTGCTAATGGTCAACTTTTTCATATCCAGTGCGTCGCGAGTGTTATCAATGAGATGGTCGAGGATGCTTTGGAAGAAGCTGGTGAAGTGATTCGTAAGATTTGGGACAGCATTCGATACGTCAAAAGTTCACTAGCGTTGGAAGAGAAGTTTCAGAAGGTGGCTCTGGAAGAAGGGATCGATTCTGCGAAAAGCTTATGTTTGGACAACAGAATTAGATGGAACTCAACTTATAAAATGCTGGAGGTTGCTCTTGACTATAAGGGTGCATTTTCTGTTTTAAGAGGACAAGACTTGACTTTCACCGAATGGCCTACGGACATGGATTGGGAAAGAGCAGGAGCCCTCACAGGGTTCCTAAATGTCTTTCTGGAGGTTTCCAGTGACTTCAGCAGAAGCAAATATACCACAGCGAATATCTTCTTCGCTTTGGTGTGCGATGTCCATTTGAAGTTGATCGGTTGGTGTAAGAGTTCGGATAGCGACATCAGCTCCCTGGCGTTGAAGATGAAAAGCAAGTTCGACAACTATTGGGGGAAGTGCAATTTGGGGTTGGCCATTGCGGCATTCCTGGATCCCAGATTCAAGATGAAGCTGGCCGAGTATTACTTCCCCCAGATTTATGGTTCCAGCGCGCAAGAACATGTTGACAGCATATTTCACCAAATCAGGGTGCTTTATGATGAACATTCCCTTGGAAGCCCTGTTGCTTCCTGTGAGCAAGGCACAACATGGCAAGTTGGGAGCAGCACGGGTCTTGACATGAACGATAGGTTGATGGGGTTCGATAAATACCTCCACGAAACATCCCAGAATGATGGCATCAAAGCTGATCTGGACAAGTACTTGGAGGAACCCCTGTTTCCTCGAAATGTTGAGTTCAATGTTCTCAATTGGTGGAAAGTACATACTCCTCGATATCCTGTACTATCCATGATGGCCCGCAACATATTGGCAATTCCCATGTCGAATCTCACATCTGAGTCAGTGTTCGACATGGGTGGCAGAGTGCTGGATCGCGATCGTTGTTCGCTGAGTCCAGTGGTGTTGCAAGCTCTGATGTGTTCTCAAGATTGGATTCAGAGCGAGCTAGAGAGTTAGTATCTATCTGTACAGGTACGCTTTCGGTAGCACTTACTGCATCTTTTTCTGGCGGAGGAATTAGACCATATCATGTGGTTCCGAGCCTTCTCCTCCTACCTCTGACCTAATCTCTGGGGTGGTTGGGAGTTTCGCCTCTGTTGGTCCTGGTTTGAAAGCAAAGCACCTTTACAGCAGTCTTCGCCATAGAGCTCGAACATGAGCAATTTGGGGTGTTTCTTTTTCTATTCTTGTCATATGGTGATAATGATGACAAGTTGGTGGCTATACACATTTATGGTGTTAGGTAATATCATTCAATTTTCTGGCATAATTTCATACCCTTAATTGGGAGAGTTGGGAGGAGTCCCTTCACCATAGTGTCTAATAACACACCCTGATGATGCTGTTGGCATTTGCATATTTCGCGAATTCTTCCTTTGCCTCCCTTGCACATTTTGGCTGCCGGATTTCTTCCCAGCATTGTTTCTGCTGGAAATGTTCAACTGCTGCAAGCAAACTCTGGTTACCCGAGTCTCTGCAGTTGTTTGTAGAATCACGGGTGGCTTGGCTCAACGATTTGCTTTGCTTATCTGGATCGGCCCTGCTCAGAGATTAATGGAAGTAGTACTTGAGTTTGCTGGCCCCTCCTCTGTCACATTAGCTTCTCTTTCCCCCTTATCAAAAGTAGTTCCCATCTCATGCTTCAATCATTTCGGAATCGGCCCCATTTTCTGATTGATACATCCAATCATGATCGGATCTGAATCCATATCGTCATTCCATGGATTTCGTATAATCCCTGTGATGATCATTACCTCTTGGCATATATAAGTTAAAAGGCCATGAAGAGGATATCAGCTTCGAAATGTTTCCGTAATCGTGAATAAGATACTCTGGAGGGTCTATGCTTAATACGGCTAAGTCGAGGTTCGTAGCTTGCCTAAAACTGAACTTGTTTAGCGCACGACTTATCATTTCATTACATCGGTAAAGCACGTAAGCAAAACTTGCAGACCTAATCACAGAAACTGGGGTAAACATCAAAACGATTAGCTCTTTTTGACGAACTCTCGAATCCGGCTCACGCGTTTTGGTCTTCGTGTTTTGAATACCACATCGTTTCCATGACTGTAACAACATTTAGCCTGCACGAAAGGGTCTTAAGCTTAGTTTAGGTTTCATGAAAATATTTCGTCATGGTACCGGTGGAATGGATTCTCTGGAGAACGAAAGTCACTTAAATTTCTGGTATGAATTTGAATCTCGTTGTAGCTACAGAAAATAAAAGAGAGTAAAAATAAGGGTTTTGACAAACCTGCAAAAAAAAAAACAAACCCTGCACCATTTATTTCTTTTCCTTTTCTTTACAAAAAATGACGATGGATGTTATTATTGGAAGAGAAAGACGATGAAGGGGAAGAAGACTTCACGTCGGGGGTGGGAGTAAAATATTCATGACATCCGATCTACAATTTTGAAAGCTGGAAATCGCGATCTCGACATGAAAGAGTTAGCAGAGTAATGCGGTCATCGTAAAATTTAAGAATGAACAATGAAGAACACAACAATCAAGAAATAAGTGAAAAGGATCCTTAGTTCCATCCATTCGTAAAGACAATTTACAATAGTATGAAGAGAACTACATAATCACTGAGAGCAAATTGAGAGTGAAAAGACAACCGAAATGCCCGTCTAGGATGTAAATGATTGTCCTTTACACGATAGTTCTATTATACAATTACACTAATGATAACCGCGAGTGTGTGTTTAAATATAAAGTAAACTTTCCAATAACCGCTCTAAGGAGAACAATCGTCGTCAGTCTTCATGGCAGCCATCAATAATCACACGCGTCCTAACCATGGTCTAACCATTCAAGTACTACTTTTTCCTAGCATTCAGCCGATCACAAGTCGTCCTCCTTCGATTGCTTCAATTATTGAACTTCGACTGTCAACCTCCGACCAGCGATCTTCGATTATCAACCTTCATTCTTCAACCGTCGACTACTAGTCTTTTACCCCTCGACCTTTGACTGCAGTTATGAAATAGTCCTTTCAGTCGCAGCGTATTCACCTGAAACGATTTATGGGCTTAGATCCTTTCGGAATAATTAGTTTACTGTAAACACATATTCTCCATTTTTTATACATTATTTCAAGGAGTCTTTCTCTTTCATCAAAATAGCATAGAAAAATTTTTTGAAAAAAGTTTACGCCTCCTCCCTCTCTTCCGACAGCATAAAACTTGTTCAAGTCAACACATGCCAAAGACAAGGAGTTTTATAAGCTTGTGGCCTCACTCATCACCAATCTGAAAATTTCCTTAAACCCCATATTCGGATCATGCTCCAACGGGATTGCTCATGCGTACAATCTTACTAAGGTAAATCCAATTGATTCATTGACGCTAAGTGGTCGCATAGTAGTCGTACTATATCCTAGTCCATTACGATGTAACCATCTTCGTCGTAGTAAACCAAGGAAAGCATGTCAAGAGAGCTACCTCACATAAGATACGGGGCGACCGCAACCTCACATTGGATCGATCAAATCCCTATACTTTGTGACAGCTTCGGTAGCAGAAAAGAAGTGTCTACCCAGAAGGACAAACCATACGTTCCATCACCCCCAGCAGGACGTAACTATGGAAATCTCTAGACACAGTGGTTCTCGTGGCCCTAGGCATTGGATCGGTTGAGTCGACAATTGATATTGGAAAGGGAAGACTTTAAGCAGGGCATCCAACAGCGACACTCAAATAATAAAACATCCCTTTCCATCAATACAATGAAAGAAGAAATGGATGATGTTTAATGGGAGTAAGGACCGGCCCTCGATACGTGTGCGGGTTAGCAATACGAGAATCCGAGTATGCTCCCTTGATGTCGTTCGATCAACCGCAACTTGATCGTCAGGGAACTGTGGAAGTATGGAGGTTGATCATTCCTTGATTCTTAACCCCGCATGTCAGGGCCCTCACTTGATCTTCTTCAACTCCCATGAAGGAGTCAAAGATGACATGCGGAAGGAGAAACATGATCCATAAAGGAAAGTAGAGGAGAATCGAGCGGCTCGTATGTGCCCTCATCCTTCAAGATGACTTCATAGAAAACAAGTTGTTGTTTTATCAATGAAAGTTATACATTGTCGCCAACTACTTTATTTAAAATGCGATATGCAGTGAGGTAATGACATTATATCACACAAGCACAATCATAATCAAGTATATAGATCAAAGAGAATTGGAAATGATGGTGACCGTGTGCTTATACAACTAGGCCCCGGCCCGTCACAAGTGGATAAGGAATCGGGAAGTTTAAGCAGGAAACTTTAATTGATGCCACTTCAGTGAAGCGTTTCTTACGTGGTTCCCTGCGTGCCAGAGTCTAGAGCGTCATCTTTAAGGGCTCCTCCCCTAAGGTGTGTTGTAGTCGATTGTTGATGCCAAGTTGAGTCTGACCGTTGTGTGGCAATGATGGAACACTCGCACCTGAATTCATTCTCGATACTCGGAGCTCAAGATGTGAGCCCGGAATCGAAGAGTGAACAAGCTAAAAGTTATGTAAGAATGCTTAGACTTGCTCTAAGTCGGTCAAGGAATAAGAATAAGGAATGCGTTTTGAGCCCATTGATTTAGTGAGCTATGTTTATTATCGCGAAGAATTTGGGAGCCAAGTACTTATACATGCATTTGGGATCGAATTTAGATTATTAAAAGTGTTAAAACGGACTTAAAAACAAATTATGCCCTAACCAGAAAAATCTTAAACGAGCCTTTGGCAATTTTTATACCATATTTGAAGGATTAAGTATATTATATATAATGAACTTATAAATCAACTTTAGGTATTTGATTGATGTATCTGAAGGCCACAAGTTTATATGTTTGTGCTTGGGCTTGATTCGAACAATTAAAATGATAAAATGTTTAAAATGAGTTTAATCATGGATTAAATATAATTAACCCTTAATTCAACCAAATCATGTTTAACGACGATTTAAAATGCTCCTATCAAATTTCATAGGTGATTGAATTATTAAACTCAATTACATTCATTAAAAAGTGATTTAAAAGTGTGATTTTCAAACTCGATCTCCATTTAATATAGGACTACCGAATTATATAAAAGTATCATATTTCGGGGTGGTCGCTGGATGGATCGTCTTGAATTCCTTGCTCAATACCGATTTGGGTATCTACACGTTTGTCCATTGTTTATTCATCCAACACGTTTCCTTCACATCGATTCCCCACCTCACAAATTCCCTTTCCTCCTGCTGCTGCTGCGTGAGTTTTTAATAATCTGGTTGTGGAGTCAATTTCATTTTCCGTAAAGAAACACCACTGCCTTTCGCTGATATATCCCACCCCACCTCAACCTTCTTCTTGCCCACCATCCCTCACCTCCTCCTACTTCCACTCAATCAAGACCCAAAACTAATTATATTCAAAGGTTCGGGTTCCCCGAACCATCTGCCTCCGAATTCCTTACCAAGTTTTCGTTCCCCGGTCTCGTCAATGATGGCTTTAGGGTATTTGGCTCTGGTTTTTCTGTTTTGTAGGACTTTCAAAGACGGAGTTTGCGAGCCAATTCTCCAAGGAAGCTTCGGCTTCCGACAAGAGGATGAGCGGCGGCAGCAGTGGAGGCGGGGGTGGCGGAGGGGTTGGGAGGGGGAAGATAGAGATAAAGAGGATAGAGAACCCGACGAACAGGCAGGTTACCTTCTGCAAGAGGAGGAACGGGCTGCTGAAGAAGGCGTACGAGCTGTCGGTGCTGTGTGACGCGGAGGTTGCCCTCGTCGTCTTCTCCAGCCGCGGCAGACTCTATGAGTATGCGAACAACAGGTACATGCTTTATTTTTTTATTATTTTTTCATGAAAACGAAACTAACCTCTTCTCCTCTGACCTAGAAATCCTTTCTCTTGTAGATCTAAAAAAAATTCTTATCATACCTTCTGAAAACCCAAACTCTGTCATCTGCTTAGCCTACTATTATTTACTAAGCATTAAAAAGTTTAATTTAGGGTTAAGCAAAAACTCGAACCGATGGGGCTGGAAACTGTCTTTCCTCTCCTCATCTCTTTCTTGGGTCTCCATTATTTTCATTTCGAAAACGTGTTGTCAGGCTTTCTTTTTTACTCTCTGCGTGACTGTGTGTGTGTGTGTGTGTTAGGTTTGATTGAGTGATGAGGGAAGAAGGCGGCAATCAGCTAAAGCCAAAGCAAAAGCGGAGAGGCTTAAATCGTACCCATCTCTCTTTCTGACGTTTCCTCAATAACATGTCCTCTCAATCTCAATCCTGATCTCTCTCTAAAACCCCACCACCACCACAAATGATGTACGACGATCCCCTTCCCCGACAAAACCCTCACTTTCTTTTTGTTGTTTGTCTTGTAATAAAAATAAAAAAACAACCAGCTGGAATTGGAGGAGGGAGTTTGATGCAGGAGGTAGACGCACACCCCATCTAGGGTTCTTGTTCTTCTTCTTAAAGATAAATAAACAATCCAAAACCTCTCAGATCTCCCCCCCTCCCTCGCAAATCCCAACTACAAGTTTGTCGTCCCGACAATGTTTTTTACATTTATTTTGTCTGATTGGTGTTTGGGGGAAGGTATGACATGTACTAAGAAATAGAACGGAGCTTGGGGTTGAGAAAGAGGAAACCTCACGAATCTTTTGGTCTCGTCAGTGGTGATCTTTCAGTTGTGTTTTGTGTCATCATTCCATAAAGGGAACAAACACCAACAACAACTACAAAACAAAAATTGAAACCAAAGTAATAATAACCATAAGCCAAAGGATTACTTTTTTGCCAAGGATTTTAACAAAATGAGGTTTTAAAGTACTTCCTAAAGGATTTTTTAAGAGGGTTTTCTTTGTATACTTATTTTGCTTGTGGTTAGTTGTGTTTTCTTTTTTGTTCTTCTGACGTGACTGACTTCTCCATGGGGGAGTACTTCAAACAACAAAAAATGATCCCCCAAAAGAAAATTAAGAAATTGGGGCAAAGAAAGGTAAAAGTGGCCCCGCTAGCTTTTATTTATTTATTTTTCTTTTTTTGCTTGTGAGGCTGTCAAAAATTAAAAATAAAATGAACAAAAAATTTGGCAGAGTGGGTCGTTTTCATTTTTATGGGAACTTCTCGGGTACATTAAAAGGGTTTGATATTAGATTCACAAGCTCCACTTGGTTCACCCAGAAACAAATTTTGCACTTGTTTTTTCTCTCCTTTTGGTTCCCTTTTCAGTTTGGGTGAAAAGGTTATTTCTTTTTTGTTAACATTGGTTTTAATAAACAAAAAGTTATGTTCATAATTCTTGGGATCCATATTGATGTCAAAGATTTATTTCCTCCAATTTTAAGTCATTTTTTTTGGGGGGGGGGGGGGGGGGGGGGGTTATTTCCATTTGCAGGGTCTCTTTGAAACAATTTTAAGCAATTTTTGTGTAAGATTTCATGGAAGCAGATTTTAGTTGACACGAAAAGAACAAAAGGAAATGTGTAGTATTACTAGTTTTGTTACATCTCCAACAGAAATATGGTATACAACACTAGTGAAGAAGGATCTGGACAATTTTGTTTTGTTTCTTTGGTTGGAATTGGGAATTTTACAATAATTGACTCCTTCAAAAGCATGACTCTCGTTTAGACAACATTATAGTTTTCAGATGTTTTTTGCTTTTCTTTAGAGATGATTATGAGATTACCAGGACAGAAACTATCACCCCAACTCTTTGTAATTTTCCCTTTGGGATTTGGGATACCAAATTGTCGTTTGTTTGTGATATCTGGGGGAAAAAATAAAGATGAGGAATAACATATTTGGGGGTGGGGGGGAATGAAAACTTTAAATTGCTCTTGCTGTCATCTCTGTTCTGTTCTTCTCTGTGTGTAGTAGTTGTATGTAGTTGTATTTGATCCCCAGGGGGCAAAAATTAACCTCCTACACTAGATGCACATTTAAAAGTCTTTTATGACAACTCTGAAAAGCAAAATAACCCAAAAACAACAAGCAAAATTATAACTTGCTAGAAAAAGAAGCGGAGGAAGGGAGTAGATGGGTGTAGGATGTACTTTTTTGATTGTTTGCCCAGAAGGGAATGATGATATGATTCGATGGGGTTGATTCCCCCAAAATCCCCAAGATTAAACATGAAAACAGCCCATTTTTGACACATTGACCATGTTTCTTGGCCATGTGACGTTTTCCAAACCTGGTCAAGAGGTTTGGGATGCGTGGGAAGTTCTCCCTTTTCCCCCTCACACCCCCCTCACAAACCAAAGAAGGAAGGGAGGTGGGTGACCAATCAATCAATCAATATCAGAGAGATCAAGTCTGCAGATTCTTCTTTATATTTATATATTTACTTCTGCAGTTTTGTTGCCCACCACTACTGTGTTCAGTCATGTGGACAGGTTGTGTAATAAATTCAGACCGAAAGACAAGACGTGAAAAGAAAAACCTCGGATTCCAGAAAGTGTTATTTCTTTCAAAGTATTTAGTTCGGGTTTGGTCCAGGTTGCAGTGACACGATGAAATGGAGTGGAACGAGACTACTCTAATGGCTGTTAACCATTAACTTTAGTATTCAATAGAACATGATATTTTAAAATTTTTCAAATAGGTCGAAATATTGTTATTAAAAACAACGAGTTTACAATTAGATTTTGGAACTAGTTTATTTTCTATGTAAATTTCTAACTAAATTTTGAAATTTGTTGTATTTTGATTCTTATTTGAATTTTTTATCTACAAAATGGAAATTACTGTTGCAAATAGAGTTCTTTACAAATCAATATTTACAACAACGATTTCTTAATCTTATTTTAAGAATTCTAAACTTTATTGTCGTATTGACAAAACATTTAGTGAAAGATATTATAATTGTTGGGAAATAATCTCACGCCGAATAAACAAAGCCTAAGTCAAGTGCATATATAGAGTTGAGATCTTTTTCCTAATTGTTAGCTTTTAGGTGGAGGGCCTAGAGCAAAACTCTCTATAATGAGCCTGTTTTCTATGCTTGGTTTGGGAAATTTTGGCTTGCATTCCTGTGTTCTCACTTGTGTCGGGTTAGTAAAAGGTCATGCCAATTAATGCACGGAGTTTAAATCGGCTGTGGGGCGTTGTGTTTGCAGTGTGCGGGGAACAATTGATAGGTACAAGAAAGCGACCAGCGACACCGTGATTCAACCTTCCGCCTCCGAGATCAATACCCAGGTGCCCTTTATACACCTCTCTTTATATTAGGCTGTATTCTGAGATCCACTATAACTTCTATGCTGTCGACTGGGCTTTGGATTTCACTAGTCCACTGAATGCATATGCATATGAGGGTTTCTCGACTTCCACATAAGAAAAGTTTCTCGAAGTTGGAATTCGACTCTCCTGATGCAAAAGGCAATACACCATGTGTTTTTTTGTATGTACTCATTAAACACGGTATGATTCCTAGGCCTATCACCTGAGGTTAACCATTGTTGGTTAGATCATCTTCTTTTATCGCATATGTCTAGTAATTTCATACCGAAGTCTTTATGGATAAGATATCGTGACAAGATTCTAGTATGGACACCCAACTCTCATTGTTGAAATGGACACAACTCATGCGGATCTAATTCTTTCAATGATGCTGACACTTGAACAAGATTCTTTTTGGCTTTCAAACATGTTTTTGTGGATCATGAAAGAAAAACTAGATGATTCTGTGATTCCCTTTTGATCGCAGTTCTACCAGCAAGAAACATCTAAGTTGAGGAGACAGATCAAAGAAATTCAGAATTCAAACAGGTAACCTGTCCTACACACCGATATTTGCGTGTATTCAAGTAGCGCTAGGCTGCCACTCTAAATAAATGTTTATGCAGGCATATTCTCGGGGAGTCGCTAAGTTCTTTGAACTTCAAGGAGCTCAAGAACTTGGAAGGGAGGTTGGAGAAAGCGGTCAGCCGTGTTCGCTCAAAGAAGGTAGGTTTCTCTATGATGTCCAAACTTTTTCTCATTTTGAATTGTTACTTTAGTTGTGGTTGTTTGGCTTATCCTCGACATGTCTTTGTTGTCAGAATGAGATGCTGTTCGCTGAGATAGGGTACATGCAGAAGAGGGTAAGTGCACTTACTTTTGACTTAGTATAAATCGATTCTGGGTTGCCTGTTACGCTACGATTTCGTCGGTTGCTATCTGAATTAGGGTTTTCTCTACTCGTATCTTTGGATTAACGATGCAACATGGGACGTTGGTATTTTGATTAAAGGAGTTGAATGTAGAAATGATTAGTTCGGGCTTGGAGAAGATGAGTATAGAAGACATCTAAGTAGCTTTATCATCTGGCAATGTGTGTTGCCACACACAGTATTAGCACAGGCCGGTCGGATACGGCATTGATGTTCAGTTCATTGAAATCTTGACATTAGCAGAATAAATTAGACATGTTTTCAACTTAATCTGATGTCATAATTCTGCATTCCCGATAGCATTCTCTGGTCATGTGGCCTGATTCGGACAAGGAATTTTGCAGGAAATCGAGCTGCAGAATAACAACATGTTCTTGAGAGCAAAGGTAAGTTCTCCTTCACCAGTGCTGACTGGATGTGATCGCCCATTTTCTGGGAGTAAATAATTGGATTATAAGCTGTATCCTTTGTTTTATTGGTGTTAGATTGCCGAAAATGAAAGAGCGCGTGAGCAACAGCAGCACAACCCAGGATTGATATCCGGGTCGATGTACCAGACCTCCATGCAATCTCAACCTTACGACAGGAATTTTCTGCCAGTGAATCTCTTGGAACCGAGCCACCAGTATTCCAATTCGAACCACACCGCTCTCCAACTGGTGTAAGCAACATTCCATTTTCCCCAGCATTCTTGTTCTCCTTTACCTATTCGTAAGACTGGTGTTATGAATTTCTTCTCATTCCATGCAGGTAATGTGAAGTCGCAAAAGGACGGACGCCATGAATTGCCCGGTCCTGGACAGTTGCCTGAGTTAATGATCATTCATGCTACGTCGAGACTGTCATATAGCAAGATTCTTATTATGCTTGAACATTATGTCATATGCTTGTGAGTCATGGTCCCGTTTCCTCAATTAATCTAGAGCAGAACATGCTACGACCGATGTCTGTAAACTTCGTTGAAAGCATTATAACTTTTATTCCTCCAGGAATTATTGGTCTCACTACACAAATATAAGCACAAAACTGTAAAACATAGAAGAAAATACCATGGTGTAATGTAATCCATCACGCAGTTCATGGGAAAATAATCAAAATCAAGGTGTGGTTAAGCTGTGGTGTGGATGTGCAACTGACTAATGTATGTAATAAGATCATAGGCAGACAACATCGATGAGAAACAATACGAATGCAAAAGGATACATACAGTACTATAAAACTTACCAACAGATGTGGGGCTTCTGTAATGACACCATCTCTGTCCGTACAAAAACCAGCCTACCATGAGGAGCCGATCGGTCTAGTTTGCGGCTCCATCAAAAGAAGTCTTCTTGTTGGGTTAGAAGACATACTTTATGAGCGAATCTTTGATCGACAAGAGTTCAGGGCACTCGTCTTCAACTTCGAAGCATCCATCTCAATATGTTAATTCGAGGGGCAACAATCATCTTAGCCTGCTCTTCCAAGGTGAAGTAAACCCACTTGAAGTCTGGGTCAATGTAGTCCTTGTACATCTCCAAAATCTCATTGTGGCTGACCACACCAGGATTTGGGAAGTTCCAGATGCCTCTGAGGTTCCTTTTAGCTATCTCAACAGAAATCGAGAGAAGTTCGTCCAAGATAGTCATGCTGTTTGGGATATTGATGACCTTGTTGTACAAGGAAATCATTGTGATGAAGTTGCAGGGGTGTTGCTTAGATAGGACGAAATCAGCCTTCGGACCCTTAGAGTGGGTATGCCGTCGAGGATTTGGGGAGGACCGGGGTACACTCAAATCCAGAGCTTGGAGGGGTGGCCGCTCAGGCTCCACTGTTAAAGCTCGCAAACGGAGGTCATTTCGAGCCAAGTGAAGCTGTCCTCTTCCCTGTTCTTTTTTCTCTTTCAGAAGGTGTTTGTGATGGGTTGTTCGATTCTGTGACTTACATATACGTTTGACTCAGGAATACCAGGTTGGGTCGGGTCCGATGCCAATAATCATGTGACATTACTCTGGGTCAACATGGTTGAAAAGGGTTGCGATACATAAACGGGGCTATCCCAAAATCGCACGAAAAAGAGTATATAGATCTTGTGGGTTCTCCATGTATTGTCCAAAAAAATTACCTGGCATATAAATTAGGCTTGGTATTTGGACCGGTTCGATATTTCTAACAAATACAAACGTTACATGTAGGAGCTAATAATTATTTTTTACTTAGGCCAATTTTACAAAATAAGTCGGTGCTGATTTTTTATAATTTATCTAGTTAAAAAGTCAAAATGTTTTAAACAACAAGAGCTTATTTTCGCTTTTCTATCTTCTTCTATTTTATTCATTTTCTTCGTTTCATTTCATTTACTTAATTTTGAACGGGAATAGAACGAATGTGCATTGCATTGCTCATTCAGGGAATGCCCATTTTCTTCTTCATTCATTCACTTTTTTACTTTATCTTTATTTTTAAACTAAACGTACTATTTTTTTAAGACTATACTTTTTTTTCTTCCGTTCGGGAATTCTATTCAGCAAGGTAATAAGGGATTACATACCCAATTTATATTTGGAATTTGTTAAAAAAATGATTAAATTACGTTGCTTTCTCAAAACTTGTGATTTTTCATTTTATATGTTTGCGATATTTTTTAGTTAAAGTGATGACATTAAACAAACATCATTTGTTTTTTAATCTCACACAAATTAATGACATACAATTTACTCAAATTGGATAATCTTTTTACGACTGTTTATTATATTTGTACCAAGCTTCCCTTATCTAAAAGCTTTACTATTTTATTTTCCAGTTTATTAAATTTCTTTAGTTCATCTTTAATAAAGTATAAATTATCTAAAATCATTAAAAATACAAACTTTTTTTTAAATTTTACTTTAAACTTTAGGAAATTACTCTTGTATATCTTTAATTATATAATACAAAACTGGAGTACATAAGAATTTAAAATATCCTTCCTTCAAATTACATATATTAAATATATTAATTATTTATAAAATTTAATTATTAAAATATCCTTCCTTCAAAAGTTTAACTATTGATTATTTATGCAATTTTGAAAAACTGTTTTTTCAAAAGTTATAGCAAAACCAAACTTTAGGAGAATCGTATTAGAAAAACTTACAAATTTTTTTATTATTATAAAAAAAATATCAAATATTTTTATAAATTTAATTGATAAAAAGTAATTTTTAATCGTGTGTAACCGTGTATGATAATTTTCTTAATCCTCCCAAACAAAAGGACGATTAATTCAAAATGATAACTGGATTAATTTGTATAGATTATGGCAGAAAATTTTAGTATTCCAGCTCTCAGAAAATTTCACTACAATTTCTCAACTTACCCCAAATGACCACAAATCACGAAAAGAAGGCGTAGAAGTAACACAAAATCACATGTTTCCAGTTAATCGAACTAATAGAGCAAACTATATTATCTGCAGCCTGCGAGAACCCTCGGCTGCCCACCCTGCTTTCTCCTTGGAACACGACTATCATCCATCTCTAAATCCGATTAAGCTTAAACCTAAGCAGATGCATGAGCATGATGTATATGAATCCTCAAGTTTGTGCACTCTGAAAGGATAAATCCTCTGCACAGTCAAAATGGCCGCGACTCCAGTGATGTATGTCGGTGCAACAACCGCTGCACTGTTGCACACATCAGTGGTTTTCTATATCCTCCTTTTTGTCATCATCTTTGTTGCACCCGGTGGATCCGTCGACTTCCTTCACAGCTTCGATCTCCATGCTCATTGTCCTGCTCCTTCTGTTCCGCCGTTCCTACCATAACGGACAAACACAAGGCATCAGAGATATATACACCTGGAGATGATAAGGTTCGGACTCTGAGAGCGAAACTTCTTTCTTTTAACTCTACCTCTCGAGAAGGAAACTCGTCGGTTTCGAGCATACGAATGACCTGAGTCATCTTCGGTCTCTTAACCGATTCGGGGTCGATACATCTTAAGGCCACCAAAACGGCGCGTTTTATGTCGCGTAACGTCGGCATAACTTCGAGGTTGGGATCGACAACCTCCTCCACTCTCCTCGACCCAACCATGTTCTTTAGCCATTCGACCAGATTTACCTGCATCATGAACACGAACACCTAAGCAAAAGGTGGCTCTCTTTATGATTCAGGTCATGAGAGCGAGCATCGTGACCATGACACCTCATTTGCGGGTCGACTGTAGTCCACTGGGTCTCTTCCAGTCACTGATTCGAGCAAGAGAATGCCGAAACTATAGACATCACTCTTCTCGTTGAGAAGACCAGTATTAGCATATTCTGGTGCCACGTAACTGAAATTGATATGCAGTACAATAAGCATTAAGACGATTTCACATACACCCTAGGGAAGGAGAAACTGAAATGTTTGTTTACCCGAATGTGCCCATCACTCGTGTTGCGATGTGACTCTCGTCTGAACCCAGCAGCTTAGCTAATCCAAAATCAGATATCTTGGCATTAAAGTCTCGATCGATCAGGATATTACTTGACTTGATATCCCGATGAACGACTTTGGGTTCTATAGACTCATGCAGATACGCAAGCCTGCATTACACACCCATTTCATTACAAACAAACTTCCAGAACAGATATGATCAGTGATACATGAAGGGAACTTACGCTTTCGCGGTTCCTAGCATAATCTTCATTCGTTGCTCCCAAGTAAGTCCCCTGTTTTGCTCCGTGGCCCCGTGCAGCCATTGTTCCAAATTTCCATTATTCACATACTCATACACCAGCATCCTGCAACAAGTAGCCAAAGACAGAAATCAGCTCCGGCATCACTGGATAAGAAAGACTGATGTTAGCGCTTACCTGTGAACTCCCTCGATGCAATATCCCAGGAGCCGTACGAGATTCTTGTGTCGCACATGACCAATAGCTTCCACTTCGACCCTGAATTCTTTCTCAGCCTGTCCCCTACATCCAACGACCATACAACAATGACATGAAAGCGGTTAAATGTTCCAAAGAATGGGTTGATACAAGACCCTTACAGGTTATTGAGAATTTTCTTGACAGCAACATTTGTCCCATTAATCAGCTTTCCCTTGTATACGACTCCATACCCGCCCTCGCCGATCACATTCTCTGGGGAGAAACGACTCGTTGCAGTCTCAAGTTCTCTAAGGGTAAACCAGTGGCCCCATCCGAGGTGAGAAATCTCAGGTAGACCGACCAGAGGAGAAGCAGTCACGAGCCCACCCCATGATAGGGATGAACGATGTTTCTTTATGGTTCCCGAGCTTCCTTCTTCTCCAGAATTGGAACCTACCCCTTTCTCCTGCTGATACATCGAGCTGCATTGACTAATGTTATCTGGATCACTTGATCTGCTCCTACCCAGATGACCTAATGTCGACTCCGAGTTCTTATCCACCGACTTCTCATTCATTGCGAGGAAAAGGCTTTCCGGGTAATCATGACCACCACCACCAGTCTGGCCTCCAATTCTGTCGACCTTGATGTCCTTTGGGATATCGGTCATTTGAGAGAGAGGAAGCTTGTCAACTGTTTTCTTCGGTCTTCGCCTCAATGTGACCCACAGAGACGATACTCCGAGGATAAAAACGATGAACCCAATAACGCAGAGACAGATCAAAACCCATAGTTTCAGCCCAAGGATGGATGTCTTCCTTGACAACTGGGAATTCAGAGAATCTTGAGAAGGCATTTCTTCAGCTAGTCGAGTTTACAGAAACCAAAGGCGGCAGAATCAGGGAGAACTTCGATCAGACTGCAGAAAGCCAGCAACATCCATAAGTTCGAAACCAAAAGATAGAAACCACAAAGAAACAATCCGTCAGCACCAGGAATTCAATCAACCAAAAAAAAAAAAACAGGCCAATCCAAACAAGCAGACGAGACCATAACAATCACACAGTAATTTCTGGTTAGAACAGCAATGCAAATGAAATGCAGGGTCTAAAAAAACGCCCCAACAAAAGGAAATAATCTGCAGAACCCATTTCACAGTATGGACCAAAACAGAAAGAAAAGAAACACTTCCAATACTATTGTCACTGAAAGGATCACTTCGGATCAAAGCAAGGGACGAATCCAAAACGAAATGGGGGCAATGTGAGTAACCAGAACGATTTCCATCCACAAACCAAAACAAAAAGAGAAAAACAAATGAAGAAGGAAAAACTACCCAAATTGAGATGGTGAAAAGAAGATATCTCTCTATCTCTATCTCTCAATTGCTAACCACCCCGACCTTCTTCCTTGGGTGCCCAGATGAGGAAATGGTCATCATTCCCATCCTTGATACTACCAATCAAGGGCTCAATCAGCATAGATAAGCCACAGCACCACCGTCCGACCCACCACAGCAACAGCAACAAAGAAGCCGAAAGGAAATAACCCAGTTCGGACAGGACTGTCCTGTCCTTCGCAAGAAAGCGGGGAAGAAAATGCAGAAACCCGTGGATGAGAAAAGTAGGGGTGGGCTTAGGTGGGAAAGGAACTTTTGCTTTTCTTCGCAAATGGAGGGTATCAGAGGGACAAAACAAACAGTCGCAGTTCCTTTGTGTTTATTACATTGTTAAGATCAAGACAACAAACAACAATATCTAAACCAAAAAAAAAAAAGAGGAGTGGGGGAAGAACGGCAATACGGGGAGTCAAAAACATAAAAGACTACACGACCATTCTTCCACCACATCATCACAACAGCAGGAAAGGATCAGAGAACAAGAGGGCGGCCGATGGGTCCGGTCCAGACAAACTCAATGGTCCCAAGGAAGATGAAAACACAGTTGTCTCCGATAGAAACCTTAAAAAAAAAAAGCACACACACGGAACGAACGAGTTTATTAATTGGGGGGGTCAGCCGCCATATCCAGCTATGACCCCCTCGCCCCGACCATACCATACCAATACCACCAATTTACCTTTTTTCCTCTTTGCTTGCAAGGCCAAGAGCATTTTATAAGGATATTATTACATGGGAGATATTATGTCCAAAATGATGATAACTTGCCATGGAATAGGGGAAATTGTCACGGGACAGGGGAGGGGGGCGATGAAGTTTGATGAGTTGGCCATGGCCTGGTTGGGGGGTGTTTGGTTGTCATCGATTGCGAAATGTCGGGCCCCTTCCCATGATAATCCTCTATTATTTTTTTTCTTTTTAATCCTTCTTATCTAATCTAACCAAACCTAAACTTCCATAATAAAAATCATAACAATATTCCTTTTTTAAAAGAAATGAATAAATAAAAAAGAGTGTAGTGTCCCTTTCACCGAAAAGCCAAAAGAAAAAGAAAACTCTCGAACACACGAATCGATCGTGGATGCCAACTAGCTACTTCTAGCCTTCTTTTTCTTTTTTTACCTGATGATGGATGGATGAGACACGAAAACATAATTATGATGGGCCTATATTTTTCCATGACGCGGGATTGGTATAGGCGAACCCAACTCGACTCAAGTCCGGAAGGAGCTCGGTCGCCTGTCGACTATGCAAGCTGATCGAACAAGGGTCAGTTTGAGCAGTCGACCGTCAAGAAGTCGGCGTTGAAGGAATTCAGTCGAGTAGCCTTGCAATTTACAACTTACTCAAAATTATAAGTAAAACGGGCTTTGTGTCTTTACACGCTCTTTTTTTAATTTGGTAAAATTTCAAGTGTAGTTAGTTGTTTTCATGGATCTAGTAGCCTATTTGAATATAAGTTTTATCATGATAGTGAAATAAATTTGTATATGCGGTTGTTTCTCAAAATATCTTTCAACTTTACCCATTTTGTGTTTTTTCGCTCGTCCATTCTCTTTCCGCTTGCCCCACGTTTTCTCGAAATTGGAGAACGAACGAAGGGTAATAAAAAGCGGAACTTTTGTTCCATTATTAGTCCACAAAAGTTTTCTTCTCAATATGACACTGAGTTTTAAAATTTTTTATATATGATTGAAAATTCACCTCTGCAAAAGTTTCATTTCAAAAAGAAAAAACTCGATGTTAACGATGAGTACCCTTTAAAAAAAAAACAAAAATCCAAATATGACCCCGAAATTTGAGTTGGAATATCGAGTTATTTTGTAAATTGAACTTATTATTCGTAACAACGATTTATCAACTTGTGTTTTAAGTGGTAAATTATTTTTGCGGAGTAACTTTAACGGTAACCAAGCAGAAAGGGACGTCAAAAATTTTAAGAAATGATACAGACAAGGTGGGTGTAAGACAGACGGTAGGTCTTTTTCCGTTTTTTACTTTTTTTTAAAGGCGTTAGATATTAAAGGAGAGAACGGATGGAAACTGTTGAATGGGGGCACCCTAAATACTAGCAAGAAAGCCCATGTGAAGCCCAATCAACACCCTTCACCATTTTTTGCTAAATGTAATGTAAAAAAAAAAAAATTCCCAAATACGAAATAGATAAAAATGGGTTTGAGGATTCTGGGTCCCTAAGAAAAAGGAACCACATCTCTTTCTCCCCTTGATTCTATCCATGTCTTAAATGCGCTTGTCCCCTTTATATCTTTAATTTTTTTTTTAATTTTTATCGCATCATCGATCTCAAACTTAATTAATTAATATTAAGTGAACTAAGTCCACACGCAATAGCAACACCCTTAAATCCAAACGGTTGACCATTTAAGTGAACTAAGTCCACACGCAATAGCGACACCCTCAAAAGCGCATCAAATAGGGAATATGCCCTATTTGATTACATTGATTTTATAATTACATTGATTTATGACGTGGGATTTCCACGCAGCTGGCCTATAAATAAATAGGATTTTGTTGGGTAGACTCAATTAATTTAAGTTTAGTAATTTAACATTTAATGTGCTAAGTTGAATTTTTGCATTTTAACAAAACCCAAATAAATATAAATGCATAAATCTATTACATTTTTTTTATCTACTAATCACCCAAGAATGCTTGGACATAAAAGAACAAATAAATAAAAAGATGCTTTTTTTTAAGTGTGGTGATGTGATGACCGGGGGACTCTTTTGAATAACGACCGGATAACCAAATTTTCAAACCCCCCAAAAAGCGACGTCGTTCTTCTACGAGTCTTCCCTAAAAGAAAAGAGAAAATATCCTCGGATTTGGTCCCTTTTGGCTGTTTGGATTCAGTCTCCCAGGCACACATAAATATCACTTGTCTCACCAGAGGAAACAACACATCGCCTCAAGCACGAGCAGCATATACACACTTTCGTCTAATTTGCTCCCCCAACCCAAAGACAAAAGGGAAAAAAAAAAAAAAGAAACGTATAGTAAAGTTATATGGGGAAGCCAGCGACGATGAACGGTGCTTCGGCGAGGATCGCCGGGAAGTGCAGAAAGAAGACCAGGGGGGCGATGACGAGAGGTAGTAGTTGCTTGGCCAAGTTGCCGCCGAGGCCTAGGGTGGTCATTACGGAAGTCGCCGATTTCAGGCGGCTCGTTCAGGATCTCACCGGCAACCGTAGCCCATCCCCCTGCACCTCGTCTTCACCCACGCCTTCGACTGATAGTGACACTGTTTCGAGGAGGAGCGACGGGGGTCATGTTCTGTACGATTTCGAAGAGGTTACGGGACGGGAAGGTAATGCGAGCGACTGTTTTAGCGGGGATCCGTCCCTGTATTATCCGCAACCAGTTTCTGTCTACGAGCAGCAAACGTTGAGTCTCGGGGAGGTCGAGTCTTGGCTTTTGGAAAGCGACTCGGCGGTGCCCTATTACGAGAGCTACTCTCAGGAGATCAGCATCTTCGACTACGTAATGGGAGACTTATATGAAGGACAAAAAAAAGTAGCTTAAAGACATCCTGCCGAACACTCCTCTTCGTTGGGATCTGCTGCAAATATGATGAACATAGAAAATACTTCTGCCGAAGTTAATTGTTTATAAACACGATTCCTTTGCCCTACATGTACTGTTCGAACTTCGAAGCCGGGATGAAAATGTAGATATAATCGGACATTTCGAACCACATGGATTTTTCATTCATAGGACCTTCAAATTTCGATTCGAGATCACATTTAAGAGGAGGATCATTCGTCCAGGGATCAGCATCTTCCAATTGACAAAGTCCTCAATGGATAAGGCTCTGTGGGCTAAGGAACCAGAGAAGAGATTCCGGGTCGTCTCCTTTTATTTCGGAAATGACAATCATTCTTTCTATCCAGGGGTTGAACACTTTGAACTTGAAACGAACAAACAAACAAAAAAAAAAAAAAAACAGAGAGGATCGAATCATTTGGTGTTGTTGATGTTGTCTGGGTAGAGGGACTTTAGCTGCCTGTTGATGAGCCTGCTGTTATTCAAAGCCATCTGGAGCTGCAAACCTTCCGACCACCACTGCTCCAATCCGTGCGCCTCCATAAACCTCTGCTTCCCCTTCGATGTCACGAACAGCTTCGCCGCCACCTGCCCGTTGTTCCCTGGCCGAAAGTTCTCCTTCCCGTGGTCAACCCCAGCAGGAGCTTCGCTTTGTTGGTCTGCCTGACTGTAATGGCAACAGATGTAGTCACTGTCGTTCACGTACAGATGTGGTACCCATTTCCTCAGCCCCGAGTTGGGAGCCTTGTTCCAATGCAACCTCGGCAGCCAATTCATCAGTCCCATTTCCCCTGGAGCGGGGTCCTTGAGGGATTGACCCTCGTCCTTCTGGGGAAACATGGATCTGACCCTTTGCCAAGCTATCCCAGCCTTCTCTCCCATGCTTCTGAGGCTCATTGCAATGGATACCGAGGGTGGATTGAACAAATGTGCGTCCACGAACAACCCCTCCTTGGCCAAAGCCTTCCCCACCTGCAAGGCGAACCCGGCCCCAAGGGAGTGCCCCGCTATGCACACGTTGTTGCTGCCATAGCTTTCGGCGACCGATCTCAGCGCTTCCAAGGCGATGCCAAATCTGACCGAACCTTTCAGGCTTTCCCAGGCCAGGAACCGAAGGTCGTCCTGGATATCCCTGCGAATTGTCGGGCTTTTCAACAGGGTTCCCCTTAGAGCCAAGACAGCTCTCGGTGCACCGCTCGGTCTGATGAGCACGAGGTCAGCTAGTGCCGCTGACCTGTCCCATTCGAGCAAAGCTCCGAATATCGAGCCGTCTCGCTCATCCACCAAGGTCCGGGACAGCTTGTACTTAAAGGGCAGCCACCATTTGGGGGCGAGCACGTCCGCCCCCATCCTGTTTTCCTGTCGGTCCAATTCGAGCAAGTATACGCCTTGAATGAAGCAGGCCATAACAGTCCTCTTGTAATTCTCATCCTTCCTGAAGGCAACAGGTACAACGAACTGCTCAGTCACCCCCGATGTTGACAACAACAAATGAATTTAGCAAAAGAAGCCAGAAAATCAAGGAAGATAACATCCGATTGCACAAACTTTCCCATGTGGAAGACCCCATCCCTCTGATGTTTCAATCCGAAGAATGCCCTCCCAACCGAGAGAAAGCTTCCAACTTTAGACCAAATTTCAACTTCACCAGTTCTAAAAAAACACACACACACACACACAGAGGGAACGGTGGACCGACTGACCAACTAGAGCTGATGAGGTCTCTCCAGTTCGGAGACGAGACATTGCGGGGGCCCGAAACATGGAACGCGTAAGGATGAGACTCCGCCTTTTCCGACTCGACCTTCCTCGCTTCTTCCTCCTCTGTCTCCAGGGATTTCTCCTCCACCTTAATTTCTTCCAAGACCCCCTTCTTCTCCATATCTCTCCGCTCGCCGACGGCCACTACTACTACTTCTTCCCCCATCACGAATATATGGAGAGGAGATCGTTCGCTCCACCGTGGGATTTATTTGGATGTTCAAAGTTGGGTTGTAATTCGAATGCGGGTCTGAAACGGTTTCGATCTCTTCATTTTGAAATGACAAAAAGGAAATTTTCAATGACCAGTGGTTACAACGGTCAAATTTTCCTTTTGAGGATCGTGGGATGTGTGAAATGTCTGAATTATCCCTCCCTTCCCATTGACTTGTCAGGCGTGACGGAAAGGACGTTTCCCCGTTCACCTCGGCAGGTGCCTGAGTCGGTAGCGTGCCGGCAGAAGCGCATGCCATGAACCGAATACTGGGACTGGAGTTTGAACGATGCGAGCATGCGAGAAAAACGGACGCCTCAACTCAAACATTTGAACTAAGATTCAAGGAGGAACATAATGTTTGTTATTTCTAGGGCTCCATGGTACATAAGCAAGATGTAGAACTAGTGTTTCTTCGGATGTCGGAATAGCCTGCGTTGTTGTATATAACTGAGTCAAAGCTTCACGGGTTCTTTCTGCGTATGAGAAGCTTTCAGAGGGCTCCTCCACTGGTTGCTCCTTTCAGAGCTGGATAGGGTGACTGTTCGAATTTCCCAAACCACCTGCTCCGGAAAGGATAAACTCAGGGATCAGAGTTGTTTTTCAGCCAAATGGCGTAGTATTTTTTTTTTTTGGGGGGGGGGGGGGGGGGGGGAAGACTTGCCTATGTTCTTCCTTCTCTGGGATTTGGAGCTCAAGCTCCTCCTTGAATGGCTGAAACACCAGACCGACCCTTTCATCTTCTACTTCGTTGAGAGTGCATGGATTCCACTAAAGGAAGCAAGTAATCATCGAAGATCTCAACATCTATACAGACATATATTAAAGATCAAGGGTCAACGAAGAAAGCTAAGGAGAGGTTACCTTTGGAGCATTGTCCTTGTCTATAGTGAGAGCCCTGATGCCCTCGTAAACATCCTCGGTGATCATTGCTCGGAGAATGTTCATCGTCAGTCTGAATTCCTTCTTCAAACATTCAGCCAGCGTCTGCTTCCGGCCTTCACGGATCTGGTATAACGAATATTCTATGGGTTAGAAGCACAATGAACTGTACAAAATTTTTATGGATGATGGGATTGGTTGGCCACCGATCTCAAGGTTATTTTCAATCCTGTGGGCGATGCTCTCTTCAGACCCTTAACCACCGGTCCGATCCACCCATTTCCTTCTTTGCTTGACTCGTGTTCCTGAAGAAACATGGAGCCATTCAAGGCAAAGCATTGAAAGCCTCTCTGAAATCCATTGGCGAGACGAAAATGTTCCTGAGGACAGGGCTTACCAGTGAAGCTATAATATCAGCAACAGTCTCCTCAGAAAAGCAATCGTCGATCAGGGCCTTCCTGAAATGATCATAGAAAAGTTGGCTTCTAGACCATTTAAGCAACAAGTAATTGATATCCCCATGGCCACTTACTTGTTCAGAATGCTGTCCTCATCAAGCTGAACTTCTACAGAGAATTCTTCGATGGTTGACTTCACAACATCATAGTCTGCAGATTTCAACTCCACGAGACGTTTTTCCAGCTCTGCAATTTTCTGCCAGAAAAGAAAGATCATTGGTAGCTATAACCATGACTTGGCATAAAAAAGGTCATAAATAATAACGTACTAAATTAGTACCTGCAATTATGATAAAACTAAAAGGTACCCCACCCCCCCCCCCCCCCCCCAAAAAAAAAAAGCACATTTACAGAACATGCTTCATAGTACACAGCTCAAGATGAAGCACGTTGATGCATCAGTACCTTATCGACATAAACGTAATTGCAATGTGAAAAAAAAAATCATAATACCAGCTCAGCTAAATAGAAAACCAAGTTATGACTTAATGCCTACCAGTCATCAACTAAACTAACCTCAGAAGGGACAAAGTGAGTTGCCATTCCAGCTGCAATCAATTCCTTCCCATTCAACCTCGCACCCGTCAAAGCCAAGAATTCTCCTGCATATGGAATGGAACCATAGAAAAGGTTAGTAAGTAGAAGTATAACCAAATGATTGATCAATGAGGAGAGATGGATCGTGTTTCATTCAACATGTGTTGTCCAGAATGAGGGTAGAAGCACAAGTTCATGCTTAATGCATTTACCCAATCGTCCAGGAAGGCGAGAATGGATATATGAGAAGCTGCAATCTGTGTGAAATCCAATGCCTGCTTCTGGAGTGGCAAAGATCTACAATAACATATGGCAATGTATCACAAGATGCCACAAAAGGCAGATTCTTACTAAGCTCGAGTTTAAACATACAGTTTTCTCTGTTACGACGGAGAACTTCAGGGGGACCATGAGAGATGCGCCTCCACCCATTGATATCCCATTGACAAGAGCAACCTTTCAACAATGAGAATCTCACAATTATATCACAGAATACTAAAGGACAACACCTCGTAACATCTAAATCAGGGCATGGAACAATACCGAGATTTTCTTATAGGTGTGGATGTGATACAAGAGCCAATACATTCTATAGACAACTTCAAGACAGGCATCCCCTGTGAAAATGAGTTGCAGAGACTTCGAATTATACAAATGACCCAGCCACGATGTAAAAGAAGTCTTTTGTGGATTTTACTCTCTTACTTGATTTCTTGCCATCATAAAACATCTTCAAATCTCCACCGGCAGAGAAAGCGCGACCAGTCCCCTTGATCATCATTGCGACAAAATAAACTTTAATATTCAAAGCAGCTACATAAATGCAAACAAGTATCAAGCTGCATGACTTGAATGTTTCGTTATTTTAGTGCCTAACAAATCTGCTAGATAACGAGACCGAGATCACTCAGCAGTATGGAAATTGAAGGGATATATGAACTGACCTTGAAGATTACAACTTCTGCCTTCTCGTCTTTTTCCCACTTCTCCAAGTACTCCGCAAGCAACGAAACCTGAATCCCATAGAGATGATGAGCAACTGAACCACACACAAGGCCAACACTCATGGGAACCGAAGCATACCACTCCTGATGAGATGACATTCAACTGACGAGGTCGGTTCAAGGTGATGATCCTTGCAATGCCAACTTCTTCTCCGAGAACAACCTTCTCGACCAGAACAATTCATCATCATGACACTCTCTCGACACCACTCCCACCAAAGGAACACAAAAGAGAGTGCCAAACTGCTCACCTCTCCATCCCGGGAACCAATTTCCTCCGCCATCGAGACCAGCTGCAGAAAACAAATCAATACCCAAAGAATGACGACCCAAGAGACCAGAAAAAGAACACCACACCACTCAAGATGATAACTTTATTCAAGAAAGTTGCTAATTGAGGAACGATCGCCAGTACCCAACTCGCGGGACAAGCCAAATTTTCGATCCAAGGGATGATTGAAGGGGTAGAGAAAGTTGGTTGGTGCGGCGGGCGAATTCTAATGAAGTGGGTCGATTAACATAGCAGTTCGGATGGCGGGTAGGTGTGGGAGCTTCGGACAGTTCTGTGCTCTTTCGGACAGGGGATGTGACGGTTGGAGACGTGATCGGCTAATCCCACCTAACGCACTCTACTCGTCAATATACTTGAGACAGAAGGGGAATCAATCCCCCCTACCTAACCCAGTTTCTTTTTCACGAGTTAGTCATAAGTTATAAAATCGGTTAAATCGATGGTAGGGCATGTTCAGTTTCCGCTTGAGAATTTCGGGCATTCAAACTTGAGTAAACATTCCCGGCATCCAACAGATGCACCTAACTGTATTTCCAATCTCTAAACATTGATCCAAAAACAAACTGCAGTGCACAGCATCCTTGTCTAAACCAACACCCATCAATGTCAAAACTCTAGAGAAACCAGCTGTTCCAAAAAATAAAAAATGATCATCGTAAGGAACTTCAACCGAGAACACCTTGATATTTTAAGACCTTCATGATAGAAGGGGCATCACGGAATAGATCACATGAATAGGTTCGGCCTCGATGCCTTGTATGTGGTCTTCAGCTTCCTGGTCGGGGGCCTGACCTTCCTGAAGACCAATGGGAACTTGATTTTTGAGTTGTGGAATTGCTTGGTGCTCTCCCTCTTGCAAAGTTTGGCAGGAACTGTGGCTGTCTTGATGATCTGGATGCACGGAAATCTGACCCTGTGACGAGACGCCATCTCATTGTACATTTGCTCGACTGCGCCATTCAGGGTTATATCCCGGTATTCCTTGTACATGTTGTGATATCCAGTCCGGCTCTGGTACCTCAGCCAGATACCATAGTTCTTGATTTTAGTCGGGTTCTTCTCAAAGATCTGCAGATTAAAAATTCAAAACCAAAACTGAAAAGAAGACCAAGTGATGATGGGAAAAATTCTTTAATGCACGACCAAGCTAATTTGAATGCCTTTTCGACTCGTATCAGAGGCCAGCATATGGGTAGCAAATTCTTAATCTCCTGGTAGCATAGTGGCATATATTTTTGTGTATCACAAAGGCGTCAAAGATGAAGAGAAAAAATGAAAAAGGAATGACAACACGGGAGAAGTCCCCCATAATCAAAATACCCGTTCCCCAACAGGCTAACAAGATACATTTACAAAGTAACTAGGTTCCAGATCAAGTTCCTCAGGTGGTGATTACCTCATTGATGGCGAGAACCTGCCCATTGCTCTTCTTCACCTTCTTCAGCTTCCTCAAGAAGTACCTTCAGCCAAAAAACTCCATGAATCACAACAATGACGACGCATGATCCAACAACTACGCAATCAAATCGAAACTGAGAGAACAATTTAAATTTCTTTCATAAAAAATAAACATCAATCACGACTTTTCGACATTACTCACACCAATCCATTCCCCAAACAACAAAAAGATCGAAATGCCAGATGATCAGCCGTACCAGAACTTGGACTTGGCACGGACCTCATTAGTGGCCCACAACTTCATCCTGTAGATCTTGGGATGCTCATCTGCCTCCGTCGGCAACGCCCTCCCGACCACCTGGTACTGATGAAACTATGCCCGCAAAACAACAACACCGCCATCAAACACATGCTCAATTAATCACGCACATCCCGACGCATCAGAACGGACAACCACGCGGAACACGTCAGAACTTACCTTGAATGTCACCATCCTCGCGATCGACGATCCTTCTCCTCCTCCTCCTTCGCCGCCTTTCTACTTCCGCCCCGGCGGTGGAAAGGGTTATTTGTCCGAAGAAGGACGACGGCGTGGACAAAACCCTACTCCCCCATCCCCCAACCCTAAATTAAGCCCATGAATTTTAGTCCGCTATGTTGGGCTTAAATGAGGCCCAATGAATAATAAATGGGCCGGGCCGAATGATATGTTTTCTGATTTCACTAATCCGACGTTTCGTACGTGGGAACGAAAAGTCTCGAAATAGAATTATAAATATATTGGAACATAAATGAAATTTTTAATCCTTTTAATTGGTATTATTTAGAAATATATTTCTGATTGATGGTAATATTTAAAATAATTTTAAACCTTCGAAATAAAGTGGACACAATTTTTATAATTCTTAAAGAGAGTAAAGAGGTAATCATCTTGTTTAAAATGAGACTGGGAGAGGATATATAAGTGTGGAAATCATTTCCACTTTGCGTGAATTTGGAATTCCAAATAGAAATTAAAATTCAATTCCAAAGTACAACAAAACAAAAAATCCAATATTATGATTGGAGATCTATTTTCAATTATAACCAATTCCAACAAGCCACAAAAGTAAATCGTATTTACATGAAAGAGAAGACAAACATTATTTTAGTTTTTTCATTCCGAAAACCAAGAATTTGCTTTGTTTCACTTAAGCCAAAGGTCGTCCACAAACCGGGCCGAAAATATTTTCACAAGTTCAGAATTTGTTGTCAGAATAAAAACAGTGTTTAATCAAAGGAAATCGAAATTCAGTTGCTAACTCTTTTTCGTACTATACCAAAAAAATTTCGTAAACTACGAAAAATATTATTAAAGTATGAAAATGTTTTCATAAAATACTAAAAAAAAAAGGCTTCGTAAAATTTTATGAGCCCATTTATGCTTTTTCGTAGTTCACGAAAAATTAATTGTAAAATTTTACTATGAAATTTACGTACTTTAGGAAATGAAAATTATTTCGTTATTTACGAAAGTTGTCTAATGGGCTCGTTAAATTTTACGAGCCCATGTAAGATTTTTGGTACTTTACGAAAAAATTTTCTTTAAATTTTACGAAATGACTTACATTTATGAAAATGAATATTATTTCGTACTTTACGAAAAATTACCTAATAGGCACGTTAAATTTTACGAAGCGTAATGTGATTTTTTCGTAATATATGAAATTTTATTCGTAAAATTTTATGACTCAAGTCCCATGGACGACACGTTTTGTGCATTACGAAAATTTTTTCGTACTTTATGAAAAATTTCACAAAATATGAAAATAATTTTATTAAATTGTGAAAAATTCCAAATATGCTTAGTAAAATTTTACGAGCATATTTAGGATTTTTTATACTTTCCAAAAGTTTTTTCGTAAAACACACACGTTTCATACTTTATGAAATAAGTTTCATTAAATTTAACGAAAAATTATTCTAAAATTTGAAAGAACTGATACTAGCTTCATTAAATTTACGAAGCTCACTTGCAACATTTCGTACTTTACAAAAAAATTTCGTATGTAAAAAAAATATTTATATTTTACGAAAGAACTTATACGAGTTTCGTTAAATTTTACGAAGCCCAATTACAATATTTCATATTTTACGAAAATAGTATGTACAAAAAAATTTTCATCCTTTAAAAAATTATTTCGTAAAAAAGAGCTATAGTAAAGTACGGAAAATTTTCGTAAAATTTAACGACAATTTTTTCGTATAATACGAAAATCCTAAATGGCTCTTAAAATTTTATGAAGTTCTTTCGAGGCTTTTTCGTACTTTATAAAATTAGTTTCGTATTTTAGGAAATTTTTTTTCGTAAAATACGAAAAAGTTATCAACTCACGACACTATCCACTCACGACACTTTAACCTTGTCCTTATATTACCCTAACTACTTTCTAAAAATTCCTCTATGCCAAAGTTTGCTGATTAAGTTGTCTTTCAATTTACAACATTTTTCTTTTTGAATGACACCCTTTTTTACCGGGGAAAAACATTTCATGATAAAACTATAAAACAAATATGAACCAGACAAATCTACCCCCACACTGCCATACTTTAATACCACATTCACAATTCAAAACTTTGGTGGGAGGATGACAAAACACCACCAATCAGGAAAAATAATCACAAAACCGAGTCATTTTTTTCAATTCAAACTGGAGCACTCCCAAGTTGACCATTCTCAAGTGGTTCTCCCTGATCTGCGCCTTTCCCATTGATTGTGACGAATAACTACATTACTTTCTCCGACAAAGCCCACCAACCTTCAGACCGACCACATAAACCTCGGTCGTGCTGTGTTGTAAGAGAACTGAATTTTGCCAACTTACCTGCAAATAAGATTAGTCCAAAAACTTGAAAAACAACTAAACTAAAATAGCTAATCAGTTTAATCTGTTGTATCTTTACAAATCAGTGTTGTACGATGACATGATGAAGGACGTTTTCGCTACTTAGTGTTCTTCCTCCCTAGACCAAATGATTTTGTTTTGCGCTTGCTTGGCTTGCCTTTTCAAGCTCAGGCGTCAGCGCATCGCATCGGAGCATATCCCAGCCGCGACCTGTTGACATGGCAAACAATTTTGGGCCTGGGCTTAGAATAGAGACCCAGTAATTCCTCAAGTCACACTCCTAGTCGGCCCAAGACACAGCCGTCTAGGCCGATCCATGATGAAGTCGACTAGGTCGATTTATGACGAAGTCGACTAGGTCGATTTATGACGAAGTCGACCAGGTCGACTTATGAACAGGGTCGACTAGGTCGACTCACAACAAAGGAGTATGGCGATCAAAGTCAACCAAGATGACTCAACAGTAGTTAGGCCTACTAGTAGGGTCAAAGTCGACGGAATTCTGGATAAGTCGACCAAGTCGATCGTAGTCCGTATAGATCAGTCAAGTCGACGAGGTTAAAATAAATTTATTCATTTTCAAATCACGTTTGTTAAAGATCGTAACTGATCTTAAATATCCAGGAACGTGATCCCATATATCAAGGGGGTTGTTGAGACACTCCCACGATATTAGGGATCATGATCTATAACACGATCTGCAAAACGATCTATCTGTTACGTATTAATCACGTACAAGTCCTCTATAAATAGCAGATGAATTCTTCAAGATAAAGACACGACCACACACAGCCAATACTCTGAAGTTTGTTCGTCAACCTTAGGAATTAGATACCTCGACCCGGTTTATAGGTCAACTCCCCCTCCACCAGCAGAGTGAGCTCGTAGGGCCTTTGCCGTCAACTCCCGTCAGCGACACCACCGACGGAGTGAGCTCGTAGGGCCTTCGTCACAGCTTCCCGCCAGCGACCACCACCGACAGAGCGAGCTTCCAAGGCCTTCGTCACAAGTTCTCCGCCGTCACAGATTTCCACATCGTTGTCACCACTTGCACTTTTTTCATTTCTGATGGCTGTAAGCCCTGTTTTCTTAATTCGTTAAGATTGTAAGACTTGCATTTTATTTCAATAAAATTGTGCATCTTCTTACTGGCGACCACAACTCAATTCCTGTGAGTCCTTTGCCAAATATTTCCGACGTGATCCGTTCTATAGGCGAACACGTTTTTGGCGACCACAGTGGGAGAACGTTGAGAAAAAGGATCTTAGTCTCAAATGCCGAGAAATACTCGAAGCCGTGAGTATCAGAATCCCTTAGATGGGGAAAACCAGGAACTTCCTCCGGGAATGAACTTGGAAGCGCCAGCCCCAGGAGGCCAGGCAGCTACAAACCAGTCCACTTTTGATTCACACGCCCAAGCGCCGGCCCTAGGAGGCCAGGCAGCTACAAACCAGTCCGCTTTTGATTCACATGCCCCGTCCGAATTTATTTCGAGAATGGAGTTCCACAAGGAATTGGGGAATGTGCGTCAGGAGTTGACTGATATGAAGGGCATCCTAATCGATGTCCAAACTCTAATAGGGCGTCTTTCTGGCCCGAGAGACGAGGAAAGAGCGAGACCTCGTATGAGAGAGGCCCCCTTTAGGGAGTCTACGTTCATGGCAGACGCTCGTCGGACTACTCAAGGGCCACGTAACGTGACTTTTGAGCAATCTGAGATAAGGACGAATACTCTCTTTGAACCCGGGAATCTGGTTTCCCCTGGTCGACCCTCTTCTTCACGTAGTCGACCAGCGAATACGTATTGGGATGAGGCAGAGGACTTCCAAGAGGAAACAGATCGGGGGGAGGCTTTCATTCCGGCTCGTCGCCCTGGAAAAGAGCCAATGGTCGACGCAGTTGGAGGTCCCTATGAGCCTGGACCTCGGAGTGGTAATCATCGTGTGGAGCCTTCATTTTATGTAAGGGATCCAACGAGCCAGACAATGGGAGAAAGGCCTCCGTATAGCCCGTCAAGGCCAACCCGACTCGCAGGGCAGGGGCCAATAGGCGGTGTACCCCCAGACTTAAGAGAGGCCATAACTCAGGTTATAGAGCAAGTCGTCCCCGGAATAGCTCGGCGAGATGACACCTGTTTATACAGGCCTCCTTATCCTGCATACATTGACAGGGATTTCCCTTTACCTAGGGGTTATAAGGAAGGAAGAAAAGTGCGGGAAAAGGATGATGACTCTCCTTTATATAGGGTATGATTTCTGCTGAGTCGGCACAGCCCACCCAGCATAAAAGGGGGGCTTATGTTGACATGGCAAACAATTTTGGGCCTGGGCTTAGAATAGAGACCCAGTAATTCCTCAAGTCACACTCCTAGTCGGCCCAAGACACAGCCGTCTAGGCCGATCCATGACGAAGTCGACTAGGTCGATTTATGACGAAGTCGACCAGGTCGATTTATGACGAAGTCGACCAGGTCGATTTATGACGAAGTCGACCAGGTCGACTTATGAACAGGGTCGACTAGGTAGACTCACAACAAAGGAGTATGGCGATCAAAGTCAACCAAGATGACTCAACAGTAGCTAGGCCTACTAGTAGGGTCAAAGTCGACGGAATTCTGGATAAGTCGACCAAGTCGATCGTAGTCCGTACAGATCAGTCAAGTCGACGAGGTTAAAATAAATTTATTCATTTTCAAATCACGTTTGTTAAAGATCGTAACTGATCTTAAATATCCAGGAACGTGATCCCATATATCAAGGGGGTTGTTGAGACACTCCCACGATATTAGGGATCACGATCTATAACACGATCTGCAAAACGATCTATCTGTTACGTGTTAATCACGTACAAGTCCTCTATAAATAGCAGAGGAATTCTTCAAGATAAAGACACGACCACACACAGCCAATACTCTGAAGTTTGTTCGTCAACCTTAGGAATTAGATACCTCGACCCGGTTTATAGGTCAACTCCCCCTCCACCAGCAGAGTGAGCTCGTAGGGCCTTTGCCGTCAACTCCCGCCAGCGACACCACCGACGGATTGAGCTCGTAGAGCCTTCGTCACAGCTTCCCGCCAGCGACCACCACCGACGGAGCGAGCTTCCAAGGCCTTCGTCACAAGTTCTCCGCCGTCACAGATTTCTACATCGTTGTCACCACTTGCACTTTTTTCATTTCTGATGGCTGTAAGCCCTGTTTTCTTAATTCGTTAAGATTGTAAGACTTGCATTTTATTTCAATAAAATTGTGCATCTTCTTACTGGCGACCACAACTCAATTCCTGTGAGTCCTTTGCCAAATATTTCCGACGTGGTCCGTTCTATAGGCGAACACGACCTCTTCGTTTCGTATAGTACGTGGAAGTTTTGCTGCTGGTAGTTCCCGATTATTGATAATGCGGAGAGTGGCGTCCCCAGGACGGGTAGGCAGACCAGTTCGTTCGGGATTAGCGTGATGAAGTAGTTCTCGGCTGGGAAATCCCACACCGCTCCATCGGCGAAGAGGATCGTGAATTCCGGCAGCTCCACATTCTCGATCCCGGAGATGTTGTAGCATTGGTTCAGGATCTCGATGTCCTTGATGAGGGGATAGCTTTTTATTTGGCCCAGGAAGGCTTCCCGGATGATACTGTAAGCTGGCTCGGCGAAGTAGCTGAGGGTCGTGCCGGAATCGATGATTGTTCCGCCGGAGCAGTCTGAACCTAACTTCCACGTCTCTTCCGGGATTTTGAGGTCCACCCCACCGACCAAGATTGACTTGACCTGGATGTAATAAAACGTTTCGACCGGATTCTCCTTCCCTTCAACGAAAGACATGAAGTTCATGTTCGGGTGGCTCAATAGGTCCTTGTCCTCGCCGAAGTTTAGCTTGCTCCTCACGCTGCTGTCGCTGTTCCGGTCCACCAGGCAGTATGTAAAAGAATGACTGTAAAGCGATTGCAACTGCGATGAAAAGGACAACGCCCCTCTTCCCAATCCCAGTAGCCCTGCAGCCCCCTGGAACAGTCCCCTGTTCCTGTGGCCGCAACCGAACATCACATTCTCAGCGTGCCGATACTCAGACTTCCCATCTCGTGAGGTAAGGTTAACCGTGAACGTCTCTAGCGCAAAGTCACCTGTTGTATTGGAGCTGTCGCTATACCAGTAGAAATATGGGCAAGACTGGTTCTCCTCCTCGCACGGCTACTGGGGATTGGGAGACGACACCAGCTGGTAGTGAGGGTCGTGGCAGGTGATGTTCCCGTACGAGGAAGAGTCCCCGGGGTCATAGTATGGCCCGTTCTGCTCGAAGCAGGCATAGCAAGGGACACATTGGATCCAATTGAGATCGCTCCCGGTGTCGAGTATGAAGGAAAAGTGCTTCGGCGGCGTGCCGATGAACACTTACTCGACCGAGCCGAGACTCACCCCGGGGAGCTCCAACTGGGGGACGGCACACGCGCTTCCTGCTTCCCCGGCGCAGCCTTCAACCTCTCTTTCTCCTTGTCGTCCCGCAGCTGCGATATTACCTTCCTGTTCTTCTTCTCGGAAATCTGCCTATGAAGTGTCGGAATCCTGATCATGTCCCTCACCTTGAACTCCCCCGCGTACCCCTCGCGACCTTCAATCTGCCGCCTCCTAAGCTAAACCTTAACAGGCTCTCGAACCGCCCTGTACGCGCCTTCCGGCCTAGCACGCGCGTGGCAGTTCGGACGGCCCGAGAATCCGGGTCCGCTCCCCCAAGGCCCAACCGTCGACGTTACGACTCGGGCGCCGGACGCTACGGAGGAAGCCAGGATGATCCCTCCCTGGGTTCATAACTGGGCATGCTCGGTCCCTCGCCGACCGTCTCCATTTTCCTACGAGGCGGCCGGCGAAAGGCGGAGCATGATCCGAAGAAGAAACTTTCGGAAGACATCAGAAGCGGCTCGCGTCGCCTTCACCCATCCATGATGGCTCCGTTGAAAATATGTTGTTGTTTAACCTTGGTAAACTATACGGAGTCGCCGCCGACATATTTATAGAAACGGTTCAAGTCGGAAAAACCGTTGGTTCGGGGATTCCTATTTACTAACCCATACACACACATACGGTGGCGTTGCTCTCAAAATGTTTCTATTTACGGGCATTGGACCCGATCCGGGCATGACTCCGAACTCATGTCAATGTTTTACGGGCGTTGGACCTGATTCGGGCTTTTGGGCCCGAACTCATATTTGTTGATAGCAAACAACATGCAACAATAAACCTATGGGTCTAAGGCATGTGGACAAGCACAGACAATTATTGAGATCAAAGGGGGCGGGGAAGGATGGTGACCGTGGGCCTATGCACTTGGGCCCACAGCCCATTACATGTGGAAATAAAGAAAATCGGGAGGCCCGCACCTCCCTAATGTATCTGAGGCCCGCCGAGATGGCATGTCATCGGCTAAGGCTTCATCAGTTGGGGTCGCTTTGGTGACGTGGCTCCACCACGGGATCCCCTCGCGCGCCTCCAATCTTGGACTCCATCTTCGAGATCCGTCTTGTCGAATCATTGAAACAATGTCGGATTTTCATGCAACGGAGACAAGAAAAAGTGTGATATGAAAGTCGGACATTCACGCAGACTTCTTTATTTACTACGAATTAACACCTCAAAGAAAAATAGAAAAAGTAACGTATATATAAGATAAAAATAAAATTTCACGCAGACATTCACGCAGACTTCTTTATTCCTATCTCGGTCCCCGATCATCATAAAAATGAAATAAAATTTTTTTCAAGACCATCACCCATTGGGGATCATTCGGTATGGAGAAGTAAGTCGGGATTAGCCAATAAGCATAACCCCTTCGAAATGGACCCCCTTTTGGCCTGCAATGCTGGGAGACGGCGGAACTGGGAAACCGGTAGGTTCTCCGCCGCTCCCAAGCACGGTTTTCAGTCTACGAGACTCTAAATGACCTCAAACAAATTGGAAAAGATGCATAATCAAGTAAAAAAGAGATACTAGCTGATTTTGCATCGATCCGACACTGGACGGCTAAGTTATGAACCGTCAAATACTTCCCCTGCATTCTGGCCGAGGTTGTCTTGCTCCGTCGGGGCTCGGTTTCACGTTCACATGTCACATGCAACAAGCTCAAAAAAAGTGAAAGGTGGTCAGCGATGCTCTAAGGTAAAAGAGTGGCTGCATGATTATTAGTAAAAAGACTGAAAACTCACGGAGGGGTTGCCTCGCCCCGGGATTGCCCGGGGAGGAAGAAGGATGCCTGGGAGTCCGTTAAAAGGCTGCCTTGGAGCCCATGCTTGTGGATGTGGCAAGAGGCGGTGTTGTCGGAGAGAAGGATGTCGGCAGGTCGGAGGCTTTGGCTCATCAGCACTGGATAGGGGGAGTCCTTGGTTCCGCTTTCTGTGTGTACGTCGGGAGGAGTTGACCTCCAACATTGCTGTGTAGGGAGGAGGAGTTGGCCTCCGATTCCCAGAGGGGGTGGAGAGTCTTGGAGGAGAGGGACGTCTTATTGTCCTGATTATCTGATAATTGTCTCCAATGGGATGGGGAATCTTTTATTTTTTTTTGTGTGGGGATCGTATGAAAGGTGATAGGAATGTCAGAAGAGTTAGAGGAATTGTGTCTATGTTCATACTCTGATGGACAAAGAAGGTAAGATATATTATTTTAATGGGGAATGTGATATTAGTTGGGGGAGTGATCGAGTGGATTGAATCTTGATAAAGTGAGTAATTTACGATGCAGAAATCTCGAAAGGTTTAAATGTGGTTAGGAGATGGTTTGTGATTAGATTGTGTTTGGAAAATCTTAAAAAAAATATTTGTTGTAAAATTTAGGGTATTACAGTTGCTCCTCTTTGCGAGAGTAGCTTGGAAATATTTTCTCGCAAAGACTTCATTAATAACCCAAATTGTGGACTTAAGGTATTCTTGATAGATCTGTACTTTGGGATCTCATAAAAAAATGTTAGTAATAAACGAGACCCCGTGAAATACGGGAAAATAAGGTATCATGTATACCGTGATTTATTTTGACAAAATTTATTTGGATGCTTTTGAGTAAGGTCGGAGACGGGCTTTTGACATTTCTCACGACTCATTCTTATTTTTAAAAGCTGTCTCGGTGGGATTTCAGAATTCCTTTGACTTGGTTGTTCATGTACCAATCGAGGGAGACCTGATCTAGGTTGTAAGATAGTTCTGGCGTAAGGCCTTTTTAGGTAGAGGCTGAATTTGTCATTTTGAAGGAATAAGTCTAAGGACCTCATCGGAAGCTGTTGTACCATAGAGGTTCTACCGTCCATGCAAATTCTCCATCTACAAGGCAGCATGCTTGTTGAGACGCGCCATAGAGTACTGATGGTCAATCCAATAGAACTTTGGAAATCTGCTTTGGGAAAGTCTTCTCTTCATTTTGTCCGGAAGGTAACACCTTTCCTTTTGTGACCGTTCATGTTGGCCCTGGTGCTTTAATTTGCTCATTTTCTTTTAATTTCATCTTGCGTTTTGCTTTTGAAGACTTTGGTCTTTGCGTTGATTTTGTTTTTTCTTTGTTGAAACGTAGGGATTTGCCCTGTTTTCTTTCTCTTGTTAATCTGTTGATCTTCTTTTGGAGATGCTTTGGACTCCTTGAGGATTTGAATGTCTTGAAGAGTATGGTTGGAGAAATTCTATCCTTGGGGACGACTCAACTAGCAGGCTTGACCGTTGATGGTACCTCTTCGCTTGAACCTTAAGGAAGTGTTACCTTTATGGTCCGTTGCTTCCGGTTTCTAGTTACAGAATCTCCTTTTAACCTCGATGTGAGGCGGCCCTTAGACTCGTTGGGAGTAGTGTATGTAGAAACTTTAAATTTGGCTCAGAGGGGGTTAGCAATGGTCGATATTTTGTGTTTGGGGTAGAGAAGAAATGCTCTATCTCATCCCGGTTTGAGCAAGATTCGTTGTCCGCCCACACGTCTGTATGTGAACCCTCATAGTGTTTGCACTCATCACTCTGGGGTAGGCGTTTAGGAGTGGGTTTGCCTTCTCCGTACTCGCCCAGAAGCATTCTTATTGTTAAAATCATTTGAAATTGTATGCAAGTGGGCACGCGAATGCTTAAGAAATGATTAGATTTAGGTACGCAAACCTCTTTGGAGATGTTGTACTGAGGTGGTGCTCTTGTGTAAGTTTCGTGGGGGAAAGTGTTTGCACTTTCATGCCCCAGTCATGTTCTTTGGGATTAGACTCCGAACGACTTCTACTCGACCACCCAGGCCGTTGCCTAGGAGTTTGTACCGTACTGTGTGGACGTTCATGTGCCTACACAGTTGACAACGGATGGAGATGAAGTTAACTCTTGTACTTCGCCTCTTGCTTGGAGAGATTATATAAGGTTAGGTATCTGCTGGGGATATGAGATGAATATGTCAATTTCGATGGTCATTCTGGAAGAATGCTTGGGTATTCGACTCTTGTTGAGGAATGTGATGTACATAGCCAACTCCCGCTTGGGGAAATGGAGGCACGACTCCAGCTGGGGAAATAGATGCATGACTCCATCTGGGGAATGAAAAGAAAATTTGTGAGAGAATAGTGTAGATAATACTCCCTTTCACAAAGCCATCCTTGGTGATAAATAACAAAGGCAATCTCGAATCTTTGGCTCGAAATTTCCACCCGACCGCCCACGCCTTGGTTTGTAATGTAGGGTGTTCATGTACCTACACTAGGGAAAGGACAGACAAGTGAGCTCATGTAACTTGTTTCTTTTAAAATAATAATGGAGTTTGCTCATGTAACTTCATTTATATGAAATGTGAAGTATAGTTTTGATACTTCCCTTTTCTATGTGTTTCGTCATTGCATCGTCGTCCGTAGGAATCAAAGGATTGACGAAATTGTTACCCTTGTCTGATGTCTATTGTGTAAGGATGCTCATGTACCTATCAAACAGATGGCGAGAAACAAGTAAGTTCATGTGACTTGTTTATGTTAGAGTAAGAATGAAGTTTGCTCATATAACTTCATTTGTAAGAAAAGTGAAGTAGAGTTTTGGTACTTTCCTTTTGCATGGTTTCGTCATTGTGTCTTCGTCTGATGGAATCGAAGGTTTGATGAAATGGCTACTCTGGTTTTGTATGCATTATATAAGGTTGCTCATGTACCTATCAAACAGATGACAAAAAAACAAGTGTATTCGTGCAACTTGATTCTTTTAGAGTAGGAATGAAATTTGCTCATATAATTTCATTTATAAGAAAGGTGAAGCAATGTCATGGTACTTCCCCTTTGTGTTTGTTTCGTTAGTGCTCCTTTCCCGATGGAATCAAAGGATTGACGAAATGATGCTCTGGTCTAGCATCCGTTGTATGAGGATGTTCGTCTACCTATCAAATAGATGACAGGGACCAAGTTAGTTTATGTGATTTGTTATGATTGAAGTTTGCTCATGTAACTTCATTTATAAGAAAGGTGAAGCAGAGTTTTGGTACTTCTCTTCTGTATAATTTCGTCAGTGCATCTTCATCCGTAGGAATCGAAGAATTGACTAAATTGCGACAACACTTTGGCTTGAAGCTTTGCCGCCCTACCACCCTTGTCTTTGTCTAGGAGTCATGTATCATCCGTGTGAGGAGTTCATGTACTTGCCCACGAGACAAAGGATGTAAACGAAATCGGCCCATGTAATTTCATTTAGCTTGAAAGAGAGTAACGATTGTGTGATTATTCTTGTTCTTATTTATTGTCAGTGTTCTTTGTCCCGATTGATTCCTTGGGGATATAAAGAAGTTTGCTGACGAAGGTTGTTCTGAAGCTCTGGTTTGAAGCTTTATTGTTTGTCTTCATTTTCTGCTTAGGGTGCTCATGTACTTATGAGACAAGCATGGATGGTGAAACAAGCTAATGTAACTTGTTTTTATGTATAAAGAGTATTGATTTTCTTTAAATGAATACTCCTTTTCATGTAATTTGTAGTCTTGTTGATGACGTGTTGCTTTGAAGCTTCGATTCGAAAGTTGTCTTGATTGTCATGATAGGACGTTGTTGTACCTATATGTAACAAGGACAAAAACGAGTATGCTTATGTGACTTGTTTTTACTGAAAATTATTGATCAAGGAATGTATGCTCCCTTCATGTATATCGTTGTTTTGACAACGAAGGCTATTTCGAGATTTTGGCTCGAAACTTTTCCATCTTTCCACCTTCACCTTCTTGTCTGCTTAGGTTGTTTATGTGTCATTTTTTCAACTGAGAATTATCCGAGATTGCTCAGAGTCTTGCCCAAGTCGCTCGAAGATTTGCCCCAGGACCGCACAAGGATTTGCTCCGTGATCTCTCGGGGATTTGCCTCAGGATTGTTCGGAGATTTGCCCCAGGATCGCTTTCGCGTTGTTGTCTTCATGTGCGTAATTTTTGCCAACGAAGATTGTTTCAAAACTTTGGCTAGAAACTTTTCCACCTTGTCACCCTCGCCTTCGTTATCTGTTTAGGATGCATGTACCTATAAGACGAACGCATGGCAAAACAAGTAAGCTTATGTAACTTGATTTGCATAGAAAGTATGAGTTTAGGAACAAATACTCCCTTTCGTGTGATTGTAATGTCAGTGTACGTCTGTGTTGATTGGTCATAACGGTTCTTCTTCGTTAAGATGATTTCTTTCTGAAAAGCATGCTTGACGACGAACGGCCCTTCGTAATTTGGAGCGGATCGTCTTCTGGAATTTGTTGCATTCGACAGGATCCGTTTGAGAATGTTGTCGTCCAGTCGATTATCCTTGGATGTGTATTGTTGATTGCCCTCTGAGGTGGGTCTGGGCGGGTAACTGCCCTCTCATGTGGTGGGCCAGGGACGACAATAGGTCATTCGGGTGGTGAGCTGAAGTGGTCGCCCGGGTGAATGCTCTAAACGTGCGTTGTTGATAGCACTTTGTGGTGGCGTAGGCGATGGCCACTACTATGGTGGGCGGACTAGGGAATTGGCCGCTCATGTGGGGAGCTGAGGCACTTGTTTCTCGTCAATGAGGTGTTGATTGAACTCTTCTCTCTTCTTTGGGATGAGGTCTTGATAGTTTGTGGTTGATTTATCTTGGAAAGACCACTTGGGTGTCGTAGGGTGTTCAAAGGGAATTGCTCCAATCGAAGTATGTATAGACGTTTGGTAGACATCATGTTCTTTGATATCGGGAAGCTGTTGTGTGAGCCTCAGATGTGTCATCTTGTACCTATGAGGTAAAATGGATGCCCCGGTGTTGGTGGTTTGAATATCAGTGGCTCCGTCAGACATGTCTTGAGTTGTTGGAAGGCGAGTAATGCGAATGGGAGCTTCTAATGCCAGTCACGCTATGTATCCGCCGTCTCTTAAAGGATCTGGTCTATGTTCATGTTTTGGTCGTGGGGATGCTTCTGATCCGGTGTTCGTGGAGTTCCTGTTATCTGAGAGACGGTGAGGTCGATTGCTAGCAGGTGTCCCGATCTCGCGAGGTCGTTGTGAAGGTCGAGGTTTGCCCCTTGTGCTAGAATGTACTCTTGGTCAAAGGATTTGCCACTTGTCCCCGATTGGCAGATATTGAGGATTGCCTTGTTGAGGACCGGAGCTTGGGTTGTAAATTGGGGCTTGCTAGACTGAATTGTCTGATGTTGAGAATCATGACTTAGGACGAGCGGAGGAATATCGTCTTCATGTCCACGGTAAAGAAGTTGGGAAAGATGTTTATGTTGGTGTCAAAGTTACGGTGACTGATGATGTAGTGGGATCGCTTTTGTTTCCTTGGAACGGTTGTCGGATCAGTAGAGGCGCGATGTTCCCGACGTGTCTGATCTTTGCATGTCTGTGAATGGCTCTTTGGGCTCGTCATTAGCTCCAATTTGGACTACGATTGGCCCATGAGATGTAAGTGCTTGTGGTTTTCATGTTGTTGTAGATTGGCTTTGGACTTCGGAAGCCTGTAGGTGATCTTTGGCCTTCATGTCCTTGGATGTTCGACTTCGGGCCTTGGTAGCTATTAATGGATCTTTGATCATCGTTTTGTCGTAGATTTGTTATCTCGTTCTTGCCATCAGTCTTGTTTAATGAGTCATCTGAGAAAGGAAGCAGAGATAAGGTTTGAACTAGCATGTGATAGTGTAATCGATGCATGATAAATTTGTGATGATGTCATCGAACGGAGTGCAGTAATGCGATCACGAACGGAGTGCAGTAATGCGATCACGAACGGAGTGCAGTAATGCGATGAAACAGTCATTGGAATTGATGCTAATACTACAATCGGGTAGACATTCATGCAGTAAGTGGCAAAATAGGTAGGGAAGGGAGAAAAGAGGATTTTTGATGTCATCCGTGATTATTCCTAATCACTGCCAAACGAATAAGGTTAGTTTTACAGTTTTATCGTAAACAAGGTATACCTGACACCTGTCCCTGCACATGTAACAGGCACTTAGTAACAAACATATGCACGTGCGGTGTCTGGTACCTGTAGTGAACATACAATTCTAGACTCGGAAGAGGTTTTTAGGCCTCCCTAGGACAAAGGGAGGTGGGCCCCAACCCAAGACCATACTGCAAAGAGCAGTACAGCTGGGCTTCACGGTGACCCCCTAAAAATCCCAGCCTTGGGTTCGGGCACACCTAGACATGCCTTGTAAAGCGGTAAACAGAGACAAAACATGAGAGAAAACAAAGGGAAAAGAGCCAGAGAGCATTTGCAAACAATAACTCCTCTCCGTATGTGGATTAAGTTAATGGGTTTTCGGTAGGATCCACATGCGGAGTCCCCAGCGGAGTCGCCATCCGGGATGTACGTGCGCTCTGGCCTAGCACTCGCGTGGCGATTCGGACGACCCGAGGATCCGGGTCCGCTCCCCCAAGGCCCAATCGGTCGACGTCACGACACGGGCGCTGGACGCTGCGGAGGAAGCCAGGGTGATCCTTCCATGGGTTTCTAACTGGGCATGCTCGGGCCCTCGTCGACCGTCTTCATATTCCTATGAGGCGGCGGGCGAAAGGCGGAGCATGATTCGAAGAAGTAACTTTCGGGAAAAATCGGAAGCACCTCGCGTCGCCTTCACCCATCCATGATGGCTCCGTTGAAATATGTTGTTGTTTAACCTTGGTAAACTATACGGAATCGTCACCGACTTACTTATAGAAACGATTCAAGTCGGAAAAACCGTTGGTTTGGGGATTCCTATTTACTAACCCATACACACACATACGGTGGCGTTGCTCTCAATATTTCTGTTTACGGGCATTGGACCCGATCCGGGCATGACTCTGAACTCATGTCAATGTTTTATGGGCGTTGGATCCGATTCAGGCTTTTGGGCCCGAACTCATATTTGTTGATAGCAAACAACATACAACAATAAACCTATGGGTCTAAGGCATGTAGACAAGCAGAGACAATTATTGAGATCAAAGGAGGCGGGGAAGATGGTGAGCGTGGTCCTATGCACTTGGGCCCACGGCCCGTTACATGTGGAAATAAAGAAAATCAGGAGGCTCGCACCTCCCTCATGTACCGGAGGCCTGCCGAGATGGCATGTCATCGGCTAAGGCTTCATTAGTTGGGGCCGCTTTGGTGACGTGGCTCCACCACGGGTTCCCCTCACGCGCCTCCAATCTTGGACTCCATCTCCGATATCCGTCTTGTCGAATCATTGAAACAATGTCGGATATTCATGCAACGGAAACAAGAAAAAGTGGGATATGAAAGTCGGACATTCACGCATACTTCTTTATTTACTGCGAATTAACACCTCAAAGAAAAATAGAAAAAGTAAAGTGTGTATAAGATAAAAATATGTACAATACGTCTAAATGATCATATTCAAATGACAAACATGTGTGTCAAGTTTGGTGACGATCTAACGGTAAGATCAATTGGGATCTCATCAAGAATGGGACTGCGACGTATAGAAGGTACAGCCCCGCATGTATTCTGTTCATCGATTCTTATTCGAATCTACGAGAAACTTCAACGGTCGAAATACAAATATGCAACCGTATTTCAGTCTATTTTGTGTTTGAAAAGTTTGGAGATGATCCAACGGTCGAATCTCTCGAGATCCCCTCGGAAGTGGGACTGCAGTTTGCGGGTCTGCAAACTGCAAGCACGCCCTTAGCTTCTGGGGTCCTACCTCGGTCCTCGATCATCATAAAAATGAAATAAAATTTTTTTCAAGACCATCACCCATTGGGGATCATTCGGTATGGAGAAGTCGGGATCAGTCGATAAGCATAACCCCTTCGAAATGGACCCCTTTTTGGCATACAATGCTAGAAGACGACGGAATTGGGAAATCCGAAGGTTCTCCGCCGCTCCCAAGCACGGTTTTCTGTCTAGAGACTCCAAATGACCTCAAACAAATTGAAAAAGATGCATAATCAAGTAAAAAGTGATACCACCTGATTTTGCATCAATCCGACACCGGACGAGAAAGTTATGACCCGTCGAATACTTCATCTGCATTCTGGCCGAGGTTGTCTTGCTCCGTCGGGGCTCGGTTTCACGTTCACATGTCACATGCAACGAATTAAAAAAAAAAAAAACGAAAGGTGGTCAGCCATGCTCTAAGGTGAAAGAGTGGCTGCATGTTTATTTGTAAAAAGAATGAAAACTCACGGAGGGGTTGCCTCGCCCCATGATTGCCCGGGGAGGAAGAAGGATGTTGGGGAGTCCGTTAAAAGGCTGCCTTGGAGCATCCTGCTTGGGTTGTGGCTGTGGCAGGAGGCGGTGTCGTCGGAGAGAAGGATGTCGGCTGGTCGGGAGGCTTTGTCTTGTCAGCACTGGATAGGGGGGAGTCCTTGGTTCCGGTTTCTATGTGTACGTCAGGAGGAGTTGGCCTCCAGCATTGATGTATAGGGATGAAGAGTTGATCTCCGATTCCCAGAGGGGGTGGAGAGTTTTGGACGAGAGGGACTTCTGATTGTCATGATTATCTAATAATTGTCTCCAATGGGATGGGGAACCTTTTATTTTTTTTGTGTGGGGATCGTATGAAAGGTGATAGGAATGTCGGAAGGGTTAGAGAAATTGTATTTAGGTTCATATTCTGATGGGACAAAGAAGGTAAGATATATTATTTTAATGGGGAATGGGATATTTGTTGGGGGAGTGATCGAGGGGATTGAATCTTGATATGGTGAGTAATTTACGATGCAGAAATCTCGAAAGGTTTAAATGTGATTAGGAGGTGGTTAGTGATTAGATTTTGTTTGAAAAATCTTAAAAGAAAAATATTTGTCGGAAAATTTGGGTATTATACGCCCCATCCCTCATCCCCCAACTACTAACAAGAGGCCACAGCCCTTATCGGCACCTAACCCCGTACCTTTCGGAAATACAATAGTGGCAAGGGCAGAGCCATTGGGGATCAAACCTTGGTGGCGGCGTGTTGGACAATCTGACCATGTGTTGTGGCCTTGGTGAGGCCTGAACTCGCCCAGCCCGAGCCCAAAGAAGAGGAAAGAAGAATTAGTCTGGAAATGTTGGAGAATGGATAAAATCAGATGGTTGTTAGAGTTTTTATGCCGTACAACGTTGTATATAAGAACACTCGAGTACACCCGAATCAATCGAATCATTGAGTGGAAATTTCTCTAACAACTTTTGTCTTTTTCTCTTCTTCTTCTTCTTTTTGCGTCTTCTTCTTCTTCTTCTTCTTCTTCTGTTGTCACTCTGTTCTGCACTTCTTATTTCTGGTCTTCTGCTGCTTGGATTCTAAGCTCTTCATGGTATCAGAGCCTTAAAGGCGTTAAAGCTTTGCGGGACTTGTGGAGAGATGGCATAGCAAACCCCCATTCAACATACTTCTTCTTTTCCTGCGGGGAAACATCAAACCCCAAACTCTGGTATCTCTGTCACTCCCTCTGTGATGAACTACTCTCAGATGCAGCTTCCTACTGGAGTTTTCGCATCTTTAGTAAAGTTAGATGATAGTAATTATCCGCTGTGGAAAGGCCAAGTACTTGCTGCTATTGTAGCCGGATGTTTGGAAGACTTCATTTCTGGACAGGTCGTAGTGCCTGCACAATATCTGGATGCTAATATGCAAGTGTTGAACCCAGAGTATAAGGTCTGGCAACGCCACGATAAATCAATAATTAGTCTTCTCTTCTCCTCATTGAGATCTGAGCCTCTAAGTCTGGTTGTTTGCTGTAACACTTCAAATGAAGTTTGGGAAACACTCAGAGGAAGGTATGAATCTACTTCGACAACAAGAGTGATTAATCTAAGAAGTCAGATGCAACACTTGAAGAAGGATGGGAGAACCATGCAGCAGTACCTCAGTGCTATGTGCAGTTGATGAATCTGTTGACCAGCTAAGTGCAGTTGATGAATCTGCTGACCAGCTAAGTGCAGTTGATGAATCTGTTTATTATCGGGACTACGTCTGGTATGTACTCGAAGGACTCCCTGCAGAATATGATGCAATTGTTACAGCAATTTATAGTAGACCAGATCAGCCATCGTTGGAAGAGGTGCAAAATCTGCTAATTAACTTCGAGATGCGAGTGGAACGACGACAATTGTTGGATAGTACTCTCCCTCAGGTACAACCTTCAGCTTTTCATACTGGTGTTGTGAGTCCTCAGTTCAAAACTCAGCCACAGTTAAGTCTTCTGGGTCGACCTTCTCCCAGACCAACTACCTATGACACCTATCCAAAATGGAACAATCGTAGCTTCTCCAAACCTAAACCCAAGTGACAGATTTGCTTTAAAATAGGACATACTGCCCTCACTTGTTATCACATAATGAACTCTGCATTTCAGGGTCAACCTTAGACACATTTTACTAACATACAGTCACCACCATGTCAGCCTCAGCCCTATACACACTCCCCACACTATACACCTTATCTGCCACAACCCTCGATCAACCTGCCTCCTACTTTCCATGGCACACCAGAATCTGACAGTTGGCTTATTGATTCTGGCGCAACTCACCATGTCACTCCCACTACTACTGGTCTTAGCAACATAAAACCCTACACAGGTAAATCCTTTGTTATGGTTGGTAATGGGAGCTGTGTTGGCATTTCAAATGTTGGACAACATTCCTTACATTCTGATTCTGGTGTACTTTGTCTGAATCATGTCCTTCATACTCCATTTATTCCTTAGAAACTTATTAGTGTCTCTCAACTGTGCCAAGATAATAATGTCACTATCGAATTCACTCTTGATTCCTTTTTTGTCAAGGGCAAAGTCTCCAAACAAACTCTGATTAAGGGACAGATGCAACAAGGCCTATACAGACTTCTTCCCCAGCTCCTCCCTGAATCCATCACACGCACCCCTACTCCTTCATGGTCGGACAACTCTCCTGTCTGGGCCTTAGCTACATCACAGTCTTCAGCTGTCAACACTGCAAAATGGCACTCTAGACTAGGTCATCCAGGAGCTGATGTTTTATCTCGTTTTCTGTCACACTGTAAACAATTACACAGTCCAACAGAGTTGTCATTTTGTCAGTCTTGTGCTGTTAGTAAACTTCATCGACTTCCCTTTCCACTCTCTTCCTCTCATGCTACTAAACCATTTCAGTTGATACATACTGATCTTTGGGGACCTTCTCCCATTAACTCTATCACTGGTGATCTCTACTTCATGTTATTAATTGATGATGCTACCCGTTATACTTGGATATATTTTCTCCGTGAAAAATCTCAAGCCTTAACTGTTTTTACTCAGTTACATACTATGGTTCAAAACAAATACAATTCTTCTATTGGATCTGTTCGTTCTGACTGGGGAGGCGAATTTCGTGCCCTTCGACCTTATCTGCTCAAACATGGTATCTCTCATGAGCATTCTTGCCCTTACACTCCCCAACAAAATGGGCGAGCTGAAAGGAAAAATAGGCATGTTGTCGAAGTTGGTTTAACCCTTCTAAATCATGCAGCTATTCCAAAACAATATTGGACATATGCTTTCAATGAAGCAATCTTCCTTATTAATATTCTACCTTCTCGAGTACTTCAATTTAAGACTCCTATGGAACTGCTTCACCAAACCAAGCCAGATTATGCTGCTTTAAGAACCTTTGGGTGTCTTTGCTTTCCTCTTTTATGTCCATATAACACTCATAAGTTGCAATCTCGATCGATACCCTGTGTATTTTTGGGAAGAAGCTCTTTCCATAAGGGTTATATCTGTTTGGACAAATCCTCTGGTCGAGTCTATGTTTCCAGAGATGTGGTTTTTGATGAAGATAACTTTCCTTTTAAACTAACTATTACCATCTCAACTCCATCTTCATCTTCCCAAACACTTCCAGTGCTGCTTCATCCTATTCCATTCTTTTGTGCACCATCTGAAACCATGTCCATGACACACTCTTACACAGCCTCCTCTGCATATACACCTTTCAGTACACCTCAGGTTACAGAGTCCTTAAATCATTCCATTCCGGGTGGCTCTCATGGCTCTCCTGCCAACATAATAACAGAGGATATTCCAAGGGTTGAGAACGGACATCCCATGATCACCAGATCCAAAGCTGGCATTTTTAAACCCAAGTTGTATATTACCCAGCTACCTATACAGTCAGACTCTTCCCAAATACCTATCCTTCCAACAGAACCAGCTACTTTGACTGAGGCCCATACAACACCAGTGTGGCATGAAGCTATGAAGGCTGAATTCCAAGCTCTAGTATGAAACAATACTTGGGAGTTAGGTCCTAGCGCAGTTGCTCGTAAGGTAATCGGCTGTAAATGGGTGTATAAGATGAAATTGGATTCCACTGGTACTTTGGAGAGATGTAAAGCGTGACTGGTAGCGAAGGGGTTTCACCAAACACCTGGGATTGACTTCAAGGAAACCTTCAGTCCTGTTGTCAAGTTCCAAACTATTCGAATTGTCTTATGTATTGCTGTCACTTTTGGCTGGCCCCTGAAGCAACTTGACGTGCATAATGCGTTCTTGAATGGAGACTTGTCGGAAGTAGTCTATATGCACCAGCCGCCGGTTTTGAAGATTCCCAGCAGCCTACATATGTCTGTTGCTTGAAAAAGGCCCTTTATGGACTTAAACAGAGTCCAAGAGCTTGGTATATGAAGCTCAGCAAGTGCCTTGGTCAGTGGGGGTTCCAGAACTCTAAGACATATGCCTCTCTGTTCTATCATCATAGCACTACAGGAATTATCATATTGTTGCTATATGTTGATGATATAATTGTTACCGGCTCGAATTCAGTGGGAATCTCTGATCACTTACCCAAGTTACATAACAACTTTGCTCTTAAGGATCTTGGTGAACTCTCGTATTTTCTGGGCTTTCAAGTCACTAGACAGCAGGGTGTTCTGCATATGTGCCAGGAAAAGTATGTTAAAGAACTACTAGAGAAGTCTGGTCTGACTGATTGTAAATCCAGTACACGAATGGCCACAACAGGGTCACTTTCTAAATATGAAGGAGAGGTACTGTCTGATCCATCAATTTTCAGAAGTCTTGTAGGTGCCTTGCAATACTGCACAAATACTTGCCCGGATATAAGCTTTCCTGTGAATAAGGTGTGTCGGTTTCTACAGCAGCCAACCTCTCTGCATTTTCAAGCAGTGAAACGCATCATGCGATATCTAAAGGGCACCATAACGCATGGGATTACTACTGTTGCAGGAAATTCTTTCGATATATCCTGCTTTACTGATGCTAATTGAGCGAGCTGCCCTAACGATAGGAGGAGTACAGGAGGCTATTGCACGTATCTTGGTCCAAACTTAATCTCTTGGGCATCTCATAAGCAACGAGTAGTGTCTCGTTCAAGTACAGAGGCGGAGTTTCGTGCACTTGCTGATGGTGTTGCAGAGGTGATCTGGGTACAAAATCTGTTGAATGAACTTGGCGTGTCAGAAGGCAACAATCCTGTTATCTACTGTGACAATCTGAGCACAATTCACTTGGCCGCTAATCCAGTGTTACATGCTCGTATAAAGCATGTGGAAATTGACTTCCATTTTGTACGAGAAAAGGTTATGGAGGGGAAACTACGGCTACTACATGTAAATTCAGCGGATCAATTAGCTGATCCTCTAACAAAGATTATCTCTACTCAAATTTTTCTCAATGCAAGAGGTAAACTGACCATGTCTCACAAACCAGGTGATGTTATTCACTCTGATATGGTAGCGACATACGGTGGTGGACAAACGGATATAAAAGGAACCCAGCTAAGTTTGCGGGGAAATGTTGCGAATGCGTGGGAAGATGCTGAAGGTGATGAGGATTCTAAAGAAGGTAGTTTCTAATCAAGACAGTTGAGTTTGTGGGGAAATGTTGGACAATCTGACCAAGTGTTGTGGCCTTGGTGAGGCCTGAACTCGCCCAGCCCAAGCCCAATGAAGAGGAAAGAAGAATTAGTTTGGAAATGTTGGAGAATGGATAACATCAGATGGTTGTTAGAGTTGTTATGCCATATAACGTTGTATATAAGAACACTCGAGTACACCCGAATCAATCGAATCATTGAGTGGAAATTCCTCTAACAACTTTTGTCTTTTTCTCTTCTTCTTCTTCCTTTTGTGTCTTCTTCTTCTTCTTTCTCCTTAAGTTGTCACTCTGTTATGCACTTCTTATTTCTGGTCTTCTGCTGCTTGGATTCTAAGCTCTTCACGGCGGTGTGCGGTGGATATCGCACGGCCAAAACAAACAGCGAACAGAAGGAACAGCATCAATACACACAACCTGAACTCCATTTTAGCATTTGACTTCCCGCCTCCCAAAATAAGTTCAATGAAACAAAGAACAAAACCAATAGCTTTGTGGATTTGGATTTGGACCGCATTAAGATGATTTTTTTTTAATACTTTGGAAGTGGTAATTGGTCTTATTTCCCTTCTGACCATGTAACGCGTCTTTCAAGAAACCTAGGCTAATAATGCTAAACTGTACATTGTCCCGATGTCGTCTTTATTCAGAAACGTACGAGTATTTCGTGCATGACACACATTGTTTATTTGAAATCACATCAGCGTCACCACCACCCCAACCCAACTGGCGAAGACAGACAGACGTGTATGTCCAACCCCTTCTTTTATGGGATTCAAAAATCGAGGAATTATTGTTAGATATAATATAATCGACGATTTTGATATAATCGTGGGTTTTTTTGGGGTCTTTAATTTATTTGCCGGTCCTCGATTCCCCACCTGGTATGTTTGTGGGATTATTCGCACCGATTCCGACGCCATGAATTCGGATGGATGAAATTCCTAACTCGGTTTCCGTGGAAAGAAAGAAAAAGAGGACACAATGCATGCAAGAAGAAAACTCGTTCACTCCCCACGTCCAAGTCAGAAAAACACTGTCCATTGGCTTATTTTGAGCCACCTGATTTTTACTCCAGATCAACAAACATAAAGAAATAATAAGAGGGAAAAGGAAAGAAATTGGGCCTAAATACCCGTCCGGCCTATTTGTTTTGGGCTTCATTGAAAGCATGGAGAAGGGCCGGAGCCCAACGGCCTATTTGTTTTGGGCGGTTTGATTGAACTGAGAGGATTGATGAAATGGGGGAGGGAGCGTGGGCTGTGTGTGATTCGGCGGCAACTGGATGATCCGACACTTTTTATGGAGGAGTGTCCTTTTTTGAAATGCTCGTCGGATCTACGAACCCCTTGTCCCCACGAGTCTCTCTCTCCAGAGGCCACCTAAACATAAACCAAGCGGCCCATAAATCTTGGAAAGTAGGGCTCTCTCTATGGACGATGTCGAATACCCCCAATTTGTCATAACGTGGGAAAAGTGGGGAGTGGATGTAGATTCTCTACTCCTGGGTGCCAAGAAGAAGAGCACCCGGTTACATTACAACATTAGGCGCAAAAACCAAAAAGTCTTCTAGAAAGAGATGCTTCTCGGAGTCTCGAATGTTCCCGCCCTTGGGCCGAATACTTGAATCGGAATGTTGGGCTCCTTATTGAGCCCGTTCTTATTCTAGGCCTTCATACTATCCATGCTATTTATGGGCTATAAACGAAGCCCGATTAAGATTGGGCCTAGAGCCCCAACACGAGCCCGGACGAGATCTGGGGGAAGATCACCTCCCCAGCGGAACACGCGAAAATCCTTCCGCCATTTCCCAACTACCAGTCCATTCCATTCAGGGGGGCCTGCAGCAGGTTGTAAGAAGAGGTTGGGAGGGGAAGATATTGTTCGTCTTGATTGATGATTGACGTTGTTTCTGCTGCTTCTGTTGCTCGGCGTTGACGGCATTTCGGGCAATCGCCGGCGCTGCTTGTGATGATCCCGTCATCCATGGCCTCCTCACCCAACGGCACTTCCACCACGGTCAGCTCCCCACACCTCCCCCTCCCTTGCGCCTCGCGTTTTTTCTTTCTTCCGTTGTTGTTCTGTTTCTTGTGATCGTGGATTAGATTTGGTGGGTTTTATAGGGGTTTTCCTTTTCTGGAATGTTTGGGTTTTGATGGTTGTTGTGGGCGATGTGTTACAGAGAGATGCTGCGGAGAACAGCTTGGAGAAGATCAAACGGAAATTGGCTTCTGCTTCCGGGAAGTGCTTGTTGCAGGGCCCACTCCTCAAGCGTTCCGAAACTGTACTCACCCCCTTCCTCTTCTTCTCTTTCTGGCCGTCTTTTTCTACGACCCCATGAATTTTCCATTTTTAGGTTTCTGGATGCTTGCGGGTAATGGTTCTTCCACCGAGAATTGTCTTGTTATTTAATCTGACTGGGGCGATTAAAGTTTATGGAAAGTGGAATATCGAATCAACCAACTTTATAAGTTACTATTCCAGATGATTCATGTCGTTTGATAATAGACCAAATTGGATTGGAGACCCTGTGCATTCTTACTGTGTATGCATAAGACGTTCGCTTTTTCAGATAGTGGTCCATGCTTGTGATTTGTGAATGAGATGTTTTGCTGTATTGGATTTCCATTAAGATCAAAAGATCATAAAATGAGTTTTGCTACATGTTCTTAATGTCACTGAGAGTAGGGGAAGTATGAGTTATCTCTGGTGGCTGAACTTTTAATGACTAGAATGTGATAATGGGTTGAGTTGCCGAGGTTGAATGGCGTGCATAGTCCTTATAATGTGGGAAAATTGGTGAAAATACCTTTTTTTTTAATTCTTTGATTTATGGATTCTCTGGCTATTTCATGTGGTCAACAGCTGAGGAAATGGAATGAGCGATGGGTTATCCTTGACCCCACAACCGGGAGGATGGAATATAAGTATGTGACTTTCTGTCAATTTTCTTTGTCTGATGGGATAACTGATGTGGACCTTGACTGATTGTTTGTTCATTTATGTTATCTAGGATCCGTCGAAATGAGCCGTCTATTAGAGGAACCATTACCTTCGATGCGAATAGCACCATTACTGTATCTCCAGTTAACTTCCAGTAAGATTACTCTAACTTAAGTATGAAATCTTATCTTTCTTAACATTGAAAAGAATCAGTGTTGCCTTATTGTTTGAAAATTGTTGGCTGATCCCTTATCATTGTCTCAGTGGACTGCCGAAGTATGACGGCTGCTGTTTCTGTATCCTCTTCCCAATCTTTACTTCTGTTCAGCAATTTCTTGCAAATTCTCTTCTCTTTCATGTCTCTTTTTATGTTTATCTTGCTATTATATTTTTCTTAACTTTACCTAGATATTGGGGTTCCTTCAAGGAAAGACTACTTTTTTTGTGCTGAAACTCCTAGTGCAGCAAGAGCATGGGTATCTACTCTGCAGTAAGTTACCTCAAATTCTCTCTTACTGAAAGCCCACTTTATTTTGTGAGTATAATATGACCATTTTATGTGGCAGAGTATTGTGTATGGTTTATGTTGTGATTATAGTATATGACCCATTTACTTTTAGTTATTTACTCTTGTTGACTTATGTATGCACTTACAAAGTAAAAACTGTAGGAATGGATTGACTGAAACTTTAGAAAAGACCGAGAAATGTCAGCTATCTGACATCTTCCTTTTTATTTGGAGGATGTTGTTCTTTGCTGTGTATGATTTGTGGTGCTTCTTAGTAAATTATGAGGAAGAAACTTGACCTGTATATTCTACCAATGTATAAGAAAAGCCCGCTGCAACTTTGTTGGAGTAGTTATGAATGGATCTATGTATTATTTTTCCTTGCTTATGATAAGTTGCTTGCACTGCCACTACTTATTCTTGGGGATCATTATCCGTGAAATACACTATCTTGATTCTTGAAAACATCTGCTTTATTAATTTCACGCCAAATCTCTTATTTTCGTAAATCAGGGCAACACAGCTTGTTTTGAGGGGGCACAAGGATGCTGTCAATTCTTTGAGTGGTAATGGTTCTACAAAATTGGGGACAGTTGCTGCCGCTGTCGCAGCGGCCAATTCAACTGCTCTGGAATGCTCGAAAGAGATTGAAGCAGCCATGCAGGTTTCCATGAGGAATGCCCTTGGAGTGCTGACAAGCAGAAATATTGACGGTCCCATGGATGATTTCTCTATTATGAAGGTACTGTGTGTTGTCTTAACCGTTGGCCTGAACTGTTCACGGGAGTACCCGGAAAGTTTCAATTCTGTAGCTCCATGAGGATTGGGATGATATTCTTCTTCTAATCAGAATTCTTCTTCTAATTAGATTTTCCGCATTGAGGTTTTGACGGTGACAATCATTGATTCCTATATTGCAGAATTTTCCATCATTTGCAAACTGCTGCGCATTAAAATGGCTATGTGAAGTTTTTCATAGTTAATAAATGGTTGCTGGAAATAAAGTCCATATGGTTGTTTTTCCAGCTTCGGCTAGCTTCAGTTGGTGTTTCTTTGCAGGAAACGCTCAGAGTTAAGGATGAGGAGCTGCAAAAGTTGGCTAGAGACATACGTGCTCGGGATTCGACTATCAAAGACATAGCTGAGAAGCTCTCAGAGACTGCTGATGCTGCCGAGGCTGCAGCATCTGCTGCTCATCTGATCGATGAACAGAGGAGAAAAGCTACTGAAGAATTTGAGCGGTTGACTAGAGAGTATGAGAAGCAGGTGGAGTCACTGAAGCAGAAGGTAATAACAGATGATAATCATTGTTATTTTAGTTATTTTACATAGTCTGCCAAGTTTCGTTGTTCTATTGTTAAATGATGCCGATTATGAAAGGAATATGCTCTTTCAACTTGGTGGGTAGGAATGACTGCAATATGCTTTGCTTCATCTGTTGATAATTTAACCATAAACTAGGGTATGATTAAGAGAAGATAGGAGCTATCATTGATGGCAGTTTAAGTTTCTGTAATTCATCCCTACGGGTTTAGTCGACCTTACTTTAAGAATTGTGGAAGTGGTAGGAAATCATTCGATATTCCCTCGACATCTGCTGATCTTTCAGTATGGCGACTTGACATGTCATTCCAATTTACAGCTGAAAGAATTGGAACAGAGGGCAACGGCTTTAACCGGGGAGAGGGATCAAATGGTCAAACAAAGGAACTCTGCTCTTCAGGAGGCTCATCTATGGCGTTCTGAGCTGGCAAAGGCTCGAGAGCATGCTGTAATTCTAGAAGCGGCAGTCATCAGGGCAGAAGAGAAGGCAAGAGTTGCAGAAGCTGATGCTGAATCCAAAAAAAAGGAGGCTGCGGAGAAAGAAGCAGCAGCTGCAAATGACAGACAGGAGCTCGTGGCATATGCGAATGCACTGCAAGCGCAACTACAAAGGTGCTCATTTGTCTGGTGATTATGTAAGTTAGTTTTGTTTCCTTAATTACATGTTCATTTTGCAGGCATCACATTGACCCGAAACACGTAATCGAGGAGAAGTCTGAATCTTGTTCAGACAGTCGCGAATCGCTTCCCCTTACGAAACACGTGGACTTGTCCGACGAAAACGTGGACAAAGCGTGTCTAAGCATGACTAGAGCGATACCCATCTCCGAAGAGAGCGTCTTCCACCTGCCGGTAGATCACGCGAGTCTCACGAATGGAGACTGGAGTGACATCCAAGCGACAGAGTCGAGCATAGAAGACGTGAGGGAGATCACACAGGAGACGGGTGTTGATAGTAGCAGCATGGACATCCCTGTCGTCAGTCAGCCGCACCAGTCCAGTCACTAGCGCTCGCGAGCTTGCTGCCTTTCCCGGATGAATGCCGGGTTTTATCTTATCGACACACACGACAGAAATGCATGGTCAGAACATCCTCGGTTCAAGAGAGGCATGTGTAGCTCGTGGGTTTTGATGATGTCCCGGAAACATCCCCAAGAACTGAATCCTCTTTTCCATTTGGGTCCCACCTAATCAATGGACCAAGGAAACATCAGACAGTATCATTACAGAGACATCATCACTAATTTCATGATGGCACCCTTTTTGACTAGTTCTGCAAGAGCAGCCCTCTTATAATGGGAACTGGACCCACAATCACACTGTGAGAAAGTTCAAATGATTTAAGTAAACTAACGAGTGGACCTACTTGATTGGCTGTGACACTCTTACAAAGCGTCTAATGTCTGATGGAGATATGATTTATTTAATCGATTGTGCTGTCTTAGCATATGCAGTATTTGTCTTTCCCAATCAATCTTATTGCAGTGATAACAGAAGTAGTACTAGGTGGTAATGGTATTCCAAATCCCACCACTCGAGCAAGACACAACTGTAACTCCCTCAACTCCCCTTCTCAGAACCATAACCTTAGTATATTCCGGCAACGATGTGGGGCCGTGTTACATCTCCGTGACCTTCTTCCACGATGGCCGGCTGCTGATCTCGTCCCACCACGCGCTCACGTGCTTCCTGTCCCGGATCATGTACTCCTTCCCGACCTTCGTCACCAGAAGTTCTGTGAACGGGATGTGGCTCAGGTCCGCCAGGCTGAAGAAATCCCCAGCCAGGTACTTGCTCTTAGACAGCCTCTCTTCGTAGATGTCCAGGACGCTTGCCAGCTTCGCCTCACACTCCTTGATTGCCTTCTCATCTCGAGGCACGCCGATGAGGGGGTTGAACACGATCTGCATGACAAGCTGGTACAGCAGTGGATGATAGCTCTGCCCCTCCACCTCGAGCCACTGTTCTACCAGGCCCCTCTCCTCAATGGTCTGACCGAGCAGTTCGGTCCCTTGGTGCCTGTATTTCTCGGCGTAGTACCTGATTATCGCCCGGGATTCTGCACATATGATGAAAATATCATCCCATGACAATATCACAGACCAATCGGATCGAGAATCCACATTTCTTCATAAGTTTGCTTACCATAAAGAGTATAATCACCATCTTTCACCACAGGGACGGATCCGAAAGGCTACACCGGTCAAAATCATTTGCGGCAAGAATCAAATTGATTCTATCAGTCGACGAGATAAGCTTGGGATGTTGCTTGTGAGGAATTAGCATAAGTGAAAGGAGGAACTAACCTGAAGCTTCAGGTACTCGGGGCTCTTGTGCTCGCCCTTGAACAGATCAACCGGGACAGTCTCGAACTCAATGCCCTTTTCGATCAGGCAGAGCAGGACCCGTTTAGGGGACGTGAAAGCCGCGCCGTACACCTTCACCACCATCTTCTTCCTCACCTGTTTCTATTCCCTTCAAGCAGATATGACCCTGGTTGAAACTTATGGGATGCAGGGTTTATTATATATGGATTCCAAGATCCATCCAACACTGAATATATATTATATTATAAACTGACGTAGAATAACACTAATGAATTTAGGCAGCATATCGTTTTCTTACACAAGGGCAAGATTTTTCTTGAACAAATAATTGACTATCTACGGCCCAAAGAGAACCTCTTTGATTGGTTTTAGGTGTAACCAACCATTCTAGAAACATCAACAACCTCTTTACTAAAAAACAAATGGCCCACGAAAGGGATTGCTGTTCAATCTTTTATGGGGCTGCTGTTGCTGATGTTTAAGTGGCATATTGATCTTGAGGTAAAAGATCAACTTAAGACGATTTTTGGTCCTTTCGCTTTCTTCATGGTGGAAAATTCACATCACTTGGGTTTATGATTTCGTTTAGAGGCAAGCAGGACACCGAGAATCCTGACTTTGCAGGCAAGATGCCTCCAAGCTGCCACCAATATGCTTCTCAATGCAAGAAACCATGTCAGGTAGGAAAATCTTGTCCGATATTTGTAGAAAACAAGGAGGTTGGAGAAAATCAAAGAAGGGTATGGACTGGATTGATCTCATGACATGTATATGTATTGTTTGTTAAGTAAGGTCGAGGTATTGATACAAGATAAAACATACTGGAACGCAACGAAGCTCCGATGAATAAACTCAGAAGTTTGATGTGAAACTTGTGAGTTAAAAGGGGAGCAAGGCGAAGGCTTTCCTCGGACCAAAGCCGCAGCATAACCTGCCACTGAAAGCTTCACGTACTTAACCAGGAGCCACACCAATAGAATCGAATTCCAACCAGTAAAACTAAGGATTCCCATTAAACACAGCATTCAAGGAAACGAAGCTCTATTGATGGGAGAGGCCAAACAGGGGAATTCTGATTGAAAGCCATCTGACAATCATTAGAATCAGTCTTGTAAAATTCTCAGTCTCTATATGTCAATTCCATATCTTTATTGTGCATCATAAGGTCAAAGTGCTCTTGAGAATTAGTTTTCTGCTGATCAACCCGCAACCATCCAAGTTTTGTTTTCCAGAATTTCATAACCCCTTCTCTATGAACTAGCGCCCTCTAGGTTGAATTGAGCAAATCTGGATGTGATGACCACAACATAACCTGAATTGTTTGTTATGCCGCCAAAGCTCCAACAACCTGCCAGCTATGCGTAAAGCAAGCACTGATGTATGCAATCTGCACTCAGCACGAAACCAACGTCTTCTCAGACAGAAGCTGGTAAGTGGCACTATCAGTATCCTCCTCCAGGGTCATCGGAGATCCACTGACGTGGCTCCTGTCGAGGAAAAGACACAAAAAATTATTCCTAGCAGCAAACGACGATGTGAGTTTCCGGAAGCGGGTTCTTGACAAAGGAAAGGTGTGATGATGACAGGCCATTGTTTAGCATTTTCAGAAACAGGGTCTTTTTCCTTCGCACAGTTTCAAGACATACATGATAATGACATTGAAACATAACAGTGAAAACCTGTTGCTGAAGAAGTTCTCCTCTGACAGAGCTTTTTCTAGTCTTTCCTCAAATTGTGTGGCATGCCAACTGACTTTCTGAACCTGATGATAAGATATCAAAGAATAAAGCCATACTTCTGCATCCTAAATGTATCACAGTTTTATTCTTTTGAGGAGAAAACGCAAATAGTGAGATACCTCCTGATATTTACTCGTTGAATTAGGAATGGCATTTCCGCCCCACCACTTGGGAATGACGTGCGATTGTTCCTCTTCATTCCACTGAGTAGAAACAACGCCAGGGATAGGCCTGTCCTCATAAGTTCTTCCAAATTGTGCTTGCTTGTTATGTACAGGCTGAAAGCTTTTACCATCATCAGTTGGAGGCTTCAGCCAATTAGACAAGGTTGCTTCGAACTTTGCCTCCTGATGATCTGTAAGAACCATTTTCCATGCCCGTCAGAATGGTAGCGACTGCAGATTGTAGAGGATTAAAACTGAGCTCACCTAGAAGTTGGTTGTGCTGTGAGATCTCTTCATCATGTACTTTCAGTTGTAAAGCATCCGTGGGGTGATTTGCAACTGAATAGACATATTGAGACCTGATGCCTACTTTTCCTTTTTGTACAAGATCCATGTTTGCAGGAAAAACAGTTCCAGGTGTCTGCATCTCGTCTGTCAGCTTCAGTGGGGTTGGAGGGGGCATAAAATTCAGAGATCTGTCTTTATCTCCTCCCCCCCCCCCCCCAGTTTTGAAGCCTCTACTTGTGTTTTCAGGTTGATAATCATCAGATGGACATTTATTGATGTCACCTTGAAACTGAACAGATTTGCTTCCTCCCTGGGTCTTTATCCCGGTCGGCCATGGTGTAAAAGGAGAGGTCATGCTGACAATTTCTTCATCAATGACCTTGTATGCCGAAATCAATTTTCCAGAGGCTGCACCTTCAGTGGAGCTATCGACACTGGATACACAGCTGCCAAACAAAAGAGAGACAATGAACTTGTCATAAAGGCATCTTACCTGGCCCGATGAATTGACCAGTTAGGAAGAAAATTTCAAACGATGAAACAATTAAAAGAAGTCCTGTCTAGACAGATGATTAGCTAGAGTGTAGAGTCTACGAGGGATAGGATCTTTCTGCTCTGTGGCATCTGGAATATGTTTAATTCCAATGAGAAATACATAAAAAATTTGACCTGATCATTGTATGCTCCGGAGATTCTACATCAATCTCAAATCCTTCAGAAAGTTTTACAGGTTGCTTGTCCGTAAAATGTTTCCTGAGAGACGCATTGGGCATCCACGAATGGAACTTTGGAGTAACAGAACGGTCCTCCGAAGGAGAGGACCGTCGCATCTTTTCTCCGGCTTTTCGAATTTCAACAGGAGTCTCGGGTATAGTTCCGCAAGCTTTAAGAAACCTAGCCTGTTACATAACTTCAGTCATGCTTATACTGCTAGCAAAAGTTCATCAGAAGCCCAAAAATCAAGTATCACAAGCAGGACTAAAGCCCGTAATGATAGATTAATCTAGCATGCTTTCATAGCACCTGTGCTACCATACATACCCTGAACAGAATCCTACCATGCTCTTGGCCTAAAGAACAATTAACAAATTCAGCAGAATATATGAAGAAACAGATAACAACGGGAAACATAGGTTTTACTGATTAAACGTATTCCAAGGGTGCATGTATACCTCATCTTGAATCTCTTTGTGGAAACGAGGAGATCCGGAACCCCAATTACATTCAGGATTGGCCGTCCTATCTTCACTTTCTAGCAAAGCAAATGCAGTTCCCTCGTCAATAAATGTGAACATTAACAAAGACAAGCACAAAAACAACAGCGGGCAACGTATTGAACTAATAATCTTGGAAATATTGCATCACTGGTTCGGATTTGTCAGACTTAAGCCTTCCGATGGCATACTAACCTTCAACTGCAAGGAAAGATGACAGGCAATTCCGGTAAACAGCTGCATCCTGCCCACAGTCCCGTAACAGAACGTCATCAAGAAAAAGTTTTTGCAGAACGCAACCATCGCTATCAATATCATCAGAAAGAAACAGAATCCCTCGGCGCCACCATGTCGAGCCTAATCCCAGGCAATCTTGATACAAAATGACCGGATTACATCCAAGAAACAAAAAGAAGCCAAAACAGAGGATCTGTACACCCACGGATTCCTTATCACGGCAGTGGTCATCCTTGAAGCGGAGGCAGACGAAGAAGTAGCGCATGACAGACGGAAAGGACCGGAAGAGCAACCTGAGAATCCTCCGGCAGAAGAAACGCAGCACACGGGAGAGAAGCACGCATGACATCGACTCGCCCCTGATCGGTCCCAACGTAGAAAAAATAGTTGGCCGGGGGCGGTTGCGAGGTGTAGGTCAGGCCGCTCTCCACTCGAAGAATTGAATCGGGAGAGGGGTGAAAAAATGGTTGCCGTTTTGTTCTTGAATTGCCGGCGAATGGGAGGGAAAATACGATGATGCCGAATGCCCACGCGAGCACTACTACTCGTGACGTGATTGGGACACGTGTCTTCTCTTAGAAAGTTCAAAAATTTCATAAAAATTGTTTCAAAATAATAACTTTCAAGTATAATTTTTTACAATTTGTTAAATAATGTTTCTAAAACGGTTATTTTAAGCAATAAATTTATCCGAAAAAATCGGTGTTTCAAACCACTAGTTTTCCAAACCGAACTAATTCTCCAATTTCTTTTACCCAAAATGGCTCAGGTTTTGAGTATCTCATTTTCCGACGATTTGTCATGGCCTGGTTATATCAAATTACCCAATAATTTCTAATGCTAGCTGCGCAGGGAATGGAAATGTGTCCCAGTGAGCTTGAAAGGAAGCCCGTTTTCCTACTATGATAGGAAATGGGGGGAGTCCTTGGTCGTTTTACGTGATTTCTCCCGTGAAGATTTACAACAAATGTTGCCGTGTACTCAGTTACCATGAAGCTCTCGCAATGTTTCATGATATTTGATGATATAAGAGTTCTTTTCCCTGTAAGCCCCGGCGCTGCCCTGCAGTTCTCTGGTCCATCCCGAGATCAACCGTGGCCAAATCTTTTGAAAGGTTTTCTTTTCCCAAATCTTGTTGTTTGATCGCATATTGGATGTTTTCCTCACTGTCAGTTTAACATGTCTGTAATTCAACTAACTTCAGAAATGAATGCTTTCTGTAGACCCTATCAATTGGGGAACTTCTCAAACCTTTTGCCTCAGAATGTTGACTTTGTAAGTTTCGCGGCAGGTTCCATGGCATTCAACGCCGCGAGAAACTGGGGACCGTGTTCCTCTAAGTATTAATAATGCGTGGGAGGGGCCTATGAATAACGAAAGAAGAAGTTCACTACAGATTGACTTCTAGAACCGAGAGTTCTTTTTTGTACGTGACATTGGGTTGTTAGAGCATTTGGATTGATCCTACTCCAGGACGCGCTTTTATCTTAATGGAAACTAGAAGATGTGTTTTCCTCGTGAAGAGTCGTAGGAATGGGCATGCCGCTAGCAATGGGAAGTAGCCGTCCACTGTTTCTCGAACGCACATTACGAAAGGACGGCGATGTGCTCTGACGGCAGTTAATTCTTTCACTAAGGATCCAACTGATGGTGCTCCTTGTCCTTGCTGTAATGCCTTTTCTGGTTACTACTTCTCATTGCAGAGGTATCGGGACAGGCACGAGTCCCCTATGGCGAAGCAGGTTTGTGCGGAATATTGTCGACGCATCACTGACCCCTTTACCCATAAACGGTCAAGAGATTTTTTCTTAGAAAACGATTGTTAGCAACAAGGAAGGCACGTATGTTTAGTTTTAAAAGAAATTTGTGAAAGAAGGTTTTAATTTAAAAAATACCCAAAATTATCGTTCATTACGGTGGTAGACTGCGACACTCAAAATACAAACAATCAGACCACGACACTCAATAAATCTAGCACGGTCCTCAACCATGACATTGTAATTCGCTCTGGACACTACTAGATATATAAAAGCAAAGGTTAAACAATTTTAAAACTATCTAGATGGACCAGTTTGTTTAAGGTGCAAGTTTTGAGCCTCGAAGGGTACTGGATCGAATCCGACAGAGTGGGTTTCTGGTCTATGTTTTCTTTTCTTTTTCCCCCTATTACATAATGGTTTTCTTTCACGTACTAAGAGTTTTGTCGATTGTCTGTTCCGTTTATGCCGGGAAGACTCGGTCTTCTGTTTCTGGGTGTGTTTTGTTTTTTGTTTATTTTTATTTTTATTTTTATAATGGACACGTTCTGATCACGCTCATCGAATGTTGACTTTTGGGACTTCAAAACATTGACAATCATTAACTTTTGGAGCCTCGGTGCGCATGCCTTTTGTCTCGTGGAAAGTAGAAGTCGTGTTGCAGGCTGGGAGCATCAGTTTTGGCCGTAGATATTTACAGCGAGGGGAGTTGACCTCTATTGCTAGGATTTCCCTCTCTTTGTGATGGCGATCCATATCTGTGCTGTGATGCTTCTTCCTGGGTTACTTCTAAGCGTTCCGGCATCAGGACAGGCAGTTATAGAAGCCCCTGTGGCAAAGTCCGGCTGTGCGGAAACTTGCGGGGATGTCACCATCCCTTTCCCATTCGGGATAGGAGCTGGCTGCTTCTTGGATGAATGGTATGAGATTGATTAGCCAAAGAGCTCGAATTCGTCCCTGCCTGTCCTGTATATAGTTTTATAATTAGAAATCTTTGACTCAAAAGTTTAAACTGTTAAATGAGGCTTGTTTTATATTATATGGTTTAACAAGTAAAACTTATGATTAATACATTTTAACGAGTGCATCGAGATAAATAAGTTTACTGCACAATCACAGTTGTTCACCCCTGCTTTAGAAGCATATAGTTCTACAACTGAATCTAAGCAAGAAAAGGAGGATGATGGGGAGGTAGAACTTGTAATTTACGGTGCACAAATATGGCACGAACACAAAAACAAAGAACACGTGAGTTTTTCGGAACTCAGAAATTGCAAGAAATTGCGCTTGAAGCAAATCAGAAAAGATCGGACAGCTTGTGTACTTAAACGCTTGAAGCAAAACACGTGACGGAAACGCATGTATACTTAATTGTAAGTACCATCCGAAGGGACACAAAGACAATCGGTAAAAGCTAAGGAAAGAAGGCACTTGTTCACGATTTCAGTTATAGCAATTAATAACATATACCAACACTCAAGATGGATAGTTTTATGGCCTTTCAAGCATGCAGGTACTCGAGCTAATTGGTTGTATATCGGCCTATACTCAAGCGAATCATGCACACAATTTATTAAAACGATCATAATGCCACGAGAAACAACAGGTTCGAGCGAGACTTACCTGCACAGCAAGTGCGCCATGTGCATGGGGAGGGAGACCAAGGAAATCTTGTCCTGCTTTGGGGAAGTCTCGCCCCACTATTGGAGGTGTTCCCAGTGGGGGGCAGCAAGAGAAAGCAACATAAGCAAAGGGATGTTAGATTGCAGTCTGAGTAAAACCCGATGAGTCATTGGTTCAAGGATTATTGTCTCGCACGGAGCATTTTCAGCTGACAAAGGAATGTCTCTCGGACTTGGAGGAGTGGCTTGCGCATTTAGGCTGGCTCGTGGAGTATGTTTGCTATCTTGTGTGTGTGAGCGAGAGGATGATATGGGAATAAAGGGTTACAAGAGGAAGAGAATCTGGCTAGTTTTGCTGAAATCCTAGGAGGAACAAGGGATGCATCGAGGTCGGAATCTGAGTGAGAATGTCTTTAAAGAAAATGGATGGAGTTGGTGGCCAAAATATTTGTCCGAGTGTTTGGAGGGAAACAAGTGAATATCAATAAATTTGAGGATAAAAATGATAAGCTTTTTTAATAATTTTTTAAATTGTTAATTCATTCTTAGACCATTTAGTTCATCGTTTAATTTATAAAACTTTATGCTTTCAAACTTATTCATAATTAAATGCAATTGATGTGAATCTGTGACTAATGTAATGTGAGTGACAATTGGTTATTGGTCAATCATGATGAGAAGTACGATTAAGAATGGTTAATAAAAATAATTAATTTTGCTTAATGGCTTAAATTTCAATTAGTTATATTTGATGAATGTTAAAGATAATTAAGATCACTGGTCATTGATTAATGAATGTGGTTAATGCTTAAGAATGAGCAATAAAGATAACAAGTGTGACTAAGCTCCCTAAATTCATGTAACCACTAGTTAAAGGAAAGTGACAAAAGAAAAGAGAAAACCTTAATGTCAATTCTGTTACACTAAGAGGGGGGGTGAATTAGTGTTAATTACCAAATTCAGATTTTAACACTTTTTCGTTTTACCCCGCAGCGGAAAGGAAGCTTCTGTCAAACAGAACCGTAGATAGGTTTCTGTACAACAGAACGTTCGAGTGTGTTCGCAATTTGTTTGATTGGACACAAGGATTTTTATAGTGGTTCAGCAAATTGCTTACATCCACTCTTCACCCAGATATTTGGATGGTTTCCACTCAAATGTATCTCAGTACAAGTTGCACAAATGATATCAACTAAAAGCAGACCCGAAGGTTCTGTACAATAGAGGTTTGAGTGGCAGAGCCTAGACCAGAAGGTTCTGTACCGTAGAGGTTTGTTACGTAGCACAAACACTAAGGTTCTGTACTATAGTAACTAAGGCTCAATACAGGCCAGAAGGTTCTGTATCGTAGAAAGTAAGGCACAACACAGACCAGAAGGTTCTGTGTCGAAGAAGGTAAGCACAACACAGACCAGAATGTTCTGTGTCGAAGAAGGTAAGCACGACATTGACCAGAAGGTTCTGTGTCAGATGTGTTAGCCTTCTATAGCACAGATCAAGATATTCTGTACTGTAAGCGTCAACCTTCTATAGAACAGATCCAAGGACTTTGTCTTACAGAAAGTGTTGCACAGACCGTAAGGTTCTGTACCAAGAGTGTCAATCCACAACAGAAGGTTCTGTATAGGAAATTACTTAATTATAAAACACAAATCTGAAAGATTCTGTGTCAAGAGTTGTCGATCTTCTACTAAACAGACCGTAAGGTTCTGTAGTAAAGGTGACAAAGAAAATGTATGCACAGACTGTAGAGTTCTGTGCTACAGAGGGTTGCACACGTGAGTGTGACTATCAAAGGTAACAAAATGTGCAATCCTCTCAAGGATACGACTTCGTGGCGTTCCCCACACGAGCACGTAGCGAACCCTACGCAAGCGAACAGCGACCTCTGTTCAAGGATGGATTTTCTCTCCGGCGGCTCCACACGACCTGCACGATCTCCTCGAGATAGCGACTATGTGGCGTACCCCACACAAGCACGTAGCATACCCTACGCAAGCATGCAGCAGACCCTGCGCAAGCACGTGGCAAACCCCACGCAAGCAGACGGCAACCTCCGTCCTAGGTTCCTGCACACAGAGCTCTACACAACAGAAGCTGGTTAGTCCCTCACCTTCTGTGCTCCCGAGGTTCAGCCCTTCTCTCCGGCCCGCTGCACGTTGCCCACGTACACACGCTTCCAACAACGTCTCCTGCAGCTTCTAACTGAGTCCCTCGAGCCCCCGAGTCACTCTCCCAGAAGGCTTCACCAACGATGCAGCCGTCCGTCGCTAGTGCTCCTCGTGTGACTAACTCAAACGAATGAAAGAATGAAAGAACTAAAGCTCATGCTTTCAGTAAGAAAGAACTAGTAATAATTTTTTTTTCTTGAGAAGGCGTGGCCCTTTTATACACAAAGTTCAAAGAAAAAAATGCAAAAAGGAAAAGATAAATTAACAATCTGCAAAATAAGAAATTAAAGATTAGTAGACAAAATGAATAATAATAACACGTTCAAGTATACTGATAGAAAATAAATCTGAATAAGATCATGATATATTTTCCATGAATAGTGCATCATAGAAGGTATCGCAGAAGGTTCTGCTCGATAACTTTCTCCAGATGGAAATAATCGTTGATTTATTTCCATATGGGTAATGATTCATTCCATCCCGATAAAGACACATGTGAGAATGTATCTGGACAGGTGGTGGTGATTTGCAACCAAATAACGTTCATGTAGAGGTCGTAAGAGCTTACAGAAGCCTGTAGACCATCTAGTAGAACCTTTCCATATATAGAGAGATACATTTCCTTCTATAAAAATATTATCTCCAATATGATTATTTGGTGACTAAATCATTTTGATTCGATGAGATAATTATCTTGATCGATAGGATTGTATTTCATAATTAAATAATCATCAACTAATCATTTAATTACAAAATGATTCTTATATAAAGCCCTTAATATAAGAAGCTTCTGTAGAATAGAATGTTCGACCTTCTGTAGTACAGAGGATCCGGTTCATCATCAAAACCGTCCCAACAATCTCCCCCTTTTTGATGATGACAAAACATTCATCGTTGAGGGAAATGTTTTTGCAAGAACTCCCCCTAACTCCCCCTTAATAGGTGAGAGTATGAGTCTCACGTTTTTACAGAACCATAAGGTTTCTGTGAAACAGAGCATAGAAGCTTTTGTTATAAAGAAGGTTACAGAGTACAAAAGCTTCTGTGATTTATACAGAGCGTGAATCTTCTGTATTTAGCCCGACAAAAAGATGATATTTCATTTTTGCACTCCCAGCAATAGTGACTTTAAAAGATCACAAATCGCATTCCCTGCAGAAGATTGCGATTATGAGCTGTATCAGTCTCATAAGCTTCTACATCGTAGACGGTATAGTCTTCTACGACCCATTGAAGTTATAGAAAATCTAGGATTTTTCTATAACCAATACAGAGCTAGATACTCCCCCTCAACACAATTTTCTCCCCCTTTTTGTCATATCAAAAAGAAGATGAATGTAGGTTGATAAAGAAGAGTAAATTTCTTGCAGAAGGTATGACGTAGCATTCATAACCAACATGCAGAAGGTAGTTTTAATTCTCGCAGAGGGTAGAGCAGAAAGAGCAAATCCATCATGCAGAATATATTGCAGAGGTGTAACTGAAAGTTCAATACCGTACTGCAAAGAAAATGTGTCCACAAGGTGGCACTTATTACAATCTAGTAGACCACAGAAAGCAGTTTTTGGTCTGGCTAGAAATGCAGAAAAGAAAAGGAACAGCAACTAAGGATATCACTCCTCAGACTCAGCAGAATCCTTTTCCAGATGCTCGCGCAGAAGCTTGTCCTGACGTTCCACTAAGCGAATCTTCGCTGAAGGACGCGGATGTCTTCCCCAAGATTGAGAAGAGCCGTGTTATCCACAGGAACTTGAGCTTTAGCAGATGATGAAGGACGTCTCCGACCAGCAGACTTAGCAGCAGATGGTCGAGCAGAAGATGCTTCAGCATTCTTCTTGGCCTCCAGAAGCTTATCCTCATCATCACACCCAGAATCCTGTGACCTGCCTTTCAGGGTCCAGGTAGAGCCCTTTCTCAGATAATGCATGCTGGCTATAATTTGTTGTCCAAAAGTGCCAACTTTACACTTTTCATGAAATGTAAAAGCATCAGTAGAGACATGAGCCAATTTCAGAAGGCCGGTGATTACCTGGCCATAAGGGAGAGCTTTCCCAGCCGTATTGCATCATCTTTTCATGTGGGAGAACACCAGCAAACCAAGATTAAAGGGAATGCCCTTCAGGATATGAGCCATTAACATCGCATCATTGGAGGGGATGGTGTCAATGCTTCCAGTTCTTGGTAGAAGGCAGAACAGAACCACTCGATGCAGAATGCTGGTTTTGAGGTCCAGCTTGGTGGACTCAAGGTACTTGGTCGCGTGGACCTTCTGTCCCAAGATGATGCTGTAGGATTCTTCTCTTCCCATGTCCATCAGAGGATCATGCTCCACACAGCTGAACAATTGATTCACATCATGGGCAGAGAATACCAGTGTGACTCCTTGAATGACTATCTGTATGAACTTGACATACGGACCCTGTTCATGGAACGTGATGTTCGCATAGAACTCTCTCAAGCGAGAGATAGGTAGCTCCGCATAGGTTTTACAGAAGGTTTTTAAACCGATTCTATCCAGTAGAGGGGCAATATCAAGTCCATTAGCCGCAAACCAGTTAAAGTCGATCCGCTTAAAAGTGGCAATTTGCCTACTCGCAGCATCACACTTAGGCAGTTTATCATCGGCCAAAACAGTTTCTATCTCCTTCTTGGAGACAAGAGGATTTACCGAAAAGATAAACGAATCCAGGTCCTCTGCGAAGGTGTCCTCAAGAACAGGTTTCTCTGGGGACTTGGTCTTTTTGGCAGCCATATCAGTGATAGAGGTGCTGACCGTTTCGGGCTCTTTCCGTTTCAGCCTGGTCCTAGAGGAGACTCCTCCGGGTTTCATGGCATCATGGAGAAGCTTTTTGGTAGGAGTGGCTGCAGGCTTCCGAGATGCCTTCTGCGGCTTAGAAGCTACTCCTTTTAGCTTGAGATCAGGGGAGACGGTGATGACAGGAGTGGGAACTTCCTTGTCAGACTCGTCAAGCACATCATCAGCAGGGGGGATTTCCACCTCCTCATTAGATGCGGCGATCTCAGCAGTATGGGCGAAAGTGAGTGCATCACTACTCGCAGTAGAACCCTTGACAGAGGGCTCAGGCACAGAGGGTTCCACCGTCATGGCGATCGGAGGTTCCTTCTGGGTTGTATCTTCCACGGAGACTTGGACTTTGGATGGTCCTTCGTCTGTGGAGATGGGAGGCATGCCATCGAGAGTCCCAACGGCAGCAATGGTCTGGTCCTTCGTAGGAGAGATGGGTTTCTCTGCCGAGGAAGGGGATGGAGTCCTGCTTGCAGATGAGGCAAGCTTCTCCGATCTAGAGGCGCGAGCCTTCTTTCTTTCGGCCTTAGCCTTTCTCCTCAAGAATTTCGCTTTGGGTGCCAAGGACACAGAGAAATTGAAGGTTTCGAGGTTGAGGCAATAATGAGAGAGAGTTTCAGGGCTGAAGGAGAATGTGTGAAGAATAGGCGGAAGTTATGGGTTTTTAAGAAATTCTCTCAAAGGCGGTTTTGGAAACAAAATATTTTCCCGCCCAAGAAATCTTCTTAAGATGTCATATCATAACTGACATGCATCAGAGAAAAGTGGGAAAGAAAGCCGAGTGAGACGGTTGGGTCTTCAATAAGGCAATAAAATCTTTCGTCACCTTCTGTTAGAGCTTCTTCTTCACAGAAGAGCTAGGTATAATGGATAATTGTATCCAAATATAACTTATTACAATTATTAATTTCCTAATAGAGACGATATTGATTAAAAAATTTATTGGATGATATTTGATATCTCCATATGTAAACTTCCAAATAAATGGAAATTACCAAGTTAGATTTAAGGTATATGGAGTTATACCTTTTGTAAAATAGATGGTGGAATTCAACCTTCTATTGTATAGAAAGCTAAAAATTCTACCTCCTATAGTGAGGTGTACGAATGTGTACCCTCTGTAGTGTAGAAACAAAGGTTTGCACCTTCTGTAATCAAGTGTATACTTATGTACCTTCTGTAGTAAGTTTATGAAGTACTTACTTAACTTTTCTTTGTCTTATGAAAGACATTATATAGGATGGTAGATTCCTAACTCGCTTCTGAAAAAGAAAAATTTTTCTTTATCCAGAGGTTTAGTAAAGATATCAACCAATTGGTGTTCAGTGTTAATGTATTCTACACTAACAGAACCCTGTAGTACATTATCTCTCAGAAAGTGATGTCTGAGTTCGATATGTTTCGATCTGGAGTGATATACTGGATTCTTAGCTAGGCTAATAGCACTAGTATTATCACATTTGATCGGTATTTTTGTAAATGAGTGACCAAAGTCCTCAAGTTGTTGTTTCATCCACAGGAGTTGTGCACAGCAGCTTGCAGGTGCTATATACTCAGCTTCTGTAGTGGAGAGGGCAACAGAAGTTTGCTTCTTGGAAAACCATGAAATCAACATGTTTCCCATGAGCTGACAAGTACCACTTGTACTCTTTCTGTCGACCTTACTTCCTGCGAAGTCTGCATCGGAATATCTAGTAAGATCAAAGTTTGATTTCTTAGAATACCAGATGCCAAGGTTTACAGAGCCCTGTAGATATCTAAAGATCCTCTTGACCGCAGTCATGTGAGATTCTTTAGGTGCCGATTGAAATCTAGCACAGAGGCACACACTAAATAGTATGTCAGGTCTATAAGCTGTAAGGTACAGAAGAGAGCCTATCATGCTTCTGTAGAGCTTACTATCCACTTCTTTATCATTTTCGTCTTTGTCCAATTGAGTATTAATACCCATTGGTGTAGACAAAGGTTTCGTGCCTTCTAGGCCGAATTTCTTCAGAAGCTGCTTAGTGTACTTTTCTTGGTGTAAGAATGTACCTTCTGCAGTCTGCTAAATTTGTAAACCAAGGAAGAATGTGAGTTCTCCCGTCATGCTCATCTCAAACTCACTTGTCATGAGTTTAGAGAATTCATCACAGAGCATTTCATCAGTTGATCCAAAGATGATGTCATCGACATAGATCTGGACAACAATGAGATGATTGCTTCTGTGTTTGAGAAAGATAGTGGTATCTACTCTTCCTCTATTGTAGCCATTTTCGACAAGGAAGGAGCTAAGTTTCTCATACCATGCTCTAGGAGCCTGTTTAAGACCATATAGAGCTTTGGAGAGTTTATAGACGTAGTTTCTGTGTTGCAGATCCTCGAAACCAGGAGGTTGACTTACATAGACCTCTTCTTTGATCTCTCCATTGAGGAATGCACTTTTTACGTCCATTTGATACAACTTAAAGTTGTTAAAGCAAGTGTAGGCTAATAACATTCGTATTGCCTCGAGACGAGCTACAGGAGCAAATGTCTCATCAAAGTCGATACCCTCTTGTTGAGAGTACCCTTTTGCAACGAGTCGAGCCTTGTTCTTTACAATAATGCCAGACTCATTTAGTTTGTTCCTGAAAACCCATTTAGTTCCAATGATGGAACGGTTGTCAGGTTTGGGAACAAGTGACCACACTTTGCTCCTTTCAAATTGATTAAGCTCCTCTTGCATAGCAAGTAACCAATCTGGATCACTGAGAGCTTCATCAATATTCTCTGGCTCTTTCTGTGATAGAAAAGCCGAGTGTTCATAGAAGGCATTTACAGAACTTCTTGTCTGTATGCCTCTATTAAGATCTCCTATGACTTGGTCTATAGGATGACGTCTTTGATAAAGAGCAGGTGCTCTAATATCACTTTGTTGATTATTATGAGAATGTTCTTCATAATTATCATTTGTTTGTTCAAGATCATTTTTAGATTCATGAACAGAAGGTTCCCCCTTCTCTTTCATAGAGGGTGGTGGTTCTAGAGCATCTTCTGTAGGTTCTAGAGATTTAACATTTCTTGTATTGATAGTAGGAATGTCATTAATTTTTACATTAATAGACTCCTCTATAGTAGAAGTTCTTTTGTTTAGAACTCTATAAGCTTTGCTAGACAAAGAGTATCCGAGAAAGATGCCCTGATCTGTCTTAGCTTCGAACTTTCCTAAATTATCCTTAGAAGGTCTCAAGATAAAACAAGGACTTCCAAAGGAGTAGAAATAGGAGATGTTCGGTTTTCTCCCCCTGTATAGTTGATTGGGAGTTTTCTCAAGTATGGGTCTAAGTAGAACCCTGTTTGATATGTAGCAGGCTGTACTAACAGCTTCTGCCCATAGGTTCTGTGGAGCAGAGCTCTCACACATCATGGTTCTAGCCATGTCTATCAGAGTTCTATTTTTCCGTTCAGTTACCCCATTTTGTTGAGGGGTATACGGTGCGGAAAAATTGTGATCGATACCATGTTCGTCACAAAAAGTAGCGAAGTCATGATTTTCAAACTCAGTATCATGATCCGTTCTTATAGCTTTTACAGAAGATCCAGTTTCATTCTGTAATTTCTTAGCTAGCTTAATGAAGATTTCAAAAGCATTGCTCTTGTGAGTTAGAAATTTAACCCAAATTTGAACTAGACAGTATCTTCTACCACAACTACAACTAGACAGTATCTTCTACCACCAATACTTTGAACTCTAGTAGGTCTGAAAAGATCCATATGTAGAAGTTCAAGTGGCTGTGTAGTAGAGACTTCATTCTTAGATTTGAATGATGACTTAGTTTGTTTTCCAAGTGAACATGCTTCACAGAAGCTGTCATGCTCAAAACGGATATTGGGTAATCACTTAACCAAATCCTTTTTCACAAGCTTGGATAACAATTTAAAGTTGGAGTGTCCCAACCTTCTATGCCATAGTAGACTTTCATCTTTGACTGTCAGAAGGCAATTTTGTGTAGTACAAAAGCTATTCTAAGTCAAGGTATAGATATTCCTCTTACGGGTCCCAATGAAGCGAACTTCATTGTTCAGGATTCCGGAACATTTGTCTTGATCAAAAGTTATTTTATAACCTTTGTCACAAAGCTGGCTAATGCTCAGCAAATTATGTTTGAGTTCTGTAACCAACAGAACCTCATCGATGACCATGGAGTCAGAACTTCCAATGATACCTTTGCCGATGACAGAGCCTTTGCTATTGTCACCGAATTTAACCGACCCTCCACATTGTAAAGTCAGTTGAGAAAATTTGGATGGGTCTCCGGTCATGTGCCTGGAGCATCCACTATCCAAATACCATTCACTTTCAACAGTTTCTGTTTGAAAGCAGGTATGAAGTTCATTTTGAGTTTCTGTGTGAGTTGTGAGGCACATTTGTGCTTCCTCATCATCAGAATCATCAAGTTCTGCCCAAGCAGCTGTTGCTTTCTTGGACTTGTATTTAGGAGAAGGTTTCTCCTTTTCTTTAAGTAAAGGACATTCTGTTTTGTAGTGTCCTTTCCTTTTACATTCAAAGCATGTGACCGACTTTGGGTCCGTGTAATGTTGGCTTATCTTATTGAAGCGCTTTTTGGAGGCGAACCGCAAAAGGCGTTTAGCTATCATTGCGAGTTCATCATCCGAATCAACTTCTGCTTCATCATCCGAACCTTCTGTAGGTTCTTCTGATGCTCTGAAAGCAACGGGTGCCCTCTTTATATTTGGTTGAGAGGATCTTTCCATCTCATATGAGATTAAGGAGCTCATCAAATGATCTAGTCGAAGAGTAGAGAGGTCCTTAGCTTCCTCTATAGTTGTTTTCTTGGCTTCCCATGATTTGGGTAGAGTACGCAGAACCTTTCGAACTAGTTCAGAATTTTGATAGGTTTTGCCTAAATGAGTTAAGGCATCGACTAGAAAGTTGAGTCTCTGGAACATCTGTTCTACAGATTCATCAGCCTTCATAGTAAAATTTTCATATTGGTGAATTAAGAAATTTGCCTTAGTTTCTCTTATCTGGTCTGTCCCAATATACATGGTGACAAGTTTATCCCAGATTTCCTTGCCCGAAGTGCAAGTTGAAACTTTGACGAATTCACTTTCCGACATAGCATTGAACATCAAATACTTTGCCGTTTTAGTGAATCGTTAGATCTTAAGGTATTCCCGTGTAGGATGACCTTCTCGATCAAATCGTTAGTTCTCTGGTGTAGAAGGTGGACCATCTTCTATATAAAACCATAAGTCTTCGTCAATAGCATCAACAAATGCGCTCATTCGAATTTTCCAATAGGCAAAATTCTTACCATCGAAAATGGGAGGATTCCCAACATGTGGTTTAGGCACATTATAGTTTTCAGCCATTTGTTCAATAGAGTAAAACTTCTATAGAACAGAATGTTGATGAATAGAGTATAGAACCCCAACAAAGAAGCAAGCTTCTGTTGGGTAGAAGTCAGTTGTCTAGTCAACAAACAAGCCTCTGTTAAACAAAGAACAATTGTCAATATGACAAGATGAGAATCAGCTTTCAGGTAGTAGTTGTTGAATTTGTAGAGCAGCAGGCTTCTACAGAAAGTGCCAACTGTGATATTTACAGAAAGTATGCTTCTGTAAAATGTACCAAAGGCGTAGAGCAACAAAACGTTTCTCACAGAACAAAGTGCTTCTGTGGAACAGGAGTTAAATTCTGATAGAGCGTAAGCTTCTACAGAATAGCAACTAGGTAGATATTCACAGAGCTTAACACTTCTGTGGAGTAGCGGGTTGATTCTGATAGAGCGTAGGCTTCTACAGAATAGCAACAGTCACAGTGCTAAGAGCTTCTGTGGAGAAGAACGTGTAGCTGGTAAGAGCTTTTTCAAGGATCTACAACAAGCAGTTAAGCCTCTGTTGAAACCCGCTCTGATACCAATTGTTACACTAAGAGGGGGGGTGAATTAGTGTTAATTACCAAATTCGGATTTTAACACTTTTTCGTTTTACCCCGCAGCGGAAAGGAAGCTTCTGTCAAACAGAACCGTAGATAGGATTCTGTACAACAGAACGTTCGAGTGTGTTCACAATTTGTTTGATTGGACACAAGGATTTTTATAGTGGTTCAGCAAATTGCTTACATCCATTCTTCACCCAGATATTTGGATGGTTTCCATTCAAATGTATCTCAGTACAAGTTGCACAAATGATATCAACTAAAAGCAGACCCGAAGGTTCTGTACAATAGAGGTTGAGTGGCAGAGCCCAGACCAGAAGGTTCTGTACCGTAGAGGTTTGTTATGTAGCACAAACACTAAGGTTCTGTACTGTAGTAACTACGGCTCAATACAGACCAGAAGGTTCTGTGTCGTAGAAAGTAAGGCACAACACAGACCAGAAGGTTCTGTGTCAGATGTATTAGCCTTCTATAGAACAGATCAAGAGATTCTGTATTGTAAGCGTCAACCTTCTATAGAACAGATCCAAGGACTTTGTCTTACAGAAAGTGTTGCACAGACCGTAAGGTTCTGTACCAAGAGTGTCAATCCACAACAGAAGGTTCTGTATAGGAAATTACTTAATTATAAAACACAGATCTGAAAGATTCTGTGTCAAGAGTTGTCGATCTTCTACTAAACAGACCGTAAGGTTCTGTAGCAAAGGTGACAAAGAAAATGTATGCACAGACTGTAGAGTTCTGTGCTACAGAGGGTTGCACACATGAGTGTGACTATCAAAGGTAACCAAATGCGCAATCCTCTCAAGGATACGACTTCGTGGCGTACCCCACGCAAGCAAACAGCGACCTCTGTTCAAGGTTGGATTTTCCCTCCGGCGGCTCCACACGACCTGCACGATCTCCTCGAGATAGCGACTATGTGGCGTACCCCACACAAGCACGTAGCATACCCTACACAAGCACACAGCAGACCCTGTGCAAGCACGCGGCAAACCCCACTCAAGCAGACGGCAACCTCCGTCCTCAGTTCCTGCACACATAGCTCTACACAACAGAAGCTGGTTAGTCCCTCACCTTCTGTGCTCCCGAGGTTTAGCCCTTCTCTCCGGCCCACTGCACGTTGCCCACGTACACACGCTTCCAACAACGTCTCCTGCAGCTTCCAACCGAGTCCCTCGAGCCCCCAAGTCACTCTCCCAGAAGGCTTCACCAACGATGCAGCCGTCCGTCGCTAGTGCTCATTGTGTGACTAACTCAAACGAATGAAAGAATGAAAGAACTAAAGCTCACGCTTTCAGTCAGAAAGAACTAGTAATAATTTTTTTTCTTGAGAAGGCGTGGCCCTTTTATACACAAAGTTCAAAGAAGAAAATGCAAAAAGGAAAAGATAAATTAACAATCTGCAAAATAAGAAATTAAAGGTTAGTAGACAAAATGAATAATGGCAAAATATCAATTTATGGCCTTAACTTTGAGCCAACTTTCTGTTTTGTCCTTAACTTAGTTTGTTATATAATTTTGTCACCAACTTTTGTTTTTATTTTAATTTTGGCTAATTATGAATTCCTTCTAGCGAAAGCCAAACAAGGCCTTAATAGACGATTTACATTTATCGACTAAAAAGAAAAAATATTTTAAAAAATAAGAAATAATATTGAAACCTTTCATTTGTTTTTTTATTATAAAATTTTGATAAACAAATCAAGTGAATTGAAAGCCGAAGTTAACGATAGTTGCTGATGTTGTCAAAAAATATGAAAAATCGATGAATGTCGGATGATGTTCTATTAGGGGGCGACTATTACGGATAAAGTGGATTACGAGACGAATGAATGAGATGTCGAAACTCTACTATTATAGGACACATGTTAGACTATATGAAGGCTTTGTTTGGCTTTCACTAAAAAAAATTTATGATTGGCCAAAATCGAAATAAAAATAAAAATTGGTGACAAAATTATATAACAAACTAAGTTAATGACAAAACAGAAAGTTGGCTCAAAGTTGAGGCCATAATCGTATATTTTGCCAATGAATAATAATATACACGTTCAAGTATACTGATAGAAAATAAATCAGAATAAGATCATGATATATTTTCCATGAATAGTGCATCATATAAGGTATCGCAGAAGGTTCTGCTCGATAACCTTCTCCAGATGGAAATAATCGTTGATTTATTTCCATATGGGTAATGATTCATTCTATCATGATAAAGACACATGTGAGAATGTATCTGGAGAGGTGTTGGTGATTTGCAACCAAATAACGGTCATGTAGAGGTCATAAGAGCTTACAGAAGCCTGTAGACCATCTAGTAGAACCTTTCCATATATAGAGAGATACATTTCCTTCTATAAAAATATTATCTCCAATATGATTATTTTGGTGACTAAATCAATATGATTCGATCAGATAATTATCTTGATGGATATGATTGTATTTCATAATTAAATAATCATCAACTAATCATTTAATTACAAAATGATTCTTACATAAAGCCCTTATTATAAGAAGCTTCTGTAGAATAGAATGTTCGACCTTCTGTAGTACAGAGGATCCGGTTCATCATCAAAACCATCCCAACAAATTCTTTTCTAAAAAAGAGTTGGCTAGTGAATTCTTTTTTATCAAATGAAATCGTTGCGGAACAACTATAATCGTTACTTCAACTAGCGAGATCCATCTAAGTATTTAGTTCACGCGGTAATTTATGCGCGGCAAGGTAAGTTTTCCTTGTACTACAGCAGGGAGGAGCTGGCGCCGCGGGGGAATATGAACCGGTGATATTCGATTATTTTTTTGAGAAATTACATTAATGTTTTCTTTTTTTTCCCATGGCTTATTTTAGACGTATTTATTTTGTGGCTTAGAACAATTCATCAACGAAGGGAAGACTGGGTCTTCTGTTTAGGGGGTTGTTTTTTTTTTTAATAATGGCCACGGTCTGTTCAAGATCCATCTAATGTTGACTTTGGGACTTCAACACATTGATAATCTGTTATGCTCGATCCATATAGTCCAATCAGTCGGGCTGGATATTTTGTTGGCTATACTTGAATGGCGGAGACTCTATCATTGACTCGTCTGGACGTGTGCTATTGGTGCACATACCTTTTCTTCTCGTGGAAAGGAGAAGTCGTGTAAGCGAGTTCTTCCCAGGAAGCATCCTGGATGAGTGTTGCAGGCTGCGAGTATCATCTTTAGCCGTATATATTTACGGCGTGGGGAGTTAACTCTATTACGAGGGTTTCCCTTTCTTTCTGATGGCTATCCACATCTGTGCAGTGATGCTTATTCTGGGTTTACTTCTAAGCGTTCCGGCATCGGGACAGGCAGTTACAGAAGCCCCTATGGCGAAGTCCGGCTGTGCGGAAACTTGTGGGGATGTCACCATCCCTTTCCCATTCGGGATAGGAGCTGGCTGCTTCTTGGATGAATGGTATGAGATTGATTGCCCAGAGAGCTCGAATTCGTCCTTGCCTGTCCTGAAGAGGACCAACCTAAAGGTCCTGGAGATATCACTTCCTCCCAATTTTTGGACAGCTGCTGAGGCTGGGCCTCCGGCTGGTGTTATTCAAGTCGATTACCCCATAATATCAAATTCCAGCTGCACAGGGAATGGAACTGTCGACCACGTCAGCTTGATCGGGAGCCCGTTTTACTTCTATAATATTTCTCTAACCGTGGTTGGATGCAATGTTTCTGCGTTAGTAAGTACTAGTAAAAGCGAGAAATATGGTTGTGGTTGTACGAGCGGATGTGGCGAAGATTACTCCTCCATACAATATGGCGCTTTCCGACCAGATGGCAGGTGTTGCCAGATCAACATCCCCTCTTACCTCCAGGAATTTAAGGTGGATTTCACGGACGGTGGGGGAGGTAATTGTTCCTACGCACTGATCGGGGGTGAACAGTCATTGCAGAATGAAAGCTTAGGAGACGTCTTCGCCCATAAGTCTATTAGTGTTTTACTCTCCTGGGGGATACCCGCGAATCAATCCGTTGATCTGCTGGGAACATCTGTTGTTTCTCCCAATTACATATATGGACAAGTAGGTGGCTACTTCACGTGCAACAATCTCAGCCTCCCTGGTCTTTTCACTTGTTCCTGCTATTACAGCAACGTGGGTAACCCTTTTTTGAAAGGCGGTTGCCTAGGTAAGTCCACATTGCTCAATCTCTGCTCTAGCTTGATAATTCATTTATAGGTGAAGCAAAACTAATTTCAGAATTTCAGATGTATGCAGCTTTCAAAATTGCCCTTACATCCATTATGGAAAGAGGAAATCGGCTAAGCCGGTTATAGGTGGGAAGTCTTTGCTTTTTGTTCACTTAGAGGTGTCCTGTTTTTCTATATGATTCAATTATCGTAGCTGTTACTTGGAGGCGTGGTCAGGAAACGATAGTGGTTGAACGAGATGCTCTTGCAATCGCTCTTATGCGAGAGTTTTTCCAATGGTTGCAGCAATCGGCTCAGCACTTGGGGGGATACTGTTCTTATCCTGCGTCTGGTGGCTGTTCAAGTTCATTCGGAAATGGAGGGATCTGATGATCAAGAAGAAGAACTTCAAACGCAACGGTGGCCTCCTGCTGGAACAGCAACTGAATTCGCCCGAGGGAAGCGTCGAGAAGAGCAAAATATTCACCTCCACAGAATTACAGATTGCAACCGAGAACTTCAATAAGAGTAGAATTCTCGGTCGTGGAGGACAAGGAACCGTGTACAAGGGTATGCTAACCGACGGTCGAATAGTGGCGATTAAGAGATCGACGGCGGTAGACGAAGGGAAGCTAGAGCAGTTTATCAACGAAGTCTTCATCCTTTCGCTAATAAATCACAGGAACATCGTCAATTTACTGGGATGTTGTCTCGAGACCAAAGTTCCTCTCCTTGTTTACGAGTTCATACCTAATGGGACACTTTACCGATATCTCCATGGCCCAAACGAGGAATTCATTGTAACTTGGGAGATACGTCTTCGTATTGCAACTGAAGTTGCCGGGGCCGTAGCGTATTTACACTCGGCAGCATCCATGCCAATTTTTCATCGAGACATCAAGTCCAGTAATATCCTTTTGGATGAGAAATATCGAGCGAAGATAGCAGATTTCGGCACCTCTAAGTCCGTTTCCCTAGATCAAACTCATGTGACCACTCTGGTGCAGGGAACATTTGGGTACTTGGACCCGGAATACTTCCAGTCGAGCCAATTTACTGATAAAAGCGACGTGTACAGTTTTGGGGTTGTGCTGGTTGAGTTATTAACCGGGCAAAGGCCGGTCTCTTTGACAGGGGAACGTGAGGGAAGAAGCCTTGTAACATACTTCGTAGATTCAATGGAGGAGAACCAGTTGTTGGAGATTCTTGACCCAGAAGTTATGAAGCATGATGGAAAAGAAAGTATTAAGAGAGTCGCACTTCTTGCGGAACGGTGCTTGAAACTGAATGGGCGGAACCGCCCATCCATGAAAGAAGTAGCCGCCGAGTTGGAAGAGGTGAGACGCATCACATTTCCTTCGATCGTGCTGCAGAACCAGGGAAGCAATATGAGTGCGGTCCCTGAATACCGAGATAATTTCTCAGCCGACGGGACAGGTTTTGATTCTGGGGAAATCGAACAGTCAGTCAACAAGGAGACACTCCCGGTAACAACTAGCTGGTGATGATCCTTCAAGATGTCTCAATAGGAACTCGCACTTCTATTTCCATCATATCCAATCTTCGGCTTGTTTTCATGCTTGGAATAACTTCTTTGTTGCCTTGAAGAAGCTGTTAAATGTACGCACTGTCTTTAGAGGTCGATAGTCTGTTCCAAATGCTGCTGGTATTTTACTCACTTGTTGGGTGACGCGATTGCCTCAAATGCCCCACTTCTAGCTAGCGGTCTCCCTTTGGATGACGATGCGCACGTTACGGAGATGCAAACGTTGAGGGTAAGGTTAGAATCCGAGGTGTGAACGACACACACCTAACCATCATCAAAACAAAAACAAACGCGTAAATGTTTGGATGTCACATTACACGCACAAAAAGAGGAACTGCAAAGAATGTGTAGATAGTCATGAATTTGATACACACCACCCCATTGTTCACCAAGAGTAAGGTGGATACTTGTGAAGCTATAAGTTACAATGATCAGTACTTGTTAACCGAGCACATTGAGAAGAATAAGCTTACATGTTTACTCCTAAAATGTTAAGCATTTAACTTATAAAGTTTTATGTTTTCACAATTATTCCTAATTAACTGCAATAGATGTGAATCTGTGACTAAGTAATGTGACGTGACAATATTGGTCAATCACGATGAGGAGTATGATCAATAAAGATTAATAAAAAGAATTAGTTTTGCTTAAAGTACTTCATGACCAGGGACATTCACTAGTCATTGATTAATAAAAGTGATTAAGAAAACCAAGTGTGACAGAGCTCCCTCAATCCACTCAATATATTCGTCTTTTCATGAAAATTGACTCTACCATTGATACTGACGGAATTGCCGTGTTTTCGACTCCCAGCTTCCGGCTTGTAATTTCGCGGCAGGTTCCATGGCGCCGTGAGAAACTGGGAACTGCTTGACGCTGAGTAACTAATAGTGCATGGGGCCGGGGCCTATGGTAAAGCAAGAAGCCGCCGGCCCCAGATTGACTTCCGGAGTCTTTGAAGTGGGACATAGGGTGGGTCACTTAACATTTTGATCGTTACTATTCCAGGACACGCTTTTATCCGAGCTGAATCTAGACGGCAATGTTTTCCACAGGTTTTGTAGGATATTGATCTAATTTCACCAGGTTTTAGTACCACCCCATGTTTGGTTTTCTCCCGTGGTTCAGATCTCTTCACGCATTACGTCTCGCTACACCTTATGTTTTCTTTGGTGCTTCTTCATAGATAGATGGTTTTTGTAGATCAACATCTTCTGTGAGGGCGGCAATTATGTATCATTGTATGCGCCTTTTTGGTGACCTCGCAGACATGAACTGCGGTTTAGATGACACGAAGATTCACGCTGGTCAAAATGTAACCCAACTTCACCATAGACGCCTACAAAAAATATGTCACAACGGTGTTATCGAGGGTGACAGGTCCATCACCTCAAAATCATTACTAAAAAATATAAATGGAGCTTTGTTCCAACTTACTGTGGTCCTATAAAAGAATTCGTCTTTTACCGTTGTTTGGAAATAAATTCCCGAAACACTGCTCCCCACCCGATTTCTTCTCTTTCCAATTTTCTTTTCCCCAAAATCTAGACTTCAAAGACCCCAAGTCTTTCAATTTGGTCATTCAAGACAATTTAAATGGAATTAGTGTTCTTAAGCAGGCTCTGATACCAATAAATATTACTGAAGATCAGCAAAACAAACTAACTCAAGTAAGAGTTAGATATCAGCATGATAGATATTCTTCAGAATAGACAGGAATCGAACTTAAGAAGACTTCCCCAATTGTCTTTGTCGTCGGCGTTCTGCCAACCTCAAATATTCGTTTGAATATTTTGAACTTGCCGCAAATCCTAAATTGGATTTACCTTCAAAGAAATATTCCTCGAATTCACTCTGAACTAGAGTCAGCTCTTCCAATTTCTTAGAATAGCTTTCTATCTGCTGGGATATTTGTGATATCTGTGCTGATAGATTTTCAAGACGATCTACTATGGTATTGAGAAGACCAGTAGTAAAATCTTTGCCCACTCCGTGATCTAGATGTAGAAGATCTGGGTTAGGACAATCAGTCATAGGATGACTCGTGCAGTCGTACCACCTTAATTAAGCTGCCTTAATCAAGATCTTCCTTCCAAACTGAAAGGATAGCATAAACAACTTTAAAGTATAAATATGCTTATCATACCTTAATCGAATCGCTCAGCAGGTTAGCTTCCGCACCAAGGGAACTCAAGAAATAGAGCTTCAAGAGTCTTCTTCTCAAGAACTTAGAGAAGGCGTTGGAGAGGCTTTTCTGTACTATCTCAATGCCCATACCCTGAGGGACTTATATAAGCACTCCTCATCCCAAGTTTCAGCCTGACGGCTTCGCCTTACAAGGTTTAGTCATAATGACTTATCCTTCAAGGTGTCGATCCGCAGATCTAACCTTTAGTTAGACTTAATCTGTTTTGATCAATTCTAACGTTCTTGGTTTCTTAAGGTATGTTTCGAAGAACAATCAGAGAAAACTTCGTCTTGGGTTTAAGATCGAGATTTTCGTTTTAGATTTTCTCCTGGAGGACAATCAAAGATTTCTTACTCAAAGTTTTGAGAGAGAAAATTCTCTATTCAGATTGCCTCCCCAAATGAGGTAGAGGGCTTGTGAATATATACACAAGAGAGCTGGTGCCTACGCACTATTTGCCAGCTCAAAAGTAAAAGGAATCTAAACTGTTATAAAAGTTAGCAGGGTCCTAATGACCGAAAAAATTTTCTAGTTTAACTTTACACAGTTGTCTTCTCCCGTCTGCATCGGTGCGCTGTCTTGGGAGATTCCCTCATTGTTGTTGTTGTTGGCTCTTGGAGAATTGCCAACTTCCTTTTCTGAGAGTCCTGGCGGGCCTTGAACTGCCTCAAAGATTTGTTGGGTTCTCTCATCATATTCGATTTGCTGATTTAGAGTCTTATCTGTGAAATCAGCAATCTTACTCCAAACCTCAAAAGTGTCGGTTCGGAGGTGCAACTCAGAGTTCTCTCGCCTCCAGAAACTATCCAGGAGGTTGAGCATTCTCTGCCATCCTCGGTCTCCTGCCTGTTCGTCTATGAGACTTAGATCTGACCGAAGAATCGTGACGGTTATGATCCCATCACAGAGCACATAATATTCGTCCTTACGGGCTAACACGTGCTCTAGCACATCTTTAAGGAACTCAACTTTTATGGCTTTTCGGACTGTTTTGTCCTTGTAGTATTTTCGCCATAAACCCCTTTGATCAAGGTCCTGTCGTTGAGGTTCCACCAGACGTCTACTCTCACAAGGGTGGATGTTCCATACTTGCAGATTCTGAAGTATTATCTTTCCATACTGCGGATGGTCTTCTTCCTCCCTTATTGTGCCAGTAATCAATGCCGTGGCATACTTTGGTCCATAGCCTAGGCATCCGAGTACATACCTTACCAACATAGGCAGTGTTTCCATACACTCTGGTTCAGATCTATCGATCTCCAGGATGTCTACAAACCCAGCATGTATGTAAGGTGCTGCTACCCCCACCATTTCCGAATGAATTCTCAGAGACGGCCACTTCTCCGATATCTAATGTAGATACGGTTGAAGTACAGTGTTTTCCTCGAGCGAGGATTCACTCATGTCTACTAGTACCTTTGGGACTTCATAATTTTTGACTTCCCCTGGTATTATCGACATCGTTGTGGAGAAAATCTGCTGTCTTTCTTTTTCCACTCTAGACAGCTCCTCCTCACCTGAAGCCATAATCGATAGCTTATACTCCAGGTCTTTGATATACTCAACTGTCTTTCTTGCGAAAAACTCAACTTGGTGCTTGTCATTATTTTTGACGCCACCCATGAGTCCTCCACAGACTACAGACGCGTCCCAACTCAAGGATTCATCCTCGAATGAGTCTTGATCAAAAAACCAGGATCCTCCTAGATCCTCTTGGATTTCTCCAACATGGCCTTTGCCACCGTGACTATTCTCACCAGACTCTTTGACCGAGTCTTTTACAGGAATTGCTTCCTCAAGGTTCTCCTTTTTCTCCAGAGTTCCTTCCAATGCCGCGTAAGCACTTCCAAAGTCGAAGTATTGCTCACACTCCATCGCAGCCGCTTCCTCAGGTTCTACCCTTGGTTCAGGGTCTACCTCTTGGACTGGCTCGCCAATCATGGCCTTGAACTTAGCCTCTTCCTCAGCATACTTTGTTTCCATCCTCTCTTTCTGCTCCTCCTTGCTTTCTAACAAAGCTTTATAGGATTTCACAGCTTGATTAATGGAAATTTTCTGCTCTTTGGCCAAGTGGTTCCGGCAGTAATCAAACTGCTCCATGGTCAAAGGAGACCACCAAGGTTCTTCAACCTTACCGTCCTTCTCAGGACCTTTCTTTGCAGAGACATCCCCTTTGGGACCAGAAGACCTAAGCCTCTTGGCTTTCCTCTTCTTTCTGGCTTTCTCCTGCGACTCAGCTTTTGCCTTGTCTTTTAGATCTGCCATTTTCGCATTTCCTCTGGAGCTTCCCTCCTTTAGATCTGCCATCTTCTCTTGAAGATCTTTCTTCACGTCTCCTTCAGAGTTGGTTTTACCCTGCTCTTCCAGATCCGTCTTTCCTTTCTGGGAAATTTTTGCTTTTTCCTTAGAATTGGCTCTTGCCTTTTCTTTGGGTTCAGCCATCCCCTTCTGGGAAACATCCTTCGCTTTTCCCTCAGATTTAGCCATGGCTTCTTTGGGATTAGCCATCTCCTTCTGGAGATCTGGTTTCGCCTTACTCTTGGAGTCAGCTTTTGCTTTCTCTTTAAGTTCAGCCTTCCCCTTCTGGGAATCTGCAGTTTTCAGCTTCTTGGGACATTCATAAGAACGATGTCCTAGTTGCTTACACTGCCAGCAGAGAACTGCTGCCTTCGTTCCTGAAACGGAACCCGCATCACTATGCTCACTATCTCCCTTGTTAGGACATACCTTTCGGGAGTGTCCCTCCTTCTTGCATCCCCATCATATCTTTCTCTTTGCAGCAGGATCCATCTGCAGAGTTTTTAGAAAGAGAGGTGTTTGCAAGTTCTCTAGAGAGAGAGTCAGCTATTATGTTGTGGTCGGACTGAATGTATTCGACCTCGTATTTATAATAGCTAAACCATTCTTGCAACCTTAAGAGTCTAGTTTGCCTAGCTTCCTTAAGGTTCAGACTCATAAACCTTTTTACATAGGTTGAGTCAGAGCGCACTAAAAATTCTTTCGGTGCCAAAAAGATGAAGAAAGCCTTTATTCCGTATTTTAAGGCTAACACTTCTTTTTCATGTATCGGGTATCGTAATTCGCACCCCTTGAAGCTTCCCGACCAGTATTTGCATACCGGTTCTGGTTTTCGTCCCTTAATTTTAAGGACTGCTCCCCAAAATTCTTCAGAAGCATCAACTTCCAAGACTAACTCATCTTTGTCAGATGGTAAAGCGAGTTGTGGCAAATTTTTCACCTTCGCCTTGATTCTTCTGATAGATTGAGTGTCTTCATCTTCCCATATCCAAGGATTAGTAGAAGAGGTTTTCTTCGAAATCCTACTTAGATCTCGGGAAAGATCTTTCACAAACTTTCTTGTATAGTTAGCACATCCACAAAATCTTTGGACTTGCTTTCTATCCTCGAGTCTGTCAGGAAAATTAACTATTTTCTCGGCAAAATGATTTTGCAGTTTAATCTTACCCTGCTCAATCTCCTTAAACCATTCTATCTTCTTTTCAGATAGAATCATACCTTCCCGTCGGAAGATATCAGTCACCTTGTCTAGGTGCTTCATGTGGTCGTCCTCAGTTTGACTGTAGACTAACACATCGTCAATATAGACCGCACAAAATTTTTGGATTTGCTTGAAAGCATTATCCATTTTACGCTGAAACACGCCTGGAGCATTTTTCAGGCCGAACGGTATCACCAGCCATTCAAACATTCCTTGCGGAGTATTGAAGGCAGTTAGAAGAACCGATTCTTCCTCCATCTTGACTTGCCAGTATCCACTTTTCAAGTCAAACTTAAAGAAGAACTTTGGTTGGCTCAGACTTATCCTATCAATTAAATCTCCCGCAGTGGGAATCTTATAGCCATCGTCCTTTGTAGCTTTGTTAAGCTGACGATAATCTATAACCATTCGTGCTTTACCTCGCATCTGCTCGGCATGATTAATTACCATAAAGGCAGGACTAGAGTGTGGACTATAGCTGTCCCTAATCAAGCCTTTTCTAAGCAACTCAGGAACTTGTTTGTCAAATTCCTCAACCATCTCGGCCGTATACGTTATGTTTCTGGCTCTTATGATGGTTCCGGGATCTTTCAACTCTAATCTAGCCTTTAAGCAATTTCGAGTCCACAATTTTAATGGATCTTCACTAAAATTGTCGGCAAGTTTTACCAGGAACTTATCCCATTTTGTTCCGGTTAACTGTACTACCATACACACTTCTTGTCTTGGGAACAAGTCGTCATCATACCAGTTAGAACTTCTGGTAATTGTTGGAGAAAACAGGGTTTGTTCCCATGAATCGTTCTCATCCAACCGTATATCACCACGTTGAGCTCGCACTCTGAAAGCCTTTTCACATGGTGAATTACCACAGTACTCTGTCCGTTTTACCGGATAGAACCCAAACTTTAACCTTAGCCTAGGTTCGAGGAGAATACTAATTTTCACACCGCCTATGGACACATGATGGACATCCTGCACAAAAGGTAGGTTTTCCTTTTGTCCTTTCAGAAAGGCATTACTAATTATGATGTCTGCCTCTAACAAAGGATGGGCCAGGATTTCTTTTATGATGAACTGTTGTCCACCAATAAAGACAGGCACATTATTGGCCTGGTGGCTGACTATTGTCGCCATTCCATCTACGTTTACCATGTGGATGGGTTTCTGCAGAGGTTTCCACCACTCATCTGGTAGAGCATTGAGTCTGGCACATGTTACGCTACACCCAGTGTCTATCAAGGTATCTAAAGAATATTCATAGTATCCAAGAAACTTGAAGGTTAGAGCCACATATGTGCTCAAGTCTTCTTTCTTAACACTAAACCCAATATTCTTAGGTACTTCTTGGGATGGTTCTATCATCCTCCAGATTTCGTCTATTGATATAGACCTTTGTGCAGCTATCTGCTCGATAACCTTACAAACCTCAGGAATCTTGGATAAAGAGTATTCCATACTGGTTACCCTTATCATCCGTATAGACTCCTCTCTCGGTTGATCTACAGGATCTTCATAAACTGGTAGTGATACCTGTCTATATCCTACGATTCTACCCGTATGTTGTGACGGGGTTCTTGAATCAACAGATACTCGAGCCATCTCTTCTATTAGTGGTGGAGCAGATGCTTCTGCTGGTCTAGACACAATTATGTCTTCCCCCACATCACTAACTCTAGAAGAAACTTCAGAGAACGAATGATTCCTAGGTTCTCTCAGGAGTGGCATCCTCATAGGCAAATGCCTGTCAGCTCTAAAGCTATCTCTAGACGGTTCTCCCAACATTAAAGTAATCTCATTACCTCTCTGTCGGATATTAGCCGCACTAATTGGTCTAGTGCTATTACCAGGCTCAGTCGTAACCCAATTTCTTGGCCAGGTTAACTCTAATGGGTTTACCTCTCGCCGATGAAATTGTTGGTAGTTATTATGGCCTTCTTCGAACAACTCAGTAAGTCTCGAGATGTTCCTAACACCAGGGCTAGTGGTATTTACCAATCGGTAAATAACTCTAGTGTTATACGCCAAAAACTTGGCCTGGGAATTCATCCTATCCATATTCATTGATTTAATTCTTAAGGTCAATGAATTTCCCAAACAGCGATCGTTCAGGGCCATCATGAAATTTGGGTGGACCTGGAACCATACAGGGCTGTGTGCAAGGTTGGCCTGTATACCTGATATCAGCTGATCTCTAAACTCTCGCCATCGTTTATCGATCACAGCTGCTACCACAGGACTATCCGCTGGAAGATGGAAAAGCGGGATTAGTCCTACTTGGATCAACCTAATGTGTATATAATTATATACACCTCTCGCACGTTGCATGGTTTCCCTGATGCGTTGTACGTTGAGTAATGGGATGTCCAAAGTCTCAAGTTCCGTACTTGTAACTTGAGCCGTTACTTCTGTTTGTGAGATTTCTATTATCGATCTAAAATTAAATCTCGATACATTATAGACTTCTCTCACATTGACATTAGGCAACCTCCATTCCAGCACTGACTGGGATGGATCTTTGTACTGCTGGGATTCCTCCAGTACCTGATTCGATGCTTCTAATGGAACCATCTCATCACCATCTCCGTTTTGCTCTGCTCTCATCATGAACAGATGCATTTTCCAGAGATCAGAATCCTCTTCTGAGTCTGTATCATAATCAGATACAACCTCGTAGATGGATTCTACTTCCGAATCTAAGTCGGAAATCTCCTGCTCATCGATTGGTTCATAAGCAAGGACTTTTTCCTCATGACCCCTGTCGTCTAGGAATACCATACGGAGTCTTTCTCTCCTTTGGTTCTTCTTTGGACAACTATCTGCTTTGTGGTCCTTCGAACCACAAAACCAGCAGTAATTGCAGCTACTCAACGGTTTCCCCTTTGGACACTTAGGCTCTCTGCCATGCTTACGCTTGAAGGCATCGATCCTATCTTTGTCTTTTAGGTTATCCCGTCTCCTTACCAACCTTCTGGGTTTGTAAGCAGGACCTCCTTTTTGCTTGTGCTGGAAGTCCTTCTTGGGCCAAATTTTTCTTTTGTTGTACCCAACAAACTTTCTCTTTCGAGGAAAGCTTTTCGTTCTCAGCGAGTCACCGGAAGAACTGCGAGTATCGCATCCGTACCTTCCTAGTACATACTCAATTTGAGAGCAACAACTCTTGTTCAAGTATGGCAGCTTCTTAGCTGCCTCCTTTACTTGGAGCTCAGTACATGCCTTTCGCATTGCGTACTTAACCGCCTGAATTTTTCCTCCGAGTCCGGAAACTATCTTTTCTTCACTCAGGAGTAATTCATAGGCCTTTTGCGCAACTTCCGGCCAAGGTTTTGGAAGTTTTGCAAAAAAGGTTCCTAATATGAACTGTTGAGATACTACGTCCAGATTGTAATAATACTTCTGGAATTCACATACGTAGCTATCAAACCAGCACATATCGCAGATCTGTAGTTTAACCAGAGCTGTCAATGACTGCTCTTTCTCCACTGTCTCGGTGGATAACGAAAAACCACAGAACTCCCGTTTTAATGCGTCGGCTATTATAGCTAACACACCATCAACGGTCAGCGCCTGATCTATCTTTTCTTTGATGTCAGTGTGAGCCACCAAAGATTTTCAATATTTCTGCGCCGTTCCCATGAGGGCTGCCACACATAATTCATAAACTGATCCAGGGGATAATATCCCTGCGGATGCAGTCATTCGAATGAGTGATAACCATTCATCTATCTTTTCAGATACGTGCTTCTCACAGTCTATGTCCAGAAAAGCACCTGGGTAATTATAGGCTTTAAAACATTATCCCTTGGAACAAACTCTTGTTTGGTTCTATGAGGATAATCGGGCCTGTATATTTCCCTCTTTGCCGTTACCAGTTCATTAAACGTTCTGTTGTCTAAATGAACTGGAACATCTTCTGCCAGACCCAAGGCTTTCCTTAAGTCTTTTGCCAACTCCCCGCTTTGAGGGTTCAAGTTTGCACTTCGCTTCTGTGTATCCAAAATGAAAGGAGCTACTGACTCCCTGTATATTTCTTCTACACTTTTGCCTTGATTCTGGTTGGAATTTCTTCCTCCCAGATTCAACCTTTCGACTGGTTTTCCTATTGTACTTTCCAGTCCAGAAGTCGCCTCGGTTTCAGGCCTTTTTAAACCTCTTTCTCTTTCCAGAGCGTCTAGCATGTTGTTAACAAAAGAACCTACTTCCCTTGCCATTTGGTTTCGGTCTTCTGTACTCCCCTGAATTGTTAACTGAGTTAAAATATCATTTATACTTTTGCTAATTCCAAAAGGAGTTAATCTAGACTCTGGAACGAACTCCAGTCGTGATGGAGTTCCAGAAGGATTTCCTGAAGATTTTCCTTCTCCAGCCATCTCAAGGACTGAATTGCAAAGTTTTTCAAAATTTTGGATTTTTCTTAGAATTAGGAAAAGGACAAAAATGAGGTGGCACAGGCTTTTGGGAATTTTCAAAACATCATGTGGTTAAAACGAATTTGTTTGTGTTCCCACAGTACTTCAGAACATACCTCAATATAAATGTCCAAAGCATGTTTTCTCTACAGTCTACCTAGGTACTCTTTTATCATTCGATCCTTTGGGCATAAATACAAGGCAAAATATACATATATGACCTCAACTTTGAGCCAACTTTTCATTTTGTCATTATTTTAGTTTGTCATACAATTTTGTCACCAACTTTTACTTTCATATTGATTTTGGCGAACCTTGAATTTCTTCTAGCGAAAGTCAATCAAGGCCTTAATATAGTCTGACCCGTGTCTTATAATAGTGGAGTTCCAACCCCTCATTCTTTCACTTCATAATCCACTTTACCCGTAGCAGTGGCCTCCCAATAAAACAATCATTCGACCTTTATCAATTTTGTGTATTTTTTACAGCATCAACAATTATTGTCCAACTTCGGCTTCCAACTCACTTGATCTGATCATCAAACTTTTTAAAATAAAGTAAAATTTGAGAGGTTTCAATATTATATACCATTTTTTTAATTTTTTTTTCTTTTTTAGTCAAACTATGTATTACGCCTATTTGGCTTTCGCACGAAAAAATTCAAGATTAGTTAAAATCAAAATAGAAACGACAATTGGTGATAAAATTATATAAGAAACTAAATTAATGATAAAACAGAAAGTTGGCTCAAAGTTGTGACCGTAATTGATATTTTGCCTAAATACAATGAGGTTATGAGTTGTCAGTGTAGATAACATATATAGGAAATAAAATCCTTATGACATAGGTTGTTTAATTGACAGTGAAGTATGTGCTTTCAAACTGTTGTGGCGCTTTCACATAACAAATGGATCCAACTCATATTGAATAACAAATATTGTCCCTCAAGTCTTGTGAAAGTTTTCGAATAATTTATTTCTAAAACGATGTTAATTCAAGACTTGATTTAATTCTAAGTCATTACTTTCAACCTATGGTCCATATTGAGAAACTGTTAGACGATCCAACTCCTAGATTGTGACATGTGAAGAGTTTGATGATAATAAATAATGAAATAACAAAGGTTTCACCTTTGGAATAACTTTCAAAACTGTCAGAGTAATTCTTCTGCTTCCACACTATTCTGCTTCCCTGTGGAACCACTAATTAAAACATATGCTAAAAGTGAACTAACAACCGGGGGTTTGGAATGCGGGTTTGTGCATGTAGTTGTACTAAAAAAGGTCACGTCTCAAGAACGCAGACCAAAATCGTCGAAATAACCCCTCCACTTCCCTCTGAATACATTAATTAAAACATCTGCTTAAAGTGAGCTGAACGCTAAATGTACGGATTTAATGTCTGCATGTATGAACAATTAAATAATATGCATGAAAACAAGGGTTACGTGTATGAACAATTCGATGACATATACAAATATAAGTGTTACATATATGAATAATTTAATAACATGTATGAATAAATAACTGACATGGACAAATCCCGAGCTACATGTACGAGACTTAGGCCTACATGTACGAAACGTACTTAAATATATGAACTGTGCAGTGACATCATTTATCTAATAAATCACGAAAACATTGGTCAATTTGCTGGGGTGCCGTCTCAGAAAAGGAAGTTCCTCTCCTGGTCTACGAGTTCATACCAATTGGGACACTTCACTCTATCTCCATGACCCAAATGAGGAATTTCCATTTACTTGGGAGTTACGTCTCTGTATTGCAACTGAGGTCGCGGGGACATTAGCAATTTTTACACTTGGAGCATCCCTGCCGATTTTTATCGAGACATCAAGCCCAGCAATGTCCTTTTGGACGAGAAATATTGAGCGGAGATAGCAGATTTTGGCACCTCAAAGTCTGTTTCCCTTGATCAAACCCATGTTACCACTCTGGCGCAGGGACCATTAGGCTACTTGGACCCGGAATACTTCCAGTCGAGCAAATTTACCGATAAAACTGACGCGTACAGTTTTGGACTTGTGCTTGTGGAGCTCTTAACGGGACAAAAACCTGTATCTTTGACTGAGGAACATGAGGGTAGAAGGCTTGTGACATGCTTCATAGATTCAATGGAGGATAACCGATTGTTGGAATGGCCGGAACCGTCCATCAATGAAAGGAGTAGCTACGAAGTTGGAAGAAGTGAGAAACAAAGCATTTCGACATGGTGACACTATCGGTCACAATGAGCTGGTGATCCATTATGTTGCCCCCTCGACACGGTGACACTATCGGTCACAATGAGCTGGTGATCCTTTATGTTGCCCCCATTCCACACTTTTTTTATGTTTAGTTTGTACCCATGCTTCAGGTTTGAATTCTTTATGTGCTTAGGATAACTCCGATGCTGTCATGAAACAACTTTTAAATGTTTTTTCTTTCGATTTAAGGTTCCTGTTTTTTTTTTAATTTTCAGTAATAGTTGCTGCAAGAGGGATTCGAGCTCATTCCATGTGCTCTGAAAGGCAACTCTTAGTGCCACTCAGGCATGTTGATCGTTGTAATGAATAAGGAAGGCCTCGAAGAGTAACCATTGTTATTACATGAGAAGCAAATTCCATCTCCGATGAAGCGATGGATACATGTATGAGGAATCGAGAAAGAAGATAAGAGGGAAGTTATCAGGGAAGTGCTCTTAACATGGGACGATAAACGCGTAGAAGACAAACGTACTTCTAATGAAAGAAAACTGAGTTTATTCTCGAATAAAAAGTTTGAATTATTCTTAAATAATATTTGGATGCGTATATAAAGGTCCTGAACCCTGAACGAAATAGAAAACTAATAAAGAAATGAATTATAAAATACTAAAAATAAATAAAAGGCTAAAATGAGCTGCAAACGTATTATAATAGCGATTCCAAGCCCAAACGCCAAAAGTCACGCTCATTTTGACTTTTGCCGACGAACACCCTTCGAACAATCATTGGAAGCCCAAAACTCGTCCTCCACATGTTCCACATCAGTCTTCCCCACTTGAAACATACTCGACCCCGAGTGATCCGGATAACAAGAAGGCTCCGGAGGAAAATAGAGCGACAAGTCCACCACATTGAATGTGCGAGATATGCCCATCGACTCCGACTCAGACCGAGTTATTGTCAAGAGATTTCCCATCATCTGAAGGTAGCAACATAATCTTCCTCCCATCTTTCGTGAACTGGTAAACATTCTTCCGTCCATCATGCGTAGTACCAAGATCAAACTGCCACGGCCTGCCAAACAATAATTGACAAGCGTCCATGTCCACCACATAGCACATAACCTCATCCTTATAATATTTTTCTATCGATAGCGGCACACGACACATTTCCTTCACCTTAATTCCCTCACCATTCGTAATCCAAATAATGCTATAAGGCTCAGGATGTTTTTCTACATGTAATTTCAACATGTTAACCAGGCTTCGAGGTATAATATTTTCGCAACTGCCATTATCAATTATCACCTCAAAAATACGATTAGAAATAGTGCACCTAGTACGAAACAAGGCATTACGCTGGGAATCGTCTTGTCGGGGAGCCAGCAAGACCTTTCGGACAACAAAAGTTTGCTGCACATCATCGTCACTCCCATCGGGCTCACAAACTCATTCTTCTTCTTTTTCCTCCTCATTCTCACCTTCTTCATAATCAGTCATATTTACTTGTCGACGCTCGGGGCAAGTATTTGATTTATCTCTCGGTTCTCCGCATCTATAACACTTATCTCCAGTCGGTTTCGCATAAGGATTATATGACTGTTCACCACCTCCTTTTCCTTCCCCTTTTCTTTCATACCTCTCATCCCAGTATCAGACATATATCCCAGGCTTGGTTGATAGCTTAGTCTAGGTGATTCAGTCACAGCCCTACGAGTATCTTCCCTCCCGTAGTAACTTTTAGCTTCCATTAATTCTGCACGAAGTGCCATAGTCTGCGCGTCGCCGAGGGTTAAGATGTCTTGACAACCAATTTTATCACGGATTGTCGGCCACAACCCGTGAAGATATCTCGCCACCTGTTGTCCTTCGGTCTCCATCAAGTTATTGCATGACAACAACCTCAAGAAACATGCAGTATAATCGGCTAAAGATTTTTGCCCTTGTATCAGCATCTGGTATTGATGGAATAAGAACCGATCATAATCTGGAGGGAGAAACCTGGCCACCAGCATCTTTTTCATCTTTGGCCAAAGTCGAACTGGTTGTTTCCTCAAACACCGTCGTTGAGCCTGATCCTGCTCCCACTACGATGACGCTCCGCCCTTCAATCGGTACATGACCAATTTCACCTGTTTATCCTCTGAAATCTCCGAGAAGTCGAAAAACCTCTCGACTTCAGCCACCCAAACTAGAAACTCCTCGATGCCCAAATTCCCGTTGAAAAGAGGAATATCTACCTTCAAACGAAATTCGTCATGCCGATTTTGTCGATATCCTCTAGGGTTAAGGTTTCTTCCCCCATAGATCTGGTCAACCTCCTCATCTGACGAGTAATCCTCGTTAGATTTGTTATCCTGCTGGTTGTGTTGACGACCTTGAGTAATTCTCTCGGCATCATCTCAACCACCTCTGTCTCCCATGGCAATGAGCTCTGCCTCCAATCGCTCCACGCGTTGCGCCTGCACCGTTGTGGATAAATTTATGATCTCTCTAGGCACGTTAGTGAGATTAATATTCGCACCGGTTTGGTCAGCCATCGTTACGTCAAGGGTAAAACCTTCGCTCTGATACGCCTAACACAGGACGATAAACGCGTAGATAACAAACGTACTTCTAACGAAATAAAACTGAGTTTATTCTCGAATAAAAAGTCTGAATTATTCTTAAACAATGCCTTGGATGCGTATATAAAGATCTTGAACCTAAACGAAATAGAAAATTAATAAAGAAATGAATTATAAAATACTAAAAATAAATAAAAGGCTAAAATGGGCTGCAAACGTGTTATAATAGCGATTCCAAGCCCAAACGTCAAAAGTTACGCTCATTTTGACTTTTGCCGACGAACACCATTCGAACGATCCTCGGCAGCCCAAAACTCGTCCTCCACATGTTTCATGTCACCTCCACAAGCCTAACCGGAAGAACTGGAGGATATCGATGTACAAAATCAAGGAGACCAATTCAGAGGCCCCAACCTTTAGACAAGAGAGGATTAAGAAGAAAATGGGAGGCACAGACTTACTTGACGGTACACATGAAAGCAACAGGAAAATGGAAGCATCGAAAATCATCACCAGCTCGTTGTAACTAATAACGGCTGATCATCCTACAACGCAAATGCTCCATTATCACCTTCCGTCTTACTATGTCCAAAACCAGGCGCGTGCTCTTTGACTGTGTACGTGCGCCATCCGGCCTAGCGCGCGTGCTGCGGCTCCAACGACACAAGGATCCGGGCCCGCTCCACGAGGCCCAATCCGGTCGACGTCGCGACTCGAGCGTCGGACGCTGCGGAAGGGCACCGGGTTAAATCCTCCTTTGGTTCCCGAGCGGATTTGTGGGGCGTTTCGCCGACCGTCTCCAGTCCTTGAAGGCGACGGGTGAAAGGCTGCATGAGACCTCGCCTAGGAAATTCGGGGAGGATTCAGGGAACGGCTCGTATTGCCGTCACCCATACAAAAATGTCTCCGTTTGCAAAAATGTGTTGTTAACCTAGAAAAACTATTACGGAGTCGCCACCGACTTTTATTTTATAACTGTTAAGTCTGAAAAATAGCTGGGTCGGGGATTCCTACTTGCTAGTCCTTACACTCTAATCATGCGAAGAGGTGGCATTTGCTCCAAAAGAGTTTGGCTTTTTGTTTAACGGGCGTTGGACCCGATCCGGGCATGACTCCGGACTCATGTCACTGTTTTACAGGCGTTGGACTCGATTCGAGCTTTTGGGCTCGAACTCATGTGTATCTAGCAAACGGCATGCAACAATAAATCTACGGGCCTAAAGCACGCGAACAATCACAACCAATTATTGAGTTCAAAGGGAGCGGAGAAGGGCGGTGATCGTGAGCCTATGCACCTGGGCTCATTACCCGTTACATGTGGACATGAAGGAAAGACGGGGAGCCCGCACTTCCCTCATGTACCTGAGATGACGGTTGATGCCGCTTTACTTCGAACCGACGGTTTTTTAGGCCGTGGTAGATCCAACCCGCGCGGTTTGTTACGCACGCCTTCAAGCTTTTTCTATCTTCGAAATATCGCCTTTGTCGGGATTCCATGAAGCTCGATTGATTTTTTCATACAAAATCAAAACACCACAGAGAAGACGATATTCAAAAAATTCCAAAATACATGGGATAATTTTGGGATTAACTGGTGAGCAATAATGGTACTCACCAGGCGTTGTGTGGCCCGTTGATGTTGATGCTTCATGATGTTGAAAGATGATATTCTCTCGTTGTTTTAACAAGCAAAACAAAGAAGGAGAGAGGCAAAGCCTAGCAGTGAGTAACGATTAATCATACTGGAAAAGTAAGGCATGACTTACCGTTTGAAATGGTTGAATTGATTGGGGGTTTTTGTGGCCCGTTGATATCGATCTTCCAAGATTGTACCTTTGTGTACTGATTTCGAGATTGCTCGAGAATATCTGCCAGAGTCCCACCGTATTTTCATGAAAGACAAGGAAATAGGCATTAGTGATGCGCATTAGAAAAAATTCGTATAAACAAAAGGGAATGCCGAAGAATCCAGTAAGTCTTGTGAATGCAAAATTTTAAGGAAACCTAAACATATTCCTGAAAACTTAATTCACGTGTCCCCCCTGTTATGAAATTATTATTTTATTTATTATAAAAAACATTAAAAAGGAAAACAAAAGGAAGGACTTGTTCTCACCCCCTGACGCTCCTGTCCCCTTTTCTTTTTTCTTTTTTTTCTTTTTTTTTAAACCAAAACAATAAAAAAACAAAAAGGGGGACTTGTTCTGACACCCCCGACGCCCCTTTCCCTCTTTTTCTTTTTCTTTTTTTTTTTAATCGAATAAAATAATAAAATGATAAAAAAAAAAGAAAACAAAACGAAACTCACCTATTTCAGCTTGGGGAGACATTTGTCCCCAAAGGGTAGACATCCGCATGGGTGTCTCCTTCGACCGAAAAAAAAAGGGGAGGGAGCGCGCGTTCGGTCAGGGAGCGGGGAGGCTCCGATCCTCCTGGGATCAGGGGCGAGGAACGGCTGGGGGGGCCTGAAAGGAAGGTTTCGTCCCACGGGGAGCTGGTCACACCGCAGCCAGTCAGATCTGGAAGGGGAGGGTGCTCGAAACCGCGGAGAGCTCCAACGGCGCAGATCGGGGCGTGAGAAGGGGCATCCGGGGCGGATCTGGGACTCGGGCGACCGACCGCGACTGTTGGGGATCTGAAAGGCGAGGGGGTTTCGCGAGAGGAGGACGGGGCTGCGGGATTCGCGGCTGGTTTTGGGTCGCGGGGCGATCTCTGGCGTCGGTTGGGAGACTTGCGGCCGCTGGCTTTGCTGCGATCTCGAGGCCGAAAGGGAAGACGGATTGGTCTCTCCATGGCATGCACTTGCGCATTGAAGGGAAAAGGATTAGGACGAAAGAGCGCTCCCCGCGACGGCGACACGCGCGCACGGGGAGCTTAGGCGTCGTTCCCTGTGGGAACGGAACAACTGTTTCTGTTGGGTAGCCTAGAGGGATTTGTCCCTGTTGTCGCGGCAAAGAGGCGCTAATCGCCGGGGGGGGAGGGGGGGCGACTGGTGAAGCCAGGATCGCTGCAGCCGGGAACCCGTTGTTCTGCTCGTCGTCGTCACTGGATGCGCTTCCTAGATTGATCACCAAGTGGTCTTCTCAAGAAGGGCCATTGCTTACTTTGGGCAGAATTGGCGAGTCGGCACGTGGAGGTTGCGGGTGAGTCTTCTTCTCTGCTTCAGATAGGGTTGTATGTCTTTTTTTTTGTTTTAGAACAGGGGATGGGGGATACAGAGCTCTCTGCCTTTCTGCTCAGGGGCGTCTCCCTTTTATAGAGGACGTCGCTCTTTATCCTTCCGCCATGGCACCCGCTTCAATGTGTTAGGCAGGGGAACGTCACGGCTATTTGGCTAGGGGAAAAGGGGAAGGTGACCTCTGTTCTGCAATCTCCTCCCCCCTTTTATTGTCTGATTTCCCCTTGTTCTTTCTCTCCTTGTCTTTCCGCCGGATACAGATGGGATATCTGGCGCAAGTGGGGCTTCACGTGGGCTAATTGCAGGTGACGAGACTGCTGCTTGTGTTCCTTGTGTGCAGATGGAAGTGGATGCTTGAGCGGTGCAACATGGAAGCCTTCAGGGGAGGAAGAATAGGATGACGTTCCCATCAAGTGGATCTGCCTAAAACAGAGTAAGTGGGGCCACTTCATGCAGAGTGAGTGGGGGCCGCCTAACACAAAGCAAGTGGGAATCATTGCTGTTTGGGCAATCTGCAAGTAGGGATGGCATGTTGGGATTGGATTCTGAGGGCGGTGCAGCAAGGAGGTCGGGGGAGCTAGCATCCTGCAGGTGGGATCACGTGGGGGCGGCCGTATCCGTCCCCTGCATTGCGGACGAGCTGCCGGCTTCTGCCAGGTAGCCATCCGTGCGCGGGATTGGTGCCATCGGGCGGTAGCCCTGCAGGTAACGAGTCTGGTTCCTTCCGGGGTTGTTTCTTTTGTCTTATCAGTCGGCCTATGCTGGGAGAAAGTGGGGGCTACTATGGGGTCTGTGTCGCAGGCGGGACGGCGTGCAGCTGTCCTCCGTCATCTGCGGGATGAACCTGCTGTCGACCGGTGTGCGGGATTGGCAGTTCTGGGCGGCAGCCTCCCCCAACTTGGCCTGGTACGTGTAGCTTCCCCCCTGTTTGCTGAGTCTGTTGACTTTGTTGTTGCTGTTGGTGTCATTGTTGCAGGGGCTGTGTTGCCGCTAGCGTCATTGCAGGCTGCAGTCGGGGGGGCGGGGATCACTGCCTTTGGCTGGCTGGACGGGCAGACAGATGGGCTTGGACTGGGAGGGTTGACTGGGCTTTACTAATTCTGTGGGCCTCGACAGTTGGGCTAGCAAGAGGGGCTAGGGCTATCTTCAACCATTTCTTGAAACCTCGATGGATGGGCCTGGGTCGGATTGGTTGGACCTCCAAAATTTTCTTTAGCCCGCGAGGAGGGAGGGAATAGTCTAGCCTTAATTTTGTCACTTCCCTCCCTTTCTTGTAAAAGTCTGATTAGGTCTAAAATTCCTTTTCGCTTTTCGAATTAATCCAACTCGAATAAATTTGGATTAATCTTCAAACTTTCGAAGTAATTCTCAAGCGGGTCCTAGACGAAGTCGGCCGATTCCATCCAGATGGCAAACAATTTGGAGAATCTACAGTTTGCCCCTCCTTGCGAGAGAATCTGAGAAGGTTTTCTCTCAAGGACAACAGTAGATACCCCAAATTGTGAGTTGGGGTATTTTGGTCAGATTAGTACTTTGGGATCTGATCAAAAGAATGTTAGCAACAAATGTGTATGACAATAAATGAATATGTATGATTATGGCACTCACGCAGAGTATGTTTTATTTTGTTAGAATTGCTTCTGGGCAAAATTGGAGTGGGCATCCAGGCTCTCTCACAGCTCACTGACGTATCTGCGTTTCGTTCGGACCTTAAGATTCCTTTGACTCAGTTGCTTCATGTACCGGTCGAAGGAGTCTTTGTGCGGGTTATATCGTGGTTTTGGCGTAAGGCCTTTTTATCCGAAAGCTCGAATTCGCCGTTAGAAAGAAAAAGCCTAAGGATCTCATCAGAAGGTTCAGGACCACAAAGACTTCACCGTTCGGCCGAATTGTCCTTCTGCAGACAGCCAGTCAGTCGAGGTTTCTCGTTAGGATTTTGACGCCAACCGTTACTAAGCTCTGATGATCCATCTTTGGGGAATATTCTTTACTTGTCAAAAGACAACACCTTTGCTTTTGCAACCTTTCCGTGCAGGCCCTTTTTGATGCTTTTATTTTGCTCTTTCGATCTTTTTGCGCTTTGCTCTTTTAGACTTTGGTCTTTCCGCTGGTTTTGCTTTTCCTTCGCTCGTAGGGATTTGCCCTATCTTTCCTTTGTTCTGTTGAGGAAACTTTGGATTTCTTGGATCTTTCCAGGAAGGAAAATGATTAGCAGGCTGATCCGCCGAATGATACGTCTTCGTCCGAACTTTGCGGAAGTGTTGCCCCTGTGGTCCTATTACTTCCGGATTCAGACTACAGGATCCCCGTTAACCTTGTTGCGAGGCGATCCCTAGGCTCGGTGGGAGTAGTGTGTATGGAGACTCCAACTTTTGGTTCGAAGGCGCTAGCAACGGTCAAAGTTTGTATTTGGGATGGAGAATAAACGCTCGATCTCGTCCCGGTCTAAGCATCTTTTGTCAAAGGATTCTTTATTTGTCACGACGTTTGCGTGTGAACTCGCTCATTTTTCACGCTCATTTCTTTTTCGGTTAGGTGTTTGGGAAACGGGTTTGCCTTCTCCAATTCTTGTCCAGAAGCGTTTTCTTTATGTGAAAATTTTGACGATGCACATGACCAGACAAATGCTTAAGAAACGTACATATTCATGTAAGCAAACCTCTCCGATGCGGGAAAATGTATGTATTCTTGCATCCCTACTGGGTCTTTCGAGGTTAGGCTCAAAAACGGCTTCCACTTGACCGCCCTCGCCTTTGTTTGTGTGGATGATCATGTGCCTACACAGTTGACAATGGACATAGACGAAGTTAACTCGCGCACTTCGATAAAATTAGACGCTCGCCTAGGAGGGGAAGCAGGGAATGCCCGTCTTGATTATCGTCGGATATGACGAATAGTTTTGTTAGAGAGAGGTGCAGAGCGCGCTCATCTTTGGTGACAACAAAGGCAATTTCGAAGCTTTGGTTCAAAATTTTTCCACCCGACCGCCCTCGCCTTTGTTCGTAATGCAGGATGTTCATGTGCCTACATTCACCAAAGGGCGGATACTAAGTTAGCTCATGTAACTCGTTCCGATAAAGAAGGGGTTAAAGTTAGATTAATATTCCCTTTTCATGTTTCTTCGCCATTGCGTCTTTGTCGGTCTTGATCAAAGGATTGACGAAATGTTACTCTTGACATGCGCTGTTATGTAAGGTTGTTCGTGTACCTAACAAACAACGGCGAGAAAGCAAGCGAGCTCATGCGACTTGTTTCTTTTAGAGTAGGAACAAAATTTGCTCATGTAATTTTGTTCGCAAGAATGGTGGAGTAGAATTTTCGGTACTCCCTTTTAATATGTCTTCATCATTGCATCTTCATCCGTAGGAGTAAAAAGGATTAATGAAGTTGTTCCAAGACCTTTGGCTTGAGGTTCTGCTACCCTTGCCTTTCTAGGTGTAATACCGTCGGAAAGCATCCGCATTGACCGGTTGGGGTAGGTCACCTTCGTCCATCTTTGTCAGGATGGTTGCTCCTCCTGAAAAGGCGTGTTTGACAACGAATGGTCCTTCATAGTTCGGAGCGAATTTTCCTCTAGGATCTTTGACATTTGGCAAGATCCGTTTGAGGACCAGGTCACCTGGCTTGTATCTGATCGGCTTAACTTTCTTGTTAAATGCCCTGGACATGCGCTGTTGATCGCATTGCATGTGGTGGGCAGCAGTAAGTCGTTTCTCGTCGATGAAGTCGAGGTGTGCGAGCCGATGGTTAGTCTTCTCATCTTCCGTCATGTTGCTTTGGGACGAAATCCTAAGAGTTGGTAGCTTGACTTCCGCCGGAATGACCGCTTGTGTTCCGTAGGCGAGTTCAAAAGGGGTTGCCCCAGTCGAAGTGCGTATCGTCGTCCGGTACGCGAGCAACGCGAAAGGGAGCTTTTCATGCCAGTCGCGATATGTAATTGTCATTTTCTGAAGGATCTTCTTCAGGTTCTTGTTTACAGCCTCGACTGCGCCGTTCATTTGTGGACGGTACGGTGAAGAGTTAAGATGCTTTATCCGGAATTCCTTGCAGAGGGAATCCATTAGCTTGGAGTTGAAGTTGGCACCATTATCGGTGACCAGTAGTTCTGGAACTCCATATCTGGCGATGATGTTAGCTCTCATGAACCGTACGATGTTATTCGCCGTAACTTCCTTGAAGGATTGAGCTTCCACCCATTTGATGAAATAATCAATGGCGACCAGAAGTTTGAAGAGCGGGTAAAGCCTAGTTGGGGGCACATACACCTTATCGTTGTAGATTTGACATTTGTGACAAGTCTTGACATATTTGACACAATCGGCCTCGATCGTGAGCCAATAGTAGCCTTGACACATTATCTTCTGGGCAAGCGCGTATCCATTCATATGTGGTCCGTAAACGCCTTCATGAACTTCGAAGATAAGTGCTTGAGCTTCTTGTTCCGTGACGCACTGCATGAGTGTCGTCGTGAATGACTTCTTGTATAGGGTGTCATTATAAAGGAAGTAACTCCTTGCGATCCTCCTGATGAATTTGCGTTATTTCCCTGTGCTTCCTTGGGGGAAAGTGCCCGATTCTATATAGGCTTTAATGTCGGCAAACCATGGCGATGAGTCTTCGGTTTGGCATGGTTCAGTATACATGCAACTAGGATCGTCGACGATGTTAATGCGGAGGGGATCAATGTCCATTTCACCAGCCAGAGGAATCATTGATGCAAGGACCGAAAGCGCGTCTGCAAATTGATTATCCGCTCGTGGGAAATAGTTGAACTCAATGTCGGTAAACTGGCATATTAATGTCAGCAAGTAGTCCTGATATGGGATGAGCTTTGGATCCCGTGTGCGCCACGTTCCGTTCGTTTGGGAGATAATAAGCGCGGAGTCTCCATATACGTCGAGGAACTTGGCCTTCCTATCGAGTGCACATAACAAGCCGAGAATACATGCTTCGTACTCAGCGATGTTGTTCATGCAAGGGAAAGTTACCTTTGCTGCTGTAGGGTAATACTGTCCATCTGGCGATATCACTACAGCCCCGATGCCTGATCCCGAGGAGTTGACGGCGCCGTCGAAGTACATCGTCCATCTTATCTTTGGTTCCACGAATAAGATGTTTTCGTCAGGCAATTTGACATCTAGGGGTGAATCATCCGCTTCTGGATATTCAGCAATATGATCGGCGATAGTTCTACCTTTAACCGATTTCGTCGAGTGAAATTTAATGTCGAATTCAGCTAATTGTAGTTGCCATTTTGAGACACTTCCCATCAATGTTGGTTTGTCGAAGAGATATTTTAGTGGGTCATTTTCAGTCACTAATAAAATCTCGTAGTGGAGAGTGTACTGGCGTAATCGATGTAAGACCCAAATGAGAGCGCAACAGGTACGTTCCGGAGCGGTGTATCTGGACTCATAGTCGGTGAATTTCTTGCTCAAATAATAGACGGCATGTTCTTTGGTGCCTGGTGGTTGCTAGGCAAGCATGGCTTCAAATGACTATTCTCTGACTGTGAGATAGAGAGTGAGAGGATGTCCCGGCTTTAGCGGGACGAGAACAGGTGGTCATGTTAGGTATATCTTGATTTGTTCGAATGCGGTTTCGTAGTCATCGTCCCATTCGAACTTGACGTTTTTTCTCAATTTCTTGAACAGAGGTTTACATGTATCGGCTAAGTTAGAGATGAACCTTCCAATGTAGTTGAGGCGACCCATGAAACCCTGAATTTCCTTGATTGACCTTGGAGACGGGAGATCACAGATTGCTTTAATTTTATCTGGGTTGATTTCGATGCCCCTGCTACTGACCACAAAGCCGAGGAGCTTACCTGATGTTGCCCCAGACACACACTTGGCCGGGTTGAGGCGTAACTTGTATTTGTGGAGTCGCTCAAATAACTTGCGGAGGACATCCACATGGTCTTGCTCTGCCTTGGACTTGGCAATCATGTCGTCAACGTAGACCTCGATGCATCATGTCATGAAACAGGACCACCATGGCTCGTTGATATGTGGTCCCAGCGTTCTTGAGCCCGAAAGGCATCACTCGGTAGCAAAAGGTGCCCAAGGGGTTGTGAATGTCGTCTTTTTTTTATCTTCTTCGGCCATGCAAATTTGATTGTAGCCAGAGAAATCGTCCATGAAAGAGAACCTATTGAATCCGGCAGTGTTTTCCACCAGTAGGTCGATGTGTGATAGAGGGAAGTCGTCTTTAGGACTTGCCTTATTGAGGTCGCGGTAGTCGACGCAGACTCGGACCTTCCGTTTTTCTTGATGACTGGAACGATGTTCGCGACCCACTCTGAATAATGGGCCACTTCGATGAACTTGACTTTGAGGAGTTTGTCGACTTCTTCTTTGATGGTGAGCGTCGGGCTTATACCGACGTTGCTTCTGTTTCGTCGGTGTAATTTGCAGATCAGTGGGGATTTTGTGCTCCACTATCTCCGGATTCAAACCTGGCATGTCTGCATACGTCCAGGCAAAGACGTCCGAGAATTCTTTGAGTAGACTGACAATGTCTCTGGCTTCGTCTGCCAGCAAGTCGGCACCAATGAATAGCTCCTTGGGCTCGTCCACAGTCCCTATGTTGATTGACACTGGTTCTTGTAACGTGACGTTCTTCGGTTCTTCATGTCGCAGGATACCTTGTTCCAAGTCATGGTATCCATCTAGAGACTTTGGGTCACGTATTACTTCATCTTCTTGCTTATGGGGATTCTCGGGTATGACCGAAGCGGACACTGGATTGCGTTCTTTAACTTCTCCCCGTCCAGTCGTGTTCTCGGGGTTTAGGCGAGGCATTGAATGATGGCCTACATCTGTGAGTTGTTCAGCGGGATTTGTGGGTATTCTCGAAGCGTCGTTCCTGTTTAGAAGGAAAATAAATCAGTGCCTGGCCTTACAAAAGGGGATGATTTTAAAGAGACGATAAACTATACATCCTAGACAAAAGGAAAGTGCCGTGGGATCAGTCCTCAGCGGGGCCCTCTTCGTTTCTTCTAATTCGCCCTTTATCATCAGCGGTCAAATCCCACGGACACCCCAGCTCAAAAAGGGGGTCGCGTTACATATGGACATCCTTGCTAGTCCGCAACCAAAATATAGTAAGGCGACCTATCCTAGACACGTTTTATCTACATGCAAAAAGGTAGAGTTGGAAACGGTTCACCCATTGAGCGGCATGTCCGACTCGGTCGGGTCTGACGCTTCCATCATATTGACGTCTTCTTCACGCTCAGCTGCCCTGTTCTTCTTGGTCCTTGGCCCTTCTTCATCAGAACTTGATGTCGAGTTGGCAGCTGAAGATTCTGTTTGCTTGTTTGGTGGGGGTATTTCAGTTCTCTGAGGAGTCCCTGGCGGTGCTGACAACGTTGGAGCTTGAGGAGGAGGCGCTCCGGCTTGTCGAATGTACCTCGGCATTTGGTCCAGGGGGATGGCGACGTTGGGAGGTATGAAGTGGACCCGCATACGAGGCCGACGCCTCTGGCCATGCCCTTCATTAGCTTGGATGATGTTGACATGTACGCTAGCCAACCGTTCGTCTTCTGGCAGGTGCACTTCCCCCTCTGGCTCACCAGCCCGGATCTTCATGTCTTTGAGTTTCCCAGAGAGGATCTCGCCTTCCATGGTCGTTGTAGAAGAACGAACGAAGCGGATAAAAGACTTGTCGTTGGTGTGCTTGTCCAGCTTACGCCGTACTTCGCCTTCGAATCCAAGCTCCGTGGTCCCCATCGAAAAGGGGATACTGATCGAGTGGGTCATGCCTTACCCCCTAGCCCCGAGTCCTTGGCCCGGTTGGTATCCATGCCTGATGAATTCTTTTGCGGCGCTGATGTTGCCTCGCGTCATCAAAGGGTCGGATTTGTAATCACGCCTGACCATTTCTAGCGTTTGGGCCGTCGATGGTTCTCCAGTTGGCTCTCCGAGATACGGCATGTCGATCTCATGGCAGAGTTCCATCGTATGTTCCCCCCCCTTACTGTGACGAGTTTGACGTCTGAGGGAAATCTGACAATCTGGTGGAGCGTTGATGGAACCGCTCCTGCCTGGTGAATCCACGGGCGTCTAAGCAGCATGTTGAAGGAGCCCTCCGTCTCGAGTATCTGGAACATGGAGGAGAAAAGGGTTGGCCCTACCTTAATCTCCAAAGTGACCTCGCCATGAGCCTGGCGTTTGGCGCCGTCAAAAGCCCGGATGGATAACCCCGATTGCGGTAGCTTCTCCGTGTTGATGCCGAGCTTTTGTGCGACCACGAGCGGTATTATATTGACCCCTGACCCGCCATCTATGAGTACCTTGGAGATGGTGGTGTCTCTGCACTTGAACGTTATAAATAGCCCATCATTGTGATCGCCTCCTTGTTCCGGGAGATCATCTTCTGAAAAAGTAAATGCATCGTTGGCCAGTATCTGGTTCATGTACGTGTCCAACGCATTTACTTCAACCTGCTCAGGCACATGCACCTCAGCAAGGAATTTCTCCAACATCTCCCTGTGCTTGTCGGAGGAATGAATGAGGTCGAAGAGCGAAATTTGAGCTAGCTGCTTCCTCTACTATTCTACAATGTTGTAATCGCTCTCCTTGATAGCGTCGATCACCTTGCAAATCTGTTCGTTCAATGGCGCCTTGGGCTTCGACGATTCCCCCTGCAGCAGAACGTTAGGGGCGGCCACCACCCTACCTGAACGGGTGATGAGTTTAACCTTTGGGGTTGGAGGGGCGCAGCTGGGTCTGATCACGACAGGAATCCTTGGTTCCTTCGCAAGCGAGCCTTCTACCTAGGAGGGCGCCCTAGGCTTTGTCTCCCCGAGCGGAATGTATACAAACGGCGCCTTGGGCCTCCGAGGATTTATCATCGTGAAGCCATCCGGTAATGCTGTAGTTGCTGACACCGGACGAAACCCCCTGTTGGGCTGGCTTCGACCCTGGTTTTGACCTCGACCTCGGCTTCGTCCTCGGCCGGCGTGCACCACGTTGACATGTTCTGTAGGTGCTGTCTCTCATTCGTACATGTGGATTTCTTCTTCCCGGTTGGTCAGCGGCAAGAAGGAGTTAGCACCAACATAGTTCACGTGTTCAGGCAAAGGATTGCTCTTGACGTTAGGAGTGGTGGCTGGTGCAGCGAAGGTGATGACGCCGTCGTCCAGCAAATTCTGAATTTTGAAGCAGAGGGCGATGCAATCCTTGGAGTCATGCTCCAACGCCCCAGAATGGTACTGACAAACCGCCTTGGGGTTGTAGCCAATAGAAGAAGGGTTGGTTGCCTTGGCCTCCACGGGCTTGATGAAGCCCATGTCTCTCAGTCGAAGGAACATGACGTCCAACGGGTCAGGAGTGGGTGTAAGGTCTTCCAACCTGTGCTTTGGGCGTTCCTGTTGAGCCGGCCTCGGTTGGTAGTACATCATCACGGGTGCGGGAGCTCTGGGGCGAGCGATGGCGGATGCTGGTGGCCTGGCAGCTGCCGCCACGTACGACCTTGGCGCATACGTAGTAGGGGGTGGTGTAGCCCTCATAGATTGCCTATTGTGTTCGGTGGTTGCAATGAGCTCCTTAGGCTTTGGCTTTGCCGTCGGCTTTGGCGGTGCGGCCGGGATGAGGCCATCTCTGTTGGCATCATCGAGCTGGCTGGCGGCAATGACTGCCTGGGCGAATGTGAGCGGTGCCCGCCCACCAATCATGAACGGTCCATATTCGCGCTGCAGCAGCTGTAGAAATTCAGTGATGAGATCTCGCTCCTGCATGAGGGGCTTGATCTGCGCAGCCATCTCCCGGAAACGGTGCGCGAAGGTATTAATTGACTCTCCTCGAAACCTCCGCAGCTTGCGGATGTCAGACAGTGTTGGTGCCATCTCGATGTTAAAGCTATAATAATTCAAGAAATCAAGCGCCAATTCCTTGAACGTGGCGAACTGCCTCAAGTCCTTGGAATAGTACCACTGGAGCGCTGGCTCCGCCAGGCTTTCTTAAAACATGGTGATGCGGAGCTTTTCATATGCCGGATAGATCGACATCTTGTGGCACAAATGTTTGAGGTGCAGTTCGGGACATCCTGTGCCCTTGAACTTCTCGAACTTCGGGAGCCTGAATTTAGGGGGGACCAGAAAGTGGGGATCCTGGAAGTCGATGTACTCCCAGGTTCGCGCCTGGTATCCTTGGAGGGCGTTAATGTGTTCTTCGAGCCTCGCAATGTGTTTGGCTTCGGCTTCCCGCATTGATGATATCTTGGCTTCGAGCCTTGTCTCGAAGGAGCTCATCTGTCATCTCTCCCCTAATAACTCATCTACTATGGTCGCGTTGCGGGTCCTTGGACTGGGCGGGGTTGGCCCTGCATGTGGGGCCGAGGGACCAGCGGTGGATTGAAGCACTCTGTAGTTGGCAACTGGAGCGCTGACAGGGAAGTAAGAGACCGGCATTCCTTCCAGGGGAGTTGGCCCGACCGCGGCTGGCACGTAGGGAGTTGGCCTTGGGGCTGGCGGTTGTGAGTAGTAGGGCGGCACCTGTGGTTGTGCCGAGGTCGTGGAAGCGGGTGACATGCGCATATATGGGTTGTAAAGGGAAGCAATGCTGGTGGAGGCGGCTGGCCCAGGCATGGCTGGGTGGTACAATGGAGAGATGCTTAAGAGAGTGCCCAAGCCCGGCTGTGAGAAATGATAATGTGGCAGTGCCGTGGTTGTCGGTGCCGCGGACCCTGGCATGACAGGGGGAAGGTGGGGATTCTGGGTGGTAACGGGAGTTGGAGTTACCGAGAGCTGCCGTTGAAGTAACTCTGCCATCATCGTCTTCAGGGCTGATAGATCCGTGGTAAGGGACTCGACTTTGCCTCCCAGGGAAGTGGTGTCGGCGCCTTGGGCCGGTGTGGATAGGTTGGGATTGAATGGGGAGACAGTCGTTGGGACGGTCGAGGTCTGCATTGATGGCGTTGTGAAGGTCGCCAAGAGTGGTATATATGTCAGAGACATGCCTCCGCCTGAGGATTGCCCGACAGCGAAGGTCGGGGCTTGAGAGAAAAATGAGAGAAATGACACCACGTCAAGGGAGAAGGTTGGAGTGGAGGTCACATCTGTGGCTTCGCTGGCGGTTGGAGGAAGGTCTCCTTCTTCTTCAATGGTTGTAGAAGCTACCACGCGCCCTGGGGATGTATCCGCCATTACTGTCTTGAGAGATCGGAATCTTGGACGTTTGTTCGACGCAATTGTTTGGTACCTTGGACAGATGAATTAGAAAAAAGTGGTTAATGTCGAGTGATTGGATGTTTTTAGGTGTGATATGTAGTGATGCGTGAATGCGCCTACTGCGAAGACGGGATTGTGATTATAGGGACCCGATCTAAGAAGGGCATAAGAAGATACTCCACTACTCAAGTTAGTCTGACATAACATAAAACATAAAAAGATAATGCTGAGGAAGTGTGCTTGCAAGCCCTAAAAGAAAAGGCATGAGGGACAGGCCCTAGCCGTCCCAGCGACGGTTGCGTTCGAAGCGGAAACGCCTGATGCGGGCGTCCTCAAAGTTCCAGTCGATCGGGGTAGGCTCGACGTTCATCCTGGTGAGGGTGGTCCAGGTCCCGACGATGTCTTGAAGCGTCCCCCTAGTCACCCGTGAGGCAGATGATCGAAGGTCCAGGTTGATGGGCTCATAGAATTAGTATGGGGGCGGCACCATCGACACATCTCTGAATTGGTGGAGCACGCGAATCGGGACGTAGTAGGAGGTCCCGGTGATCCCAATGATGGGTATGTAGTACCCTACCACCGAGTTGACGATGGCTGTGACACCATTGAAACAACGCGCCTTCGGGTAGAAATCTTTCGGTGTTTTGCTCTGGAAGAAACGGGTGGTTCCTCCGAAGGTGCGAGTCGCTAAGTACCCGCGCTCCGCAATACGACTCAAGAGCCCGAGGTGATGTTCCGGGCGAAGGAAGTATCCAAACCCCGAGGTGGGTGACAAACCATGCTTGCAGGAGCGCCAGACTGAAGGTGGGTCGGTGATGTCTGGTCCCTTCCCTGGCCTTCAAGATGATGGAGGAGAGGCTGTAGTTAGTTTCCCCGACCATGTTCGGGATGAAGGGCTCTCCTGCGATGATTGCCTCTGTGAGCCTAACCGCGCGCCCGTGGAGGAAGCTGGCGGTGTAGGGGTAGAGGATGGCGCCTGCGAACATGAGGATGAATGCTCTGGCTGACACTTGCCCATCTCCAAAGTGTGGAAGGTAGGGAGACGCCTACTGGATGAGGTGCTCTTCAGTGTCGATATGTCCCTAAGGGGTGATGAGCGCGGTAACAGCCGTAGGGGTTGTCCTTAAGAGATGCGCGGTGTTTCTCCCATTGTTATCGTGGTGCCGGAGGGGTAGAATGCCGAGACAGTGGGGGAGTTCCGCGAGGTGCGTGTATTCCTCGACGGCGGGGGTGAGCTCCAATGCCCCGAAGTGGAACGTGTAGGTATCAGGGGACCAACGGGCGACCAGGTTCTGGAGGAAAGCCCAGTCAAGCTTGACGTCGATCAGGTCTACAAGCGCCCCGAGCTTCGATCGGACGAAATCGCGTTCGGACGGTGCAAGGCCGTTGTGCCAATCCTTGAGTAGCTGTGTCGCCAGGATGCCCTTGTGGAGGAAGACAGGATCCATGTGGCGACCTGAAAACTTAGACGTCATCCACATATAACGACAATCCCATCTTCGCCCCTAGCATGATATGAAACTGCATGAGGATGCACAAATGCATTAAAGAAGTTGAATGGTATTATTATGGACTGTCAAACATAGATGTTCATGCAAATGGATGCAGATGATGCAGTAAAAGATGAACGGAAAGGAAAAGTATTGTGAAAACCCCTTGGGATCAACCCATTTTGCTGCAAAATTAGCAAAGTTAGTTTCACAGTTATCGCAAACAAACATACATGTACCCTGTCCCTGCACATGTAGAAGACACTTAGTAATAGACAAATGAACGTGCGGCGTCTGGTACCTGTAGTGAGCAAGCAATTTCTAGACTTTTGGATGAAGGCTTCTAAACCTCCCTAGGACAAAGGGAGGCGGATCCCACCTCATAACATTAAATGGCAACAAGCCACAATGCATGAGGCATACTGCAATCCCCTAAGATCCTAGTCCCGGGTGTAGGGACATACCTAGATATGCCTAGCAAAGACAGATATGAGCATAGACAAAGGGCACCGAGCCAAACAAGTACATGCGCAAACAAGAACTCCCCTCCGCATGTGGATGAGTGTAAAGACATTTCGATAAAAAAACCACATGCAGAGTTCCCTAGCGGAGTCGCCATCCGGGATGTACGCGCGTCCTCCAGCCTAGCACGCGCGTTACGGCTCTAGCGACACGAGGATCCCCGAGGCCCAATCCGGTCGATGTCGTGACTCGAGCGTCGGACGCTGCGGAAGGGCACCGGGTTAAATCCTCCCTTGGTTCCCGAGCGGATCTGCGGGGCATTTCGCCTACCGTCTCCAGTCCTTAAAGGCGACAGGCGAAAAGCTGCGTGAGACCTCGCATGGGAAATTCGGGGAGGATTCAGGGAGCGGCTCGTATTGCCGTCACCCATCCAAAAATGTCTCCGTTTGCAAAAATGTGTTGTTGTTTAACCTAGGTAAACTATTACGAAGTCGCCACCGACTTTTATTTTAAAACTGTTAAGTTGGAAAAATAGCTGGTTCGGGGATTCCTACTTACTAGTCCTTACACTCTAACCATGCGAAGAGGTGGCATTTGCTCCAAAAGAGTTTTGCTTTTTGTTTAACGGGCGTTGGACCTGATCCGGGCATGACTCCAGACTCATGTCACTGTTTTATAGGCGTTGAACCCGATTCGAGCTTTTAGGCTCGAACTCATGTGTATTTGGCAAACAGCATGCGACGATAAACCTACGGGCCTAAAGCACGCGAACAATCACAACCAATTATTGAGATCAAAGGGGGCGGAGAAGGGCGGTGATCGTGAGCCTATGCACCTGGGCTCACGACCCATTACATGTGGAAATAAAGAAAAGACGGGGAGGCCGCACTTCCCTCATGTACATGAGATGACGGTTGATGCCGCTTTACTTCGAACCGACGGTTTTTTAGGCCGTGGTAGATCCAACCCGCGCGGTTTGTTACGCGCGCCTTCAAGCTTTTTCTATCTTCGAAATATCGCCTTTGTCAGGATTCCATGAAGCTCGGTTGATTTTTTCATGCAAAATCAAAACACCACAGAGAGGACGATATTCTGAAAATTCCAAAATACATGGGATAATTTTGGAATTAACTGGTGAGTAATAATGAAGCTCACCGGGCGTTGTATGGCCCGTTGATGTTGATTCTTCATGATGTTGAAAGATGATATTCTCTCGTTGTTTTAACATGCAAAACAAAGAAGGAGAGAGGCAAAGCCTAGCAGTGAGTAACGATTAAATCGACATATACGATTAAATCGACATATATTTAATCATATTGGAAAGTAAAGCATGACTTACCGTTTGAAGTGGTTGAATTTATTGGGGGTTTTTGTAGCCCGTTGATGTCGATCTTCCGAGATTGTACACTACTGTACTGATTTCGAGATTGCTCGAGAATATCCGCCAGAGTCCCACCGTATTTTCATGAAAGACAAGGAAATAGGCATTAGTGATGCGCATTAGAAAAAATTCGTATCAACAAAAGGGAATGCCGAAGAATCCAGTAAGTCTTGTGAATGCAAAATTTTAAGGAAACCTAAACATATTCCTGAAAACTTAATTCACGTGTCCCCACTTTTATGAAATTATTATTTTATTTATTTATTTATTTATTTATTATTATTATCAAAAATAATAAAAAGGAAAACAAAAGGGGGGACTTGTTCTTACACCCCGACGCTCCTTTCCCCTTTTCTTATCTTTTTTTTTAAACAAAAACAAGAAAAAACAAAAAAGGGGGGACTTGTTCTGACACCCCTTTCCCTCTTTTTCTTTTTTCTTTTTAAATCGAATAAAATAATAAAATGATAAAAAAATAAAACAAAACGAAATTCACCTCTTTCAGCTCGTGGGGACATTTGTGTCCAAAGGGTAGACATCCGCCTGGGTGTCTCCTTCGACCGGAAAAAAAAGGGGGAGGGAGCGCGCGCTCGGTCGGGGAGCGGGAGGTTCCGATTGTCCTGGGATCAGGGGCGAGGAACGGCTAGGGGGCCTGAAAGGAGGGTTTCGTCCCATGGGGAGCTGGTCACACCGCAGCCGGTCAAATCTGGAAGGGGAGGGCGCTCGAAACCGCGGGGAGCTCCAACGGAGGAGATCGGGGCGTGAGAGGGGGCATCCGGGGCGGATCTGGGACTCGGGCGGCCGACCGCTGCTACTGAGGATCTGAAAGGCGAGGGGGTTTCACGTGGGAGGAAGAGGAAGACGGGGCTGCGGGATTCGCGGCTGGTTTTGGGTCGCGGGGTGGTCTCTGGCGTCGTTTGGGAGACTTGCGGCCGCTGGCTTTGCTGCGATCTCGAGGCCGAAAGGGAAGACGGATTGGTCTCTCCATGGCATGCACCTGCGCACTGAAGGGAAAAGGATCATGATGAAAGAGCGCTCCCCGCGACAGCGACACGCTTGCGCGGGGATCTTAGGCGTCGTTCCCTGCGGGAACGGAACAACTGTTTTTGTTAGGTAGCCTAGAGGGATTTGTCCCTGTTGTCACGGCAAAGAGGCGCTAATCGCCGGGGGGCGGCTGGTGAAGCCAGGATCGCTGCAGTCGGGAACCCGTTGCTCTGCTCATCATCGTCACTGGATGCGCTTCCTAGATTGATCACCAAGGGGTCTTCTCAAGAAGGGCCATTGCTTACCTTGGGCAGAATTGGCAAGTCGGCACGTGGAGGTTGCGGGTGAGTCTTCTTCTCTGCTTCAGACATGGTTGTATGTCTGTTTTTTTTTTTTGGAACAGGGGATGGGGGATACAGAGCTCTCTGCCCTTCTGCTCAGGGGCTTCTCCCTTTTATAGAGGACGTCGCTCCTTATCCTTCTGCCGTGGCACCCGCTTCAATGTGTTAGGTAGGGGAACGTCACGGCTATTTGGCTAGGGGAAGAGGGGAAGGTGACCTCTGTTCTGCAATCTCCTCCCCCCTTTTATCGTCTGATTTCCCCTTCTTCTTTCTCTCCTTGTCTTTCTGCCAGATGCAGACGGGATATCTGGCGCAAGTGGGGCTTCACGTGGGCTAATTACAGGTGACGAGACTGCTGTTTGTGTTCCTTGTGTGTGGATGCGAGTGGATGCTTGAGCGGTGCAACATGGAAGCCTTCAGGAGAGGAAGAATAGGATGAGGTTCCCATCAAGTGGATCTGCCTAATACAGAGTAAGTGGGGCCACTTCATGCAGAGTGAGTGGGGGCCGCCTAACACAAAGCAAGTGGGAATCATTGCTGTTTGGGCAATCTGCAGGTAGGGACGACATGCTGGAGTTGGATTCTGAGGGCGGTGCAGCAAGGAGGTCAGGGGAGCTAGCAGCCTGCAGGTGGGATCACGTTGGGGCGGTTGTATCCGTCCCTACGTTGCGGGCGAGCTGTCAGCTTCTGCCAGGTAGCCATCCGCGCACGGGATTGATGCCATCGGGCGGCAGCCATGCAGGTAAGGGGTCTGGTTCCTTCCGGGGTTGTTTCTTTTGTCTTATCAGTCGGCCTATGCTGGGAAAAAGTGGGGGCTACTCTGGGGTCTGTGTCGCAGGCGGGACGGCGTGCAGCTGTCCTCCGTCATCTGCCGGATGAGCCTGCTATCGACCGGCGCGCGGAATTAGCAGTTCTGGGTGGCAGCCTCCCCCAACTTGGCCTGGTACGTGTAGCTTCCTCCCTGTTTGCTGCGTCTACTGACTGTTGTTGTTGCTGCTGGTGTCATTGTTGCAGGGGTTGTGTTGCCGCTAGCGTCATTGCCGGCTACAGTCGGGGGGATCACTGCTTTTGGCTGGCTGGGCCAATTTCATCCAGCCTCGGAGACTTTGGCATTGGGCTGGACGGGCAGACAGATAGGCTTGGACTGGGAGGGTTGACTGTGCTTTACTAATCCTGTGGGCATCGGCAGTTGGGCTGGCAAGAGGGGCTGGGGCTATCTTCAACCATTTCTTGAAACCTCGACGGATGGGCCTGGGTCAGATTGGTTGGGCCTCCAAAATTTTCTTTAGGCCGAGGAGGGGGGAAATAGTCTGGGCTTAATTTCGTCACTTTCCTCTCCTTTCTTGTAAAAGTATGATTAGGTCTAAAATTTCTTTTCGCTTTTCGAATTAATCCAACTCGAATGAATTTGGATTAATCTTCAAACTTTCGAAGTAATTCTCGAGCGGGTCCTAGACGAAGTCGGCCGATTCCATCCGGATGGCAAACAATTTGGGGAATCTAACTGCAGCATAAATTTTTTGATTATGCAGAATCCCTGAAGGGAACGTCATGTTTCTGACTTCTTCCAGTTCGGCAGCGACTTCTTTCATTGTGGGGCGGTTCCTGCCGTGCAAGTGTAAGTACCTCTTGGCTAGATCAGCAACCCTGTTTATTTCTTCCCGTGTGGCCTGCTCTATGACCTGAGGGAGACGGATATCGGGCAACTGGTTCTCCTCCATGGATATTAAGAAGTATGTCGCGAGGCTTCTTCCCTCATCTGTCCTGGATGAGGAGATGGGCTTCTGTCCAGTCAAGAGCTCGACCAGCACCACCCCGAAGCTTTATACGTCGCTCTTGTCGGTGAACTGGCTTGTCTGGAAGTATTTGGGGTCTAAATATCCGAAAGTGCCCGCACCAATGTGGTCACATGTTCTGCTCAAGGGAGACGGATTTGGTTGTGCCGAAATCAGCCACTTTAGCACGATATTTATTGTCCAGGAGGATATTAGTGGACTTGATGTCCCTGTGGTAGATCGGTATGGACGCTGTTGAATGTAAATATGATAAGGCCCCTGACATTTCTGTGGCAATGCGGAGACGCGTCTACCAGGTCACGGAGAGCTCTTTGTTGGCATCATGAAGGTACTCGAAAAGAGTCCCATTAGGTATAAACTCGTAAACGAGAAGAGGCACTTCGGTTTCCAAACAGCATCCAAGAAGTTTCACGATGTTCCTATGGTTTAGTTGAGATAGAATAAGAACCTCATTGATGAACTGCTCCAGCATGCTCTCGTCTACTGCTCTGGATTTCTTGATCGCCACGATCCGTCCGTCGATCAGCATCCCTTTGTAGACGGCACCTTGGCCACCATGGCCAAGAACTCTGCTTTTGTTGAAGTTGTCGGTGGCAACAGCCAGATCCATCGCAGCGAAGATTCTCCCTTTCTCCAATCCCCCTTCGGGGGAGTTCAGCTGCTGTTGTAGCAGGAGACCTCCATTCCTTTCGTAGAACTTCTTCCTGAGCTTTATTTCCTTCCTCTTCTTGATGAACTTAAGCAATCTCCATATCATGAACAGAAACAGCAAAGCTCCGAGCGCCGATCCAATTCCTGTAACAGTGGGTAACTAGATTCAGGCACAGCCAGGAACAGATGATGTCGGCATGGTTTATGCCCAGGGAAGAGAATCGACTCAACAAGTGCAATACCTATCAGCATGAACTTAGCTTTCCTCCAACTATCGACGCAATCATATCCACCTTTGGTATTCACACACTTGAGACGGTCGCATAAGTGATAGTCTTCATCCTGCTCTTTACATTCATCAATATCTGAGAAGATGAGAAATGGTTAACTCCCTTAAGACCACTCCAGCTGAAAGTTTCCATTTCTCTGGCCATCAAAAGTCAGGGGAGCACCAGAGGAATCCGAAGAGGGAAAAAGATGGGATATCGGAGATTTACCTTCACAAGTTTCTAAATAAGGATTGCCACGGAAGCCTTAATTAACATGCAGCTTAAAGATTCCATCCGACCATCACCTTCGCAGTAGTAGTTATGCGCATCATTTCAGGTGTATGTTAGATTGTACGCATTCATCCGAGATGCAAGGGGTGTATTTGAAGGGATCCACCAACTAAGCCTCAGGGAAGAAAATTTCTGGGCCGAGATGGATTGTAAGTTTCGCAATGGCGACCGCCCCCAATTAGTCAACAGGGCATAGGTGCATTTCCCTTCGGCCCCTCCGATGAGTTCCCCCTTGAATTCCTCGGAAATAGATGGGATGCCAGTAAAGCAGGAGCTGGTACCGTTAAGGCAAGAACCATTTCGGCTGGCATTGTTGCAGTCTTCGGTTCTGCAACCGTAGTCTTGCTTCTCGCTAGTAGTCAGTAAGGCATGAGCATTGCAACCGACCGCGATTAAGATGGTGTCTGTGTAGGAGAAGGGGCTACCTCTCAAGCTCACGGGGCTCCCGGTCTGGTTGCCCGTGCAGCTGGGGTCTGAAATAATATGATAGTGGTCATTTAAGAAGGACATACCTCCACGTTGGAGAATGGAGATGTTGATTACTTCCAGTTTGGCCTTCTTTAAGACCGGAACTGAAATCACGGGCGAAGTAGCACTGGTTTGGCATTCGACTTCAAACCACTCCTCGAGGAAGCATCCCGGTCCTATGCCAAACGGGTATAGGATGTCGATTATTCCGCATATCGTCGCGCAGTCAGGATTTGGCAGAGAGGAGGAAGCCGCCAGCACCGAACCCTCTATGCCGATCACTAGAGACAATCCCAAGGATAGCAGAAGCAGAAGGTCGGCAAGGATACGAAGAATCATCGTATTTTCTTTTGATGAAAAGACGACTGGAACGGCAGGAAGGTGAGGCCTTCTTTCAAGGGGGCGGTCGCCTTTCCTTGTATATGCGAGCAATGGGTACGACTCAATATAACAAAAACATCCCTCGTTCTTTAATTAAGATGACTACACCAACGTTAATAAATAAAAAATTAACTGATTATTTGAACATATGTATATTTATTCTTATTTATTTATGTTTTTAAAAAACTGTTTTTAATAAATAATTTTTAAAAAATAAAATTATATCCTTAAAATGATCTCATAATTTTAATTATATTTTCTTTGTTGTTCTATTTAGGAGGTATTTTTAACCATTAGTGATGAAGCAGAGAGTCGTTTTGTCTGTGGAAGTTCAAAAAAAAAAACAATAATGTGTTGTATGATGGCTGTTGCTTCGATGATGTGATTACCCTGGCGTCTGGATACACGAAGAGAATTTACTGTCCTCTTACTTCCACCAATCTGGGCTGCGGACTTCCTTCATCTTCGGGGCGAGTCTTCCTGTTCGGCGACTTGCCGCAGTAGAAAGTACCTTTGACATCCATTTTCCAGTCCCTAGAAGCCACCGGAGCGAACAATGCTCAGATCGATGGCCTTTTGTCTGATCCGAACAATCTCCGAATCTTAAGTCTTTTCTACCCTGTTCGATGTTCCTTGCATCTACTACACGAGGATGCTTCTCACCGAAGGATTCGGATGTTCGGACAAACATCAAGAGCTCTAAATTTCCACAGACAAAACAAGGTGGGTCGCTAGGAGGAGAAGTACCTTTAGGACCGGTACCTGTTCTTCCCACCTCTGGTCAATTACAGGGTCCATTCCCATATATAAAACTCCTTACACGGTTTGCATGTTTCCCATATACGTTAATGGCTGTCTTTCTTATTACTATTACTTTGGAATGGCATTCTTCCCCAATTTTGATTGATTTGAATACTGGTGGTTCTTTCAAGAGAGAGACAAGATCTTGACGTGGGGAATGTTGCCATTGGTGATGCTTCAGTCGAGAGGAGGCCAAGAATCAAGATTTAACACAAGAAAATGGAAGATACAAACTTCCTTGAGAGCAGACACATGGAAGAGAAATGAGAAACTCAGAAACTAGCTCTGGGCAGGGGCAAGTGTCACAGATTTGAATGGCCTTCATACTTCACCAGCTTGTCGTAACCACTACCAGTTGCCGCTCTTGCTCATCCTGCGAGGCGGGTGTCCAGGCATCGGCTTTCGTCATGCTAGGCCTGCAACCATTGGCAAGGTCTTTGATGGAGTCGTTTATATGATTCTGAAAAATCCCTGAAGGAAACTTGATTTGTCTGATTTCTTCCAATTCTGCAGCTACTTCTTTCATCGTGGGACGGTTCCTGCCATGTAGGTGCAAGCACCTCATTGCTAGATTAGCGACCCTGGAGATCTCTTCTTGTGTGGCCTGCTCTGTTACCTGAGGGTGGAGGATATCAAACAACTTGTTCTCCTCCATGGATATTATGAAGTATGTTGCCAGGTTCCTTCCATCTTCTGCCCTCGATGAGCAGATGGGCTTCTGCCCTGTTAAGAGCTCGACCAGCACCACCCCAAAGCTGTACACATCGCTCTTGTCGGTGAACTGGCTCGTCTGGAAGTATTCAGGGTCTAAGTACCCCAAAGTTCCCTGCACCAATGTGGTCACATGGGTCTGCTCAAGGGATACAGACTCGGACGTGCCAAAATCTGCAACTTTTGCTCTGTATTTCACGTCCAGAAGGATATTTTTGGACTTGATATCTCGGTGGTAAATCGGTATGGATGCTGCGGAATGTAAATATGTCAGAGACCCTGCGATTTCAATGGCTATGCGGAGACGTGTCTCCCATGTCACGGGGAGCTCTTCCTCGGCATCATGAATATACTCAAAAAGAGTCCCATTAGGTACAAACTCGTAAACAAGAAGGGGAACTTCAGTCTCCAAACAGCATCCCAGCAATTTCACGATGTTCCGGTGGTTTATCTGTGATAGAATGGCCACTTCGTTGATGAACTGCTCGAGCATTCCCTCATCAACAACCATGGATTTCTTGATTGCCACAATCTGGCCATTGGCCAACATCCCCTTGTAGACGGTTCCTTGGCCGCCGCGACCAAGCACTCGGCTTTGATTGAACTTGTCTGTGGCGGCTGCTAGATCATTCACAGTGAAGATTCTGCCTTTCTCCAAACCCCCATCAGGGGAGTTCAGCTGCTGTTGTAGAAGGAGCCCGCCATTCCGTTTGAAGAACTTCTCCCTGAGCTTTAACTCCTTCCTCTTGATGATGAACTTAAGCAGTTTCCATATCAAGAACAGCCCCAGCAATGCCCCGACTGCAGAGCCAATTCCTGTTGCAAGTAGAAAAACAATAAAAACGCATAGCTGGCTCATTCGGGATAAAAACATGCAGAAGATGCGCCCATTAATACGTTACCTATCAGCACGAACTTAGTTATTCTCCAATTATCGACACAGTGATGTCCATCGGGTTTGTTCACACACTTAAGGCCGTTTGGGCAAGGCGGCTTGTTGTCAGGATGCTCTCTACATTCATCTATATCTGTAAAGAGAAGAAGCTGTTGCCTCAATTCGATCTTCTTACTTGGTCCAGAGGAAACTGAAAATGGATCGAAAATGGGAAATCGGTGATCACCTGTGCAATTTTTTAAATAAGGATTACCGCGGTAGCCAGGGCTGCACCCGCAGTCCATGTTCCCATCCAGGTTATTGCCGCTGCCTTGGCAGAAGTAGCTGTGATCCTTTCTGTCAACAGAAGATGGATGGGCTGGAACCATTTGGGATGCAAGGGAAGAATTTGTAGGAATACCCCAATAGAGCACCTAGCGAGAAAATTTTTGTGTCGAGATGGATTCTAAGCCCTTCTCTTGCAACCAGTCCGGATCAGCGAAGAATGCATAGATGCACTTCGGCTCCCCACTCCCTGTGAATTCCATTTTGAATTCCTGGGAAACAGATTCTATTATCATTTGACATGAACTCGTATTGGAGTTGCAAGTACGTTTGCGGCCGACGTCATCATAGTCTCCGGTCCAGCAACCGTGCTCTTCGTTCTCTGGAGTTATCAGCAAGGCATGAGAGTTGCACCCAAATGCTATTAGATTGGCCGTGGCGAAGGTGAAGGGGCTATCTCTCAAGCTAAGAGGGCTCATGGTTCCATTCCCCATGCAGCCTTTATCTGAAATTACAGGGTACTTGACGGTTAACGTGCTCATATACTTATCAAGCGTGGCAAAAGTGATGTTGAGGACTTCCAGTCCAGCCTTCTTTAGGACCGGGACTGCAGACACAGGAGAAGCAGCACTGCTTTGGCATTCTATCTCGAACCATTCATCGAGGAAGCAACCGCGTCCTATGCCAAATGGGTACGGGATGTGGATTCCTCCATATTGCTGCTCCTTGCAGTTGAGAAGCACCGAGGTGGTGGACACAGACTGCACCGATCCTTGTACGTGGATCGGTAGGAAAAATCCCATGAGGAGCAGAAGCAGAAACAGAAGCTTAGCTAGAATACTGAGAATCATCATAGGAAAAAACTTTTTTTTTCTCCCGGAGAAAGGACAATCGGATCGAACCACAGGATCGCGAGATCTTATAGTGAGCTTTCGGCTGGCGGGTGGCCTTTCCTTAGCATCTGCGAGGATGCTTCCTTGTGAAAAGGTAGGAGTAGGATAAGTTAAAAAAAACAACAAAGAAGATGGATCATTCTCCACCACCGACCAGTGTGTGTGTATGGGAGAACCGATCAAAACGCTCCAAATCTATGTGTCTTCTTTCGTGAACATATTAAAATCCGGTAGTGCCAGTCATGTGCGACTGGGACTTGTGGGCAAATCTTTTTTTTTATGTTTCCTCCCCCCTCGTTGGGCTCGAGCATTATATTTTAAATTTCGGTTTGTGTGTGGGGGACTGCGAAGAGCCACCAGCCACAGCTTTGTTCCTTTATCACCTTTGTTACTACAAAAATTTGGAGCTCTCAAACTCATATTTTGTTTACTAACATCAATAATCATTGTTTTTGTAAAAACCGATTTCTTTCTTTTAGAGGGAAACTCAATTTTTTTCATTTGACTGAAATATTTCTTAAAATATTTTGCGGCCACTGAAGTTTAGTATTGGCAATTTTAATTATAATTTGATAGTTACGACCTTAATACGTTGACGAATTCTTTTCACGTATATATATCATAACTATTTACTGTTATATTAATAATTTAGAATTTATTTATTGTTCCATGTTATTTATATTATATCTTTTGTAATTAATTTTTCTTCAAACATACTTCTTGGTCCTGCTCGTGATCAACGTTTTCGAGATGTCATCCCCGGGTTGTGGGACTAAACTATATAGAACGGAATTTTCCTTAGCCCTGGCATTAGGAGGATGTTCGTGGACTTGTTGTCCCGGAGGTAAATCTACATGGACGCTGCAGAGTGTAGAGATACTACGGAGCCCCGTAATTTCGGCAGCAATCCGAAGACATGTCTCCCATGTCACCCCAGAGCTCTTCGTTGGGATCATGGAGATAGTGGCAAAGAGTCCTGCTCTGTATGAACTCATAAACCGGAACCGGAACCTCGGTTTCTAGAGACCACCCCAATTTTAGTGACAGGCGATTTTTGTGAGAGCAGAGTTCTCGGCAAGGGCAGGCAAGGAACCGTGTACAAAGGGATGCTGACGGACGGTGTGTTAGTAATGTGATTCGAAGTTGAAATCTTAGAGAATCTGGTAGGTAATATCACATAAAATTTCATGTGATATTATAGGGTATTGGAAAGATATTGTCCTAGATTATACTGTCTATTATAAATAGACGGATTATCCAAAGCTTTGAATATGAGAATCGGATATGTGAGATCCATGGGTTAGTGCGATGTAGGCTTTGTAACTAGGGTAAAGGAGGCAACTGGTTGTCGCTCCCGGGGTCTCTGGTGAATCGTTATACTGGGAACAGGTGATATACGATTAGCTGTGAGAATGTTCGGAGAGTCGGGTAGAGGGTTTTCTACGGGAACTCGGGGTGAAACTTTCTCGGGGCTTGTAATCGTGTAACTCGTTGGTTATAGTGGAATCTCAAGAAGGACCTCCCCGTGCACGTAGTCCGGTTTGGGCCGAACCACGTAAATATGTGCGTTGGACATCGTCCCCGCTATTCTTTCCGATTTCGTCATCGGCGCCGGCGGTTCCCGCCCCAACAAGTGGTATCAGAGTGTTCAGAGGGGGCGAGCCTTGATAAGGCGAAGGATGATGATGCAGTGGGCGAGATGTCGACGAGAATGCAGATTGGTAAAAAGAGTGCTTGGAAGAAGCACGGATGCATAGAGATATGTATGGGCTCATGGACTTTGAGCCAAGAAAGGACGTCAATAAGAGTTAGTGCACTGAGTTCGACGTAGATACTTGCGGGATCGACGGACACGTTGAGAGCAAGGGGGAACGATTCTTTAGTTCCAAGTGGAGAAGTTTGAGGATTGAATTTCTTGCGATGATGTGGAGAAGTTTGAAGATTGAACTTCATACGGTGAGGTGGAGTTCACCGGTTAATGATCAGGTGTGCGGAGCGAGGATAGTGAAAGCCACGTGGGTCCCAAGTGCAGGTTCATGTGTAATTTGGGGTCGGAGTCAAGGGAGTTGGTAAGGCTCTTAAGGGCATGACAATTTGATTAGATTATCTAAAGTGGGTTTCTAGTTTTAGGTGGAGCGTTAGCTAGCAACGAGGGTATATGGGCTGTGTGTACAGGCATGAGGGTATCAAACATGTACAGCCGATGAGGTAGTTCGGCGGTGATGCTCGCATTGACGATGAAGTCAATAGTGAGATGGAACGGATTAAAGTTCCAAGTGGAGAAGTCTGGGAACAGTCGACAGGTGGGACTTCTCAGGGTACCAAGAAGATACTGAGTCCTAAGCGCAAGAAAGAGCTGGAGCCACAGTGCATAGTGGTTACTCGAGAGCGTAAGTGTTGCGATCGCGTGGAATGTAGAGCGATTGTCAAATGTGACGACGACATGCTCAGGAAGACGCGACTGATGAAAAGGGCATTTTTCGGAGCCTGGGAGATCTAGGAAGTAGAACTTGGGCCGAACCACATAAATATGTGCGTCGGACATCGTCCCCATTATTCTTTCCGCTTTCGTTATCGGCACCGGCGGTTCCCGCCCCAACATGGTCGAATAGTTGCAATCAAGAAGTCGACTGGGGTGGAGGAGAACAAGCTTGAGCAGTTCATCAATGAAGTTAGTTGTAGATCAATCACCGGAACGTCATCAACTTACTGGGATGTTGTTCTGAAACCAAGGTTCCTCTCCTGGTATACGAGTTCATCCCCACCCGAGGTTCCTCTCCGAGTACATCCCCAACGGGACAATTTTCCAGTTCCTGCACAATCCCAACGAGGAGTTTCTGGTGACCTGGGAAGCGTCTGCATATTGCGGCAGAAGTTGCAGGGGAACTTGTTAGCATTATGTTCGACAGCCAATCAGTTTTATGTTTATTTTTATAATAAATGATGATTTTATTATTTTGTTCCTTGAGTTATCATGATATATGGATCACGAAGGTTGATGACCTGAGTTGTAAAACTCCATTATCTTCATTATGATTTCTCTAAAATCCATGATCTTGATAATTAGAATGGGACACTAATTATCAAATAAGATTAGTGTGTGGATTAGATTATGACCATGTTTTACAGGTCATGTGATAAGGAGTTATCAATCTAATCACACAAGTATCTAAATGAGTTTAGGTGACTGGAATGACCCGATATGAAATACTAAGATTACATTGTGTTATTGGTATTTCGTGTGTCTAGAATTTTATGGTTGAGATGGTTCTCTTCAATATGTAAAATGTATTTTGTTGGTGCCATCAGAAATCTCTAGATTGGGATTAATAAAGGTGTTTGCTACATTATACATGGAGCATATGTGGAGAGTGTTCGCATCAAGAAACCTTTGTCCCTCGAATGATGAGTGATGATGTCTACGGGCCATCGATGAATAGAGATCACATGTGCACAATGATTAATGGTTAATCATAAGAGATCGATATTCGGGAAATCGAGAATATATATAATTCGACAAGGATGACACGTTCTTACCTTGTGATTATATGGATATCATGTGACAAGGAATTGACACAAACAGTTTATGTTGTTTGAGGATCACAATTTGCCCGGCGTATTTTGTCTGCGTCGTTTGGGGATCAATATATGTTGGCTAGGCATAAACTTGATTTTAGAATTAAATTGTTTAATTCTATAACCCAAGTGACGGATCCCACAGGGTCACACCGCATAAGAACAGGTACGGAAAGAATGTTTTACCATGTCACATATAGTTGTGATCATATGTCTAAATTAATGATAAAAGTTATAATTAATTATAGACGAGCAGTTTATGTTATGAGATAACATAAATTAATCCTAGATATTTTGGTCGTAATCTATTATTATAATATAATTTATATATGATATAAATTATATTTAAAATAATAGTAAAATAAAATTAACCCTAAGACTTTCCTATATGTGATCGTCTCTTGCATTAGGATTGGATAACGATTTTAGAAAATCGTTTCTTACCTTGATTGGGAGACCAAAATTGATATTCTTTGGAACAACGGTTTGTTCCGGAGATTTTATCTAGATGAAGCGGTTTCATCTCGCGTGCTTCCTAGCTAAAGCGCTCGTGCATCTTTTCGAGTTCTTGGTGGATACCTTTGGAGGTTTTCGTTTTGAAAACTAGATCGGGTTCGTCGTCGATTCGTAGAGAAGAATTATCAACCAAATCCATAGGTAAGAAAAGGTATAATTTTTATCCCTATACACAGCATCGGTTCTAATCCACTCTGAATAGGTAGATCCTTAGGTTGTTCACCGAATTTATGAAATTCGATGTCATCAATCTTAAACAGACGAGGATCGGATCCTTCAATTGGTATCAGAGCGAGGGTCTATACGGAGTGCCTTTAGACGTGTGAGATGCTAAAATCTATGGAAGAACGTGATTGTTAATTTTCGTTTCCGAAGTTTCTGAAATTTTAATGGTATAATAAATTGGTTTTAGATATAAAGTTGTTATATCAAAATCTTAGATTTTTATTATACGAGAAATTGATTTTAGATATAAAATTGTTATATCTAAATGTTGGGAATATTTTTATTAACAAATTTTAGATTTGAAATTATTATATCTAATTATTTGAATTATAAAATTAAAAACAAAATTGATCTAAGGGTTAGATTAATTATTTTTGTACGGTAAGAAGAGACATGAGATGTCTGATGATTAATTGCTTTTAAATGTCCTAAAATAATAGGTTTGATTCCTTCCCTACTCTATCCGCCTCAAATTACAGATTATTTGCGATGAACTCCACCCAAGTGGGCGTTGTATTCAATCCGTAGTAGTCGTGGGGTATGTCCGACATGCTGAGCAAAATAGAGTGAGGTTTGCCTATCAAGGGGCTAAAACGGTTTTAGACCTTGAGGAATAGATCGTTAACATATGGTGATATTTTAGCGAGCCAAGAGTCACATGTGATGTGATTAGCAAGGAGTTGCTTACCTAAAATAATTAAGTGTAAGTTTCATGCCGACGCTGGCTTAGACTTAATGAAAATATGGATCTTGGTCCTACTACTTTTATAGGACAATATTAAAATTGTAGTGGGAGTTTTTATAAAACTATGATTTTATAAAACTATTTATGAATTAAATTTGTCTTGTGCTGTAGATAATGTCTACGTCTGCGAACACGCCTCAAAATTCATTTTTTCATTCTTTGTTGGAAAAGGAACGTCTGCGCTCGGATGGGACTAACTTCCTGGATTGGTCTCGTCAAATGGGAATTGTTCTCAGATATGAGCGTAAGGAATATGTTCTTGATGTTCCCTTACCCGAGCAGCCGACTGGTGATATTACATCAGATGATATCGCTAAATACAGGAAACACCTTGATGATGAGCATGAGGTGCAGACTCTCTTGCTTTCAATGATGGAGTCTGAGTTACAGAAAGAGTTTCTGTATCAAAACTCATATTTCATCATGAACAAGCTCAAGAAAATGTTTCAAGAGAAAGCAAGAATTGAGCGATACAAGGTGATTCAGGATCTCTTATCTTGCAAGATGTCGGAAGGGAGTTCCGTTAGTACCCATTTGCTCAAAATGTTTGGCTTATTGCGGGAACTGGAAAGACTTAACCATCCTGTTGAACAATCGTTGGCCACGGACATAGTCCTAAATTCTCTCCCGAAGAGTTTTTCGGGATTCATTATGAATTATCATATGAATGATATGGATAAGAGTCTCGAGGAGTTGCATGGAATGCTTAAAACCGCTGATGCCGACATGAAGAAGGGTTCTTCATCGGTTTTGGTTGTAAGCTCGGGGTCAGAAAGGACCAAGAAAGGGAATTATAAAGGTAAGCGTAAAGCTCCGAAGGGAAAGGGAAAAATGGCGGTTTTGCCACAACCTAAGGTGAAGAAGGCAAAAGTTGCTGAGGGCGTCGAATGCTTCTATTGTCATGGAATTGGACATTGGAAGAGAAACTGTCCCAAGTACCTTGATGACAAGAAGGCAGGAAATGTTCCAACGAAGCAGTCAGGTGTATTTGTTATTGAAATCAATTTAGCTACTTCTTTTGATGATTGGGTATTAGATACTGGATCATGTGCTCATATTTGTTCAAATATGAAGGCACTTAGAGAAAGGAGGATGCTAAGGAAGGGTGAAGTGCAACTCCGCGTTGGAAATGGAGCAAGTGTTGCGAGCCTCTTCGTGGGATGTGTTGAGTTGCATTTACCAAGTGGACTTGAAATAAAACTGAATAATGTTTATTTTGTCCCATCCATTTCTAGGAACATTATCTCTGTTTCGTGTTTGGACACTGATGGTTTTGAATTTATCATAAAGAACAAATGTTGTTCTATCTACAGAGACGGTGTGTTTTATGGATCATCTTATATGAAAGATGGTTTATATGTGCTAGACATGGAGAAGCCCATTTATAATGTTAATAACAAAAAAACTCAAGTCTTCCCATGAGAGTATGACTCACATATGGCATCACCGCTTAGGTCATATAAATGAGAGTCGCATCAAGAAATTGCAAGAACTTAGAGCTCTTGGTAATCTTGACTTGGAGTCTATAGACAGGTGCGAATCTTGTTTGATTGGTAAAATGACTAAAGCGCCGTTCAAAAGGGAAGGTGAAAGAGCAAGTAACTTATTGGAACTTGTACATACTGATGTATGTGGACCTATGAGTACTTCTGCTAGAGGAGGTTTTCGATACTTCATAACCTTTACCGACGACTTAAGTAGATACGGCTATGTCTATTTAATGAGGCAAAAATCTGAAACCTTTGAAAAGTTCAAAGAATTCAAAAGTGAAGTTGAGAACCAACTCGATAATAAAGTTAAAACTTTACGATCGGATCGTGGAGGTGAATACTTGAGTTTGGAATTTCAAGCTTATCTAAGGGAGTGCGGAATAGTTTCCCAACTCACACCTCCAGGAACACCGCAATGGAATGGTGTATCTGAGAGGAGGAATAGAACCTTGTTGGATATGGTTCGTTCTATGATGAGCGGGACAAGTCTACCGATAAACCTTTGGAGTTACGCATTACAAACCGCCGCATTTTTACTTAATAGGGTTCCATCTAAGTCTGTAGAGAAGACGCCATATCAGTTATGGTTTGGAAAGGTTCCATCAATGTCTTTTCTTAAAATTTGGGGTTGCCAGTCTTTTGTTAAAAGATTGATGTCAGACAAACTTGAACCCAAATCAGACATATGTTTCTTTATAGGTTATCCGAAAGAGACTGGAGGATATTATTTTTATTACCCGTCTGAAAACAAGATTGTTGTTGCTCGACATGGAGTATTCTTGGAGAAAGAGTTTCTCGCAAGAACTAGTCAAAGTGATATTAACCTTGAAGAGGTTCAAGAAACATCACCAGGCGACATGATCATCCGTGATCATGTGTTCCAATCGTTTGATGTGGGGAATAGTGGGAGTAATACTGAACCAACACCTCAAGTGGTTGAGGAAGATGTTCAAGTATCCTCTCAAGAGTTCTCGACTCAAGTTCAAGAAGATCCAATACCACAAGTAGTTGTGGATAATATTCCTGAACCTGAGATTACACCAATGGAGACTCTGAGGAGATCCACGAGAGTGTCTCAACCACCAAAGAGGTATATAGAATTTTGTGAGGTGACGATATCAGATACTGAAGACCCTCTGACCTATAAAGAAGCAATGAATGGGCCCGACTCTGGAGAATGGCTCAAAGCCATGAAATCTGAAATGCAATCCATGTACGATAATCAGGTTTGGAACTTGGTTGAACCACCTCAAGGGGTTAGACCCATTGAAAACAAATGGGTCTTTAAAAGAAAGACCGATGTGGATGGCAACTTGACTATTTACAAGGCTCTGTTAGTAGCAAAGGGTTTTCGTCAAATTCAAGGAGTTGATTATGACGAGACTTTTTCGCCCGTGGCTATGTTAAAATCAATACGGATACTTCTAACTATCGCCGCATTCTATGACTATGAGATATGGCAAATGGATGTCAAAACTGCATTTTTAAATGGTGATTTAGAAGAGGATGTGTATATGACACAACCCGAAGGTTTTGTCGATTCAATTGATAGTGGAAAGGTGTGCAAGCTTCAACGATCCATATATGGATTGAAGCAAGCATCCCGGAGTTGGAACATTCGATTTGACAAAGAAATTAAAATGTTTGATTTCGTCAAATGTGAAGAGGAACCTTGTTTATACAAGAAGATTAGCGGGAGTTCAATTATATTCCTGGTCTTATATGTGGATGACATACTTTTGATTGGGAATGATGTATCTCTACTGGGATTTGTTAAGTCATCATTGATGAAAGTGTTCTCGATGAAAGACTTGGGCGAGGCTACTTATGTATTAGGTATTCGAATCTATCGGGATAGATCGAATAGACTTATTGGATTAAGCCAAGATGCATATATCGAGAAAGTGTTAAAGAGATTTAACATGGATGAATCCAAGAAGGGGTTTCTTCCGATGTCACATGGTGTACATCTAAGTAAGAAGCAGTGTCCGTTGACACCTGATGAACTAGATGCGATGAGTAGAGTCCCATATGCATCGGCAATTGGCTCTATTATGTACGCCATGATATGCACGTGCCCTGATGTCGCCTATGCTTTGAGTGCAACTAGTCGACATCAAGCGAATCCTGGTATGGGTCATTGGAGAGCTGTCAAGAATATTCTTAAGTACTTAAGAAGAACTAAGGATAATTTTCTAGTCTTCGGCGGGGATACTGAGCTTGTTGTAAGAGGTTACACTGATGCTAGCTTTCAATCGGATCCTGATGATTCTCGATCTCAATCGGGATGCATATTCATCTTAAATGGAGGTGCTGTGAGCTGAAAAAGTTCTAAGCAAGAAACCACAGCAGATTCAACCACCGAGGCAGAATATATAGCTGCTTCAGAAGCAGCGAAGGAAGGGTGTTGGATTCGAAAGTTCATGTCATAACTTGGCATAGTGCCTAGTGTTTCTGGTCCGATTGAACTTTATTGTGACAACAATGGAACGATCGCACAAGCTAGAGAGCCTAGATCGCACCAAAAATCTAAGCATGTTTTGAGACGTTATCATCTCATCCGTGAGATTGTCGAACGGGGCGATGTGAAAGTTGTTCGGGTAAACACAGAGGCAAACACGGCTGACCCGCTAACGAAGCCTTTATCTCAAGTCAAGCATACGATGCATGTCGCATCTATGGGTATTAGATACATGGGCAATTGGAATTGAATTATTGTTATCACACTTACGTGTGATACTGGATAAGTTGGCTACTTGTTTATGACCAATGGTCGATTGGCTCTAGAACAAGTGGGAGATTGTTAGCATTATGTTCGACAGCCAATCAGTTTTATGTTTATTTTTATAATAAATGATGATTTTATTATTTTGTTCCTTGAGTTATCATGATATATGGATCACGAAGGTTGATGACCTGAGTTGTAAAACTCCATTATCTTCATTATGATTTCTCTAAAATCCCTGATCTTGATAATTAGAATGAGACACTAATTATCAAATAAGATTAGTGTGTGGATTAGATTATGACCATGTTTTACAGGTCATGTGATAAGGAGTTATCAATCTAATCACACAAGTATCTAAATGAGTTTAGGTGACTGGAATGACCCGATATGAAATACTAAGATTACATTGTGTTATTGGTATTTCGTGTGTCTAGAATTTTATGGTTGAGATGGTTCTCTTCAATATGTAAAATGTCTTTTGTTGGTGCCATCAAAAATCTCTAGATTGGGATTAATAAAGGTGTTTGCTACATTATACATGGAGCATATGTGGAGAGTGTTCGCATCAAGAAACCTTTGTCCCTCGAATGATGAGTGATGATGTATACGGGCCATCCATGAATAGAGATCACATGTGCACAATGATTAATGGTTAATCATAAGAGATCGATATTCGGGAAATCGAGAATATATATAATTCGACAAGGATGACACGTTCTTACCTTGTGATTATATGGACATCATGTGACAAGGAATTGACACAAACAGTTTATGTTGTTTGAGGATCACAATTTGCCCGGCGTATTTTGTCTGCGTCGTTTGGGGATCAATATATGTTGGCTAGGCATAAACTTGATTTTAGAATTAAATTGTTTAATTCTATAACCCAAGTGACGGGATCCCACAGGGTCACACCGCATAAGAACAGGTACGGAAAGAATGTTTTACCGTGTCACATATAATTGTGATCATATGTCTGAATTAATGATAAAAGTTATAATTAATTATAGACGAGCAGTTTATGTTATGAGATAACATAAATTAATCCTAGATATTTTGGTCGTAATCCTAAGACTTTCCTATATGTGATCGTCTCTTGCATTAGGATTGGATAACGATTTTAGAAAATCGTTTCTTACCTTGATTGGGAGACCAAAATTGATATTCTTCGGAACAACGGTTTGTTCCGGAGATTTTATCTAGATGAAGCGGTTTCATCTCGCGTGCTTCCTAGCTAAAGCGCTCGGGCATCTTTTCGAGTTCTTGGTGGATACCTTTGGAGGTTTTCGTTTTGAAAACTAGATCGGGTTCGTCGTCGATTCGTAGAGAAGAATTATCAACCAAATCCGTAGGTAAGAAAAGGTATAATTTTTATCCCTATACACAGCATCGGTTCTAATCCACTCTGAATAGGTAGATCCTTAGGTTGTTCACCGAATTTATGAAATTCGATGTCATCAATCTTAAACAGACGAGGATCGGATCCTTCAGAACTATCCTACTTACTCCCGGCCGCATCCATACCGATATATCACAGGTTCATCAAGTCCACCAACATCCTCCATGACGAGAAGTATCTGGCAAAAGTAACAGACTTTGGAATGCCGAAATCAGTTTCCATAGATCAAAACCCACGTGACAACACTGATTCAAGGAACGTTCGGTTACTTTGACCCGGAATACTTCCAGTCCAGCCAATACACAGACAAAAGTGACGTCTATAGCTTCGAGGTGGTGCTTGTCAAGCTCCTGACAGAAGAAAAGCCAGTTTCCTTGGCTAGAGCTGAGAAGGGAGAAGCCTCGCCACATACTTCATAATTTCCATGGAGGAAGACCAGCTGTTCGACATCATTGACCCTCAGGGGATGAAGCAAGGTGGACAAGAGGAAATAGTCAGGGTCGCCTGTCTCGCAAAGAGGTGCCTGCACTTGCATGGCCGGAATCGACCGACGATGAAAGATGTAAGCACAGCTGGAAGACTCGACTGATGAGGACCCACTGTTGTTGAGCCAAAGCTGGTAATGTCCTTACTTCAGCCATATCCAGCAGGAAGCATTCGTTCCTGCAGTTATTTACATGGCAAGATCACATGATGGTGTACAATAAGAGCTTGGCCTGGCATATCTTGTTCAATACAACAGCATACATTGCACTAGGAGAGGACGGCCTTTCCTTCTATCTATTGTTGTTATACATTTAGGACCAGACTAGATAAACAAAACAACCGATCCAGTAATACATAAGTCTAGAGAAGTACATTAAAGGACTGACTGTTCTAGTGCTTAAACAGATAATGATTTATATAAATACAACTGTGTTTGAAAAATCAATTATTATCCTATCGTGTTGAATAATATTGGGGAGAGGAGGAGTTGGGGGCATAGGATAATACTTTCGCGGTGTCCTTTTCTGTCTTTTTTTTTTTCGTTTCCTTCATACGGGAGGCCAAGCAGATCTCTCTCATCGTGCATCGTCTCGAGGCCGGGGGGGGTGGGGGGACGTTATTGGGCCAGATCTTTGGGCTCGATTGTGGGCCTCCTTAGCTTTACTTAGTAGGGCCTTAGTATACGCCGGTTGTGGGCCGGACCATCATTCCGGCTAATGAAAAAAAGAATGGCATGGCTTCCAAAAAAATTTAAGCCGCATTTTCAGTGTACCGGGCAATCATTATGCTTTATAGTGATGATTTTCTATTTATTATGTCTTAATTAAATTATATTAATTAATTTTTAAAATAAATGTTTAACGAGCATGTTATGAAGTTAACAAAATCAAAAAATATGTTTATGGCCTCAACTTTAAGTCATTTTTCTGTCTTGTCATCAACTTAGTTTGTTATATAATTTTATCATCAGCTTTTATTTTTATTTTAATTTTGGCCAATCTTAAATTTCTTTTAGCGAAAGTAAAAAAAGGCCTTAATATAGTATGACCCTTGTTCTATAATAGTGGAGTTTCAACCTCTCATTCATTTACCTCATAATCCACTTCATTAATTTTGCGTATTTTTTTACAGCATCAGCAACTATCGTCCAACTTCGACTTCCAATCCACTTGATTTGGTCCATCAAAATTTTAAAATAAAAAAAAACATATGAAGGAGGTTTCAATATTATTTTCCATTTTTTTTCTTTTTTAGTTGATAAATGAAAATTGTCTATTAAAGTATGTTTGGCTTACGCGCAATAAAATTCAAGATTGGCCAAAATCAAAATTAAAATAAAAGTTTGTGACAAAATTATATAACAAATTAAATTAATGACAAAACAGAAAGTTAACTTAAAGTTAAGACCATAAATCGATATTTTGCGAAAATTTATTAGAAAAAGCGAAAGAAAAAGTACCAAAACATTCTCATCGGGATTTTTATTTTATTTTTTTTATTTTTATTTTTGGCCAATTTGGTCATACAATGAATTCAAGAAAACACAGGCTTCGAGCATCTCTTACGAGGCAGATGACACGATAGATATTTGGTGGATTTATCATTAAGCAAACAAACATGGACCGTTGCCTTACCATTTTGATCAGGTGTTAATGACCGTGGGTGATACATCATATACAACTCATGCCAAGCTAGCTGATTATATCGCGTTTGTCCGGAAGTTAGTGTCCAGGCAAAAAGCACTCGTGTGCGTCGTTAAAGCCAAAAAAAGGTCGTCAATTTCCGGAAATTTGAAGTGAAATGCAAGTCCCCGTGGATGAAGGCCGGTCCATTAATTTTCTTCAACCCCGGCCAACAAAATCATTATCATTTCCAAGTTGGGAAGCAATCCCCATTTGACGTGCTTTCGCGACAGTTTCCCCTCGCGCACACAATAAAAAAAGGGCCAGCGGCCGCAAGCAATGGAAGCAGCGGAAACAGATGGCATCGTTTACTTGAATCATCCACATATCTATTTGCTTAATCAATTCCCCTTCACCCCCGCCGGAGATTTCTCGGAATATTGCCGTGGTGACGAGTGACGGGATTCGACGAGATCAGGGAGGCTTCCACGACTCCCCTGATTATATCATGGATGGCGAAGTTAGGGTTTTCTTCCTGGGGAGTTTAAAAAAAAAAAACAAAGGAAAACGTAGGGGCCCATCTTTTTTTTTTGCTTGCTTGTCGGAAGGATCTCTAAGAAAATTGGATCATTCTCGATGTCACACTTCCATTAAGCTTATATGGAAAGAATGAATTTGATTTACTTTATTCAACTCGGGGAAAGAAAACTGCCCATAAAACCATTGTATAAAAATACCATTCAGCATTCATTCAAAATGTAAAAAATTAAAATGGGTTTTATGTGGTATGAAAACCTAAAACATGCTCTAGTAAACACGCATGAACATCGACCAATCCTTCCAAAATCCATATCCATCGAATCTCTTCAATCCAAACAGAGCTCTTCTTAGAGGAACTATATACTTTTGACTATTGCTTGGTTCGTCTGCTTGTAGTTAGAAGGGTTGGCTCCTAATTTTGGACAGGAAGGGTGGATGAGACGGGGGTCTGCACAGCTCACAGATAAAAACAGGAATACCCGCCAAACCCGGATGTTTTGGTGGTTAACAAAGTCAAGGACAATGACTTACAACCGATCCAAAGTCGTACGTACTTAAGTCTTAATTTAAATCCTAATCGCTGAATAACACTGTTGGGTTTGGGAGAAAAAAAGTGTCGCCCCGTTTCCCAAGTACACATACGAATTTTTAAGATGATCTTCTCCACCCCCCCCCCCCCTTCTTCTCTTGTAGCCCTCCCAAGGTTCCCCTTTCTTTTAACTCAAGTTATACGATCGAGTTAAATAAATGATCCGATCATATGTCTACCTACACCTTCGCAGGCTGTCTCATATCTCGAAACACATGACGTGAACTCAATAAAAAAAAGAGGAAAGAGAAAGAAGGAAATCTCTTGCCCAAATTCTTGGGTTTATGTTTGGAAATTTGTGGGGGCAAAGGGGGGCAAACCCACCATGAAAAGCAAAAGGGGTTGTCGTTTTTCCGATGGAATATTCCTAAGAGTTCTATTAGTTTTCTTTTTGATTAGTTTTTGCTGAACACAAGTTGGGGTTTTAGATGTTACGAGTTGATTGTCGGAGATGAACAGATCAAGATTAGAATAACAGACAAAACGCAACGAATCCTCGTAACATCGTCATCCAATAGAGGGGATAATTTTTTTATAAGCTTAGAAGAGGGAAGTGTCATCATATCTAACAGCTCGGTCGTAAATTTTAATACACGTAAAACCCTATTTGTTTGCCAAAAAAGTCATGGGAGATGAAAATTGACTAGTGAATTATAATTACTTTGGCTGGCATCGTTCCCCCTCCCTCTTTCAAATTAGTCGCAAAAAAAATATAATACTTATTACAAGAACAAAAGGCGACACGGGCGTTCCACGTCGACCTCATTATCCAAACTTTTGAGCATCGAAAACAAAACAAATCACAAGTCAATGAGTTTGATAGAACTTGTTTAAGAGAGGAAGATGTGGGAAAATCTCGGCCAAGGGATTAACTCCACGCCCACGTGTCTCTAAAAACATCACGGTAAAGATGATAAATTAAAATAACGATGAGAATAAGAATAATCGCATCGTGACAAATAGGTTGGTGCGAGGGATTCGATAACCCCATGGAGGAAAAACGTCCAGCCTTCTTTTTTTCTGGTGGTTGCCTCAGAAAATTGGCTCAGGCCAAAAAAGAAACCACAACACGTGAGCTTGGATTTTGCTTTGGGACCCACTCCACCTTCTTAGATCTTGATACATGTATTTTAAGGGTGAGTTCATATTATGGGGTCAATTCAATAACTCTTTCTTGTTATATATCAGGCTTGTAATGAAATGGGAATTCCACCACATTAGTGTACAACATGTTTGTTCGTGCCCTCGATTCGGTCTGCATCGACGTGTCCATGCCCCGTTGTTGGCCGGAAGAAGCTGCTTGCCTTTGGAAAGTGTAGGCCGGTCTCCTCGGAGCTAAACTATATGCATACCCTTGAACTGTGTCATTGGTATTCTATACATAGATTAATCCGATTGGTTGCTACTGGGTTGATGATAGAAATAGGAATAAACTGGTTGTGAGATTATATTAATATTATTGGGAAAGGGGTGATTAATTAGGTGAGGGAGGGGGGGCAAGAGGGAAGAAAAAAGAAGGGTTGGTGGGGAATATATATCAATTGGGTATTTAATTGCTTGGGGGGAATGTATTTGTGGTTTGGTATTTACTGTTTGGGAGCTAATGGTTTGGTTGGAATTAATAATACACGCGACTACTAATTAAGCTTTTGATTCTTCGTGTGAATTCTTCTGTAGTTGTTAATTGGGTTCATTTGAATACAGGGTGTTCATCATCGCTTGGTCAAAATTAACATCACGTGAAGATCAATCCAAAAGTGATGAAATGAATTCATAAACCGACCGAGACGAAGGAGGTAAAATGGATCCCCAGACGGGTCAAGCAAGAGGTCTGAAAGTAGGAGTTGGAGAAAGGAGATGGGAAGCGAAAGGGGTACGTTACGTTACTCCTCCCTTGATATCTCGCAAGGGAGAGTTTTAAAAGAAGAAGATTTTATTATTGTTTACTGATTTGCACCATCGCCATCAGCTCCCCCTCTTAAATTTTAAAAAAATAATAATAATAAAGAATAAAAACGCCACGAGGGCCACGCAGATGCCCCCGAATCAAATCTCCCTAAAGCAATTTCATATCAATTTGATGCCCAAGTGATCGATTTATTTAATAACCAATATATAAACTTGATAAATTTTTATGATAACCAAATGTAATATACCTGTATTTGTTTCAATCCATGATAGATAGCGTAGGATTTTGCGTTAAGGAGTAATTAATATACTTTAAATTTACTAGTTTAATTTGTAATTTTATAAAAACATATTAAAATTGTAAAAGTAGTAAGAATTATATTTTTACTATTATTGCACCATTTAATAAAATACTTATTATTTAGTGGGAGGGTATTGTGGAGGGAAGATTAGTAGTCTGCCCAAATGGCCTGCCTCTCTCGCCTCGCCCCTTTCTTCCTCCTCCTCCTGTTTCTTCGTTTACTTAATTCGTTGTTCAAATCTATATATTTATCCTGCCTCTCTTCTTCCCATCCTCTTTTTCTATTTTCCGTCTTTTCTTCCCCAACCAAACTTATTAAATCCATCTCAGTCCCCTCCCTCTTTCGTTTGTTTGCTTTGCTTCTTGACTAATAATAATGGAGGCGGGCTATGCTGGGGACGACAGCGACAGCCTCATCGACCTGCCCCCTGGGTTCAGGTTCCACCCCACCGATGAGGAGATCATCTCCCACTACCTCGCCAAGAAGGTCGTTGACCCCTGCTTCTCCTCTTGCGCCATCGGAGAGGCCGATCTCAACAAGTGCGAGCCCTGGGATCTCCCCGGTAAGTTCTACGAAACCGTGCTTGTGATGTTGCCGTATCTGGTCATTTATGGTTGTGATGGTTCTGTTTTCTTTTTGGGATGGGGGTTAGAGATGGCGAAGATGGGGGAGAAGGAGTGGTACTTCTTCTGCCGGAAGGATAGGAAGTATCCGACCGGGATGAGGACCAACCGGGCGACTGGGAGCGGCTATTGGAAGGCAACCGGCAAAGACAAGGAGATATTCCGGGGGAAGACCTGCCTCGTCGGCTTGAAGAAGACCCTCGTCTTCTACAAGGGGAGGGCACCCAAGGGCGTGAAGTTGAACTGGGTTATGCACGAGTACCGGCTCGAGGGCGAGCTCGCGTCCTACCACTTCTCTAATCCCTCTAAGGTACATCAACTCCCCCCTCCCGCCCCCCCACCCGACCTTCTTCCTGGCTTCTTTAAGAAAGGATTTCATTTGAAGTCATTAAAATTCTCATGTTTTGCGTTTGTTTCTCAGGATGAATGGGTCGTCTGTAGGGTGTTTCACAAGAACACCGGAATTAGGAGCAACCCCATTCCGAAAGCGGGTGATTTCCCTGGACCTGGCATCAACATCTCAGGACCGAGCTCAAGCTTTGCATATGTCGAGGACGATCACGACAGAGACAAGGGAGTCGGGAACCAATACATCATTCCCTCAGCCGCGGCAATAGACGCTAGCTATGGAAGCGGCAGCGTCGACGCCGTGTTCATCGCCCCTCAGTTCCCAATGTACAAATACCCTTCGAGTGGTGACCCATTCTCATCATACATGTCACATCCACCGGACCCCGGCTACTTCGTCGGCTATCAAGCAACAGATGACCACCACCTTGCGATCACGGAAGGACCAGCGGCGGAGCCGTTCTTGTCGATGGTCAGCCCCTCACAGGACACCGTGGCAAGCGCCGACGCAAACGGGGAGATTACTTCCTCCGCCATGTCGGGGTATCAAAGCCATACGAACAGCAGCTACTACGCGTACGAGGACACGGAGCGGCCGTCGGTTGATCCGATCTCGGACATCTCCCAATATTCATGGGATTAGGAATTATTGAATCGCTTAGTATATAGCATGATTACGACTTAGATCAGATGTATTGCATAACCCTCTTTTTCAATGTAATTTTCTTCTTTGGGTGCTAAATACGAATACATGAGTCATGAGTTGTGAGATATAACTCATTTATCGTATGTTCATTCATAGATGGATTGAAAAATATTTAAGTACAATTCATCCAATCCCGATGAATGAAGAAACGGGAAGAAGTAATTTCAAGACTTGGCAACATTAAACGATTGAGGCAAAATGAATTCACATGAAAAGTTCACTTAACCTGGAAAATAAATAAAAAGATCGAACACACATGAAATGAATCGCACCGCCATTAAATGCTATTATTTATTATGTTAACCGGCGTAATCCCATTTTTTTTTTTCTTTTGTCTTTTTGACACCGAAATTCTCAAGATCGCTGGTGATGTAATGAAACTAAAGACCGGTTAAAACAACGACTTGGTCGTCGGTCCGTGGGGTGGGGGAGAAGGATTATTGCATGACAACTAAGAGATGATGCAAGTCATGACACATCATTTCTGGGTTGCACGAAGGATGAACTAATTCCGTTTATCCGAAAAGAGAAAGAGGGAGAGAAATTGCTATTCAAAGAAAGAAAGGGAGAAATAAAAAACTATGTTCTGATAAACGTACAGATGTTGCCGGAATTGAATTAGTCCAGGGAATGATATTACGTCAATCGCAGGAGAAGGTGTTGTTTGGGGGGGTGTTGTTTAATGTGAAGGAAGAGGAGTAGCCCCTGATTTGTGCAAGAAAATAAGGTGGGCGCAGGAGTGCATTTTGATCATGGACCAAAGGCAAGAAAGGGGCAATTTGAAGAAAAAAAATGAACTCGTGGAAGCGATAAAAACGTGGGGAATCTCGGAGCTGGCATGTGAAGTTGCATTCCCCAGTTTGAAAACCTTTTTTTTACAGATGGTACGTCAAAACGTTTTCGGGTTTTATGACAACAGAGATATCAAGGAATGGAACTTCAACTCCCCACCCCCACAATGGTCCTTCGATTATTACCAATTACAGGATTTGCATACCATACGTGCAGAGGATTGTGGTCGAATAGAAACAACGGGTTAGTCCCCCATTCGGTTACCTACTCGAAAACGACCGACTGCCTAATTGTATTCTCTTATTGGCCTCAATCATTATGTCATCATGGAAACAACATTCATATGATCTTCTTACTCGGGTGAGTGTTTGTCAACGGTCCATGATATATATGTATGATTCCCATAAATAGCTGCCTTCGATTACGTTGCTTGAACTTACTCAATACAGATGTGAAAGGCATGCCATCATCATGTAATCATTGTTATTCGGGATTAGAGACAACGTTAGCTGTGATTCCCAGGGAAAAAAATGGTTCAGGGATTAGGACAGGGAGGAGGGGGCAATTGAAGTGAAAGCAAGGTCCCACAAAGACTGTGCCTTCACTCAAAATTAGATCGGTACCAAATTTCATTAAGATAAATCATATCATATCAAACCCCCCCCCCCCCCCCCCCCCTCTTTCCTCCCACACAATCACATTCCACGACAGACAAGCAACTTGGGCAATCGTTGCCGTCCGAGGTTTCCGCCGGGAAATAGTGGGCCAAATGGGCCGGAGATTAACGGGGCCTTGAGGCTAATGGGGATAAGATCAACAGGCCTCCGCACCGTTTCTCTAGTGTCGCTTTGGTTACCTAATAATAATATTATTCTTCCTTTTGTTTCTCCGTGAAGCTGATAACTTAGCATTATATCTGATTTTCTTAATTGTTTCACCAAATATTGCAAAAATCGAGTTATTGACATGAATATCTGAAACATGAATTTAGCCGATTTATTCGATCATTCCCTCCGAAAGTGAAATCTTTAGCACTTGGTTGCCATTTGAATGGGAAAGAAGAAGATAAAAGGTAAAAGACGATATTTGTCTATTGTGTCTTAATGCCTAGGTAAGAAAAACTATTTATAGTACCTCAATACGAAAAAAAAAATACTGTACATTTATTTAATAGCCATGTTGTTGGTCTTCTACCGTTTCTATTCGGGTGCTCTATGCAACTATTTCCTTCCATGTATTGAGATTGTCCAAATCTTCCCATCACAGCCACTGATCAACCTTAACGCCCACTAACCTTCGTCGTAGAGGCCCAACAGACTGTCATTTCATCCTCTCGCGTCGCTTGGAAACCTCTGTCGCTCGGTAGCCGTTTCGCCCGCAAGCCTTCACCTGACGTATTTCCGCAACTACCTCACTAAGAGACCTTATACGTTTCGAGCACGTATTCTAGATCATTAATCCACATATCGTGCCGAGACTTGTGGCATAGAATTTTCATTGCTAAACAGTGAAATTTATATTTCTTATGTTATCCAAATGAGAATATGATTAAAAAATGATACTTTTATCAAAAAAAGTTGGTAATTTATACGTAAATCATATATTTAAATTCAAGATGAAACAATAATTTTATCATGATTTTAAAATAAAAATCAACGGGATCTTGCCTTGTAAAATAGTTAAGGATTTAAATAGAGTATCATTAACTTATATTTATTAATGTTAGATGTATATGTATAGCTATAGATAAATTTTTATAATAGTCTTTTACTCTCTCAGTTCGTCTCCCTTTTTTTTTTCTTTTCCTTTTGTTTATGGTGGTGTTTGGTTTAATCAAATTTATCGCCTGCTTTGGATAGGGAACATGACGGAGTCATTACAGATCGGTGCCATCTCATGTTCCTTCGGATCTTCCTCTTCCTTTGGCAAACACAAGGTCTCTGCAGAATTCAACCCAAGACCCGCTTGTTCTACTATTGGAAGATGACACAATCAGGGTACCCAGCCATCACCTTGTACATGCGTATATATGCAAATATCTTCTTCCTTTGGGGTTGTTGTATATGCTCTGAGGCTTCTGGGCATGTTTTTGGGTCAGGGTTTTTTATCTGGCCTGCAATATGTACAGAATTGACGATAGTCAAGCTGCACAGATCCCTACTGCGAGGGAGCATTGTGGATAGATCTTTCTGTCATGTTTTCTGGACTTGGGAGATGCTACTTTCACGTGATAAATTCGGCATCCTCTGGCTTACCTTTTTTTTGTTCTGAACTGGTGGATGAGATTGCTTTCTTTTGAGCCGAATGCTCGCCCTCAGCAACATTTGGATTAGTGGTCTCTTGCTTAACCAGATGAATTGGGGAAGGATCTTAAAAAGTTAAAACCATTGGAGGAAGGAAATTACCCTTCTTCTAGATGCAGATTGATAGAAAGTGCTCAAACCACATAACTCGGTGATATCAGAAAATCTGTAACCTACTCATTTATCGCCAGGCATATTCCAACTGCTCTGGACTGTTTATTCTTTGTCTCCTCCCCAATTGATGATCAATGAATTAAACATTGTCAGGCAGTATAACTACATCCAGACAAGCATGTCCATAGAATTTAACTACATTTATCACACTAATGATATTTTCGATGCTGGACGAGTACATAGAATTTAACTACATTGGTCATCATATCTGCAGAAAATATGTACATCGAGTATGTGTAACACATAATCCAGAGTATTGTACGAATAAACAAACATAACAACGAGCGATAGTCGCAGCAGCAAAAGTTACCATTGGAGATAAATGTTTAGTTCAGCAAGAGGAGGCAAAGAGAACCCATTCTTATGTCACAGTACGGCACGTCATAAACCATCAGAAGGTCCAGAACCTAAGGAGCAGCGAGAAGCATGTAGCCAAGGATGACCCGCTGGTAAAATGCACAGAACACACACATGGCGCAAGAACTCAGTGCACAGAACACACACATGGTGCCTTCATAGAGAACTACGTTGTTGGGAATGGTCAGCCAAGTGATTTAGAATCCGATCTGTGAATTGATCTATATAGTTCGAATTCTGAATAGAAAAACTCGATCTGATTTAATTCAAACCCAGATGCACACTTAAACATGAGAATTTGACCGGTCATTCTTTACGTTTTGGGATAATGAAAACACATGGAGGCAGCACTCCAAATATTTAGATACGCGAATATATGTAACCACAATAAACAGAAAGCAAGCCTTCATTGTCATTATAAATTACTTGCATACAAACATCCAACGTTTCCATCAGAAACCAGATAAATGCATGCGCTACAGGGGCAAGTAAGGTCCCCCATCAATCAACGACCTCCCTAAATCGACCACTTCTGAGACTAAAAAAGCACGACTTCATTGTAGCTCATATGCGGGGAAGATGAAACCTGATCCCCCATAATTAGTTGATTTCAGCTCGAGCTTCTGATATGGGCTGCAATCAGTTTTAAGGCAATCAAATTTCACCCCCCTCAACAAAAAAAAAATTAAAAAAATTGCAACCCGTACCGGGTATTGGGCAAAAATAACTGGCAGATGGTTGGTTACCTGCTTTTGGGGTCATAGTAGAATCCATTAATTGAGCCATCCACGCATGAGAAACAAACATAGTAAAAGCCTGCTATGGTCAGGCCACAGTCATCTCCTACGTTCACAAAGTATTGTTCTTTCCACCTCTGCATCAGAAAACAAAGCTTGAATAAATGTGAGTCCTTTCCATCATGTAAGGAATAGTTCTGCAGATGCTCATTACCATAAATATGTACTGGGAACTACTAAGGTCCAAGGATTTCCCACCATCGGCTTCAACATAGCTCTGACACGAGAATGAGTACTCATCGCTCATAATTGGCTGACTGATAATGAAGCAAGGATATTCAGAGCATGAAAAACTCACCAGAAGAGGTGCGAAAGACGGGAACTTTGTCCAGTGCCGAATATCATCCTCTCGCCTACAAAAAGAGCTTCCTATTTAGTCCCATGACAGGGTGATCTTGGAGCCTGACTATTCAGTCATAAATGCTAATGTTTCTTTCTAATTTCCACCGTGTTCACATGAATTCATGAGTAAATTTTATGATCGCCAAAAGATGACAAAAGAAGGCATTACGTTGCTTCCCATTTGCCGGTGAAGAAAGTATAATTTCTGTTGTCCACAATTTCTCCTTCCCAGAATGTGACTACCTGAACACATCATAAACATGATCCTGTTTAAAACATCCTCGGTTTAATGAATGAAAAATAAAATAATTGAATTAATGATATGACGGTGACATAACAAGCGCCTTCATCGCACTTGCAAATATAGACAAGCAATCGGACAATTAATCGCTTTTTGGTCCAGGTTAACAACACAGCAAGCAGTAGCAACAACTCCAGCTAAGGGTATATAAATCAACCATTTGCACAACAAAGCAGTACTAACACACTAGTGAGATGCATCTTACGGGAGTATCTGCCATAGGAACATTGAGAGCTTCCATAGTACCACACAGATACCCGTGATCAAGGTCACAACCCTGAATACATACGTTAACCTTCCATGCTTCATCCCTCTCGTTCTGCTGACTAGATACGTTTTGAGTTCCCGAAAATGTCTGAAAGAAATTATTTGACCAAGAAAAGGACTGTAAGCAACCGCAGCACATATGAACTAGACATTATGAGACCAACTAGAGGGTTGGCCAGAAATATTGATGGCAGACCGGACAATGTTAACACAATAATATAACCTGTCCGACACTTAAGAGAGAACAAAATGGTGGCCCGGTGTTTCCAGAACTTGCTCCTTCTGAAAAATAGACAAAGTAAGTTATTACAAGCAACACGCTAACAGGAAATACTGATTTCTAATGAAAAGGCAAATGAAGAGTTCATGGCAGTAAAAGTGATACGCTCCTGAACAGCGAAACTCAAAATGAATTGTAGCCTATAAGAGTGAGAAACCCTAAAAACTCCGATTTTGACAGATTGAACATATTAAACCCAAACCTAACAGACCTCGATAACACTTGAAACAAATAAAAACAAAGATAAACCAACGCATGTGAAAGTACATTCATAGTATTTAAGCTGTGGTACATTTCGAATCCCGAATCCTCTACCATCATCTTAAAGGGATGACAAAGGGAGACAAAAATGCACCACCACACTCATTCTAACACCAGCGACAGAGGCAAATCGTCAACGGGTGGCAGAGAAAAGCGTCGCCCGTGGCATGCGATCAAATCAAGAACACTGCGCACACTAAAACTGGGACTAAGTCAGCCAGAACCTAATTTCGGGCCAGCGCGGCCGACGAGAAGCGAAAAACCAAAAAAAAAAAAAGAGATCAGCAAACACACTACCAAAGAAACGTAATTGAATAGATCGCGGATAATCACATTGACGAGAACTGCAGCGAAGAAATCGATGACTGTAGGGCTGCACCTGAAACTTGCGAAGGGGCCGCGCTTTCCACCACTCTCACAGGCATCTTCCTCCTCGACTGATCCGGCGTAAGGGTAGATCGATAGCGCCGGCTGCCCCTGATCGACGATCAAAGTCGAGCCTTGGGGGAATTGATCGCCGGAGGAATTTCTCAGATCGACCCGGGAAGACTCGGGAAGGGAGAGAGGAAGGGGACGTAGGGGTCAGGAGGCTGCGTCTGGTGTGAGCATGACGTCATGATGACGTCCTCACCCGTGTTTACAGAGCAAGGAAAATATAAATATGAATAACACTGCATTATATTCGAATATCGATATTATTTCCACGGGACGATCATAATTAATTTATGTTCCTGATTCGTCACTTGAAGTTAAAGACGGTAAAATATTTTGTGAAATTAGGCGTTCAAAATCCATTTTCAACTAAAAATTAGGGGTAAGAAGTTGGGGAATTTTTTATATTAGTAAAAAAATACGAATTTAACTGATTTATTTTGTAAAATATTTTACTAACTAACTTCACGTTATAACAAAACTCGTCGAAGTTAACAGATACGTACTCTATGGGACATATTGTAATTTGGGTTTTTTTTTTTTGGAGTCGTAGGATTTTGCCAAATTAGAAAAAGGTCGAGAGGGATTAACAAAAACCTGAACTGCCTCTCGCACAGAAGGCCAATTTGTTCTCCCATCAAATTTTACCAAACCTTTGAACGAAACGATTGAGTAATTATTAGGCCAAATATATCAATTTGCCAACTTTAAGTTTCGGTATATCGTTTTAAAAGTTTTTAATTTGGCCTTATTTCAATTTTACTTTTCAATTTGACCCTATTCGTAACGGTTTTAATACGTGTCATTTGTTTTTCTTACGTGGCAATGATAATGAAATAAATTAAGGTCAAAATATCGATATCTAGCCTAATGAATTTGGTAACTTGACCTAACGTTTTAAAAGTTTTCAAGGTAGCCTTAAATCAATTTTAATTCGATGAGAAATTTGAGGAACAGGAACCAGAAACTCAGGAAAGCACGAGTCTACTTCAGTGACAACTGGGCTATTGATTTATATGCCGACTATGGGCAAATGGTATCCATCCAGTACTGAATGATTGACCCACATGCTCTTATTCTACTAACGACTTGGTTTCTCTCACGAAACAAGGGAAGGGAGCGATGCCTCAAGACGTGTTCATTGAGAAGAGAAGAAAAAATAAGGACTAAAGCAAAAGTAGACTGCACACGACGCAAACGTAAATCCCTTATGTCATTACACGAGTCGAAAATGAACTTAATGGCCCAGATCTCAGCCAACATCGACAAAGGTGAAGAGAGAAGCAAAGCCGAAACAAGACGAGGTAATGATAGCCCAGTTGTCACTGAGGTAAACTCCTGCTTACATGGGTTTTTTATTTATGTTCCTTAAATTCCTCCTCGAATTAAAATTGATTTAAGGCCAAATTGAAAACTTTTAAAACGTGAGGCCAAAATGTAAAGTTGGCAAATTCATTGGTCCAAATATCGATATTTGGCCCTTGATTTATTTCATTATCATTACCACGTAGGAAAACAAATGACACGTATTATCGCTAACGGCGAAATTCGCGCTGCCAAATTGAAAAGTAAAATTGAAAACTTTTGAAACGATATGCCAAAACGTAAAGTTGACAAATTTATCGGGCCAAATATAGATATTTTGCCTAATTATTATTCCATCCTCGTCCACTTTCCTTAATATTATTCTTTCCCTTTTCTTATTACAGCATTTGTTCCAACCCTCACTTCCTCTAAAATTAGAAGGCAACAACAAACAAACACACTTCTTAAAATATGGCATCATCCCCTCTTTTATTTCCCGCCTTTTCTCGGGTAATCCGAAGAACATAGGGGGGAGAATAAGTACTGGGTGTTCGGTCCCAAACGATCCGTCTAAACAAGCCCCCGGTATCGGCTCGATTCGTCGAGGACTTCCTTGTCCAGATATTATCATCTCCTTTGGTCCATGCGCGAGCCACGCCACCGCGGACGAGTTGTGGGGTCACATCAGGGAGGCATTTGTTCACCGTTATGCATAAAAAATGTGGAGGTCTTGGCAGGGAACATGATCCCTGATCAGGTGCCTTGAAGCTGATCTGATCGTTTTTAATTAGGTTAATCCCTGGAATGAATAAAGGTAAGAGAACCCATTTCTTGTGGTTTTGGGTAGAAGAGAATAATCTCTTATTGTTTGAGTTGAGAATACTCCCCCCACTTGTCATCTAAACTTCCAATTCCATCCCCTCCCAAGAATCTGACCGCAGGACAAACATTTTCCTTCTCTTTTTTCTTTCTTCCACAAGGGAATGACATTCCTTGATCATCACTTGTAACAAAAAATGACTAGTCTGATCACATATATGTTGTGTTGAACTAAGGCTGTGTTTGGGAACTTCATCTTTTGTTATAATTTACGCTCGCAAAATTTAACATTTTCCCATCAAATTTTTTAACTATTCGAAGTCACCTTTGAATCGCACTAAATCCCCTATTCCCAAACATAGCATGAGGATGTTTTTTTGAATTGGGTCTTCTTACCTGAGCTTGCTAGTGGAACTCCCGAAAAGTTGAGCTTCGTACCGAATTAACTTTAATCATAAAAAATATTTTCTGAAATAGAGTAGATAATTTCAAAATTCGCCACTTTCTTAAAGTCTATAAAGCCGATTTCATTGAGGGGTCACTTCAAAAGTGGGCTTTATAAAAGCCGATTTCCTACATTTTACGTAAATTAGCTCTTATAAAGCCGATTTCGATACATTATTTAACGAATTTTGAACTACTATCATATTTTAAAAAATATTTTCACGACTAAACTTGGAACAATACTCCAAAAAAGTTAGCATTTCATCATGTCATGTTGTCTACTGTAAAAACACAGTGAAAAGGCTTGTAAGTACAACAACAAGGCATGCGCACATGTTGTGCTTTGATGATGGAAGAAATGAATGATTTCAATGCCTTTGACGAGTTTCCAATGGAAGAGCACATAGACCCATGTTTTCAATATGAACAGTATTTCAGATCTAGCCAGTTGGGTATCTCCGCGATTAAGATTGCCCTCGAGCCACTACTGTCATATCGGCTCCTAATTGTCGGCGCAGATCATGGAGTGACAGGCATTTGACAGCAAAACTCGGGGATTCCCGTTCTTTTGACTTTACCGAATACCGTCGATTCGCGCAGATTCTTCTGATCTATATCTTTGGATATCATAATCTATTGATCTTCATGGAAAAAGGTCACCTTGCATTAAGGAGACTTATGACTATCTTAATACGTCTGAGGGAATTGAGCGCTGCGCTTATCGGAAAACCTCCAGCTATTACCGTATCGCTCCTTGGTTGGCCATTCGGAAAGCTGAGATGGAGAAGAGGACCGGCATTTGCAAAACATTGTACACACTGATATTTACAAGATTTTCTGCCAGACACAAGCCCGAATATAAGAAATAAAACAACAGTGTGCTCGGACAGAAACATCGGAAACTGCAATGCGAAGAGTTTGGAACAGCATCACCTAAAACGAAGGCTGGAACAAATTGGCGAAGAGAACGGTTCAAGCGTGAACTCTCGGGCCAATTCTAGCACCATCCAGACCAAAGACTGTCCTGCCTCTTATCAACTGCAAATCATGGGAAGCCAGTAAAATAATTTCCCGAAACAGGCCGTTTTCCGTCCGAGATACTCGCTCCGATTCTCCTACCCAATTTTTTTTCCGATGGACCATCTGTGCCTGTTCCAGTTGGAGAACGGAAAGGATTCCGGACCACCCCACCACCCTTCCGAACAAACAACAACGCGATCATGCTAAATAAGTACCAAACTTCTGACAGTGAGCGTGGAATGTATTCCTCATTCCTAATTCCATTTGGTTTTGAACGCTCCAAAAAAGGAAAAGAGCATCTCATTGCCATTTCCTAAACTCTTGTCCATTTACAGGCACAAACTCAAATCCTTTTCCTGCCAATGCTTCTAAAACACTTCCAGTCAACAGAATATCATGTGTTTTGTCAGATATAAACCCGTACGTGCGAGCACAAGATTGAGCTTGAAGGCATTCTCTTATGCCATCAAATCTTTGCGAATTAATCGGATTACCGGAAAGTAAACACTAGCTTGAGGACAAAAAGGCATGAGTTCCGAGAATCCCACGAAAAGGCCCCCCGGAAATACTGGAATTGGATTCTTGCCTTTGCCAGTATGACAAAAGATTAACAAATCCCCATTATAGGAAAAGCCGAGCAACACACATTCTGGGCGGGTAGATTCGGTGTTTGTAGCGCGGCAGAAGAAGAGGGAGGTGTCTGATTTTGAATTCAAGACTTATAACGAATCTTGGAAGGACAATACGTTCAATAGGTTTTGACGATCACCCTTCCCTTCTGTGAAACAAAAATCAAACATATACATTATAAAAGCTATTCACGTTGAGAAGTTTCTGTATGAATATTTTTATAATTAAATAATTGTTTAGTAATTGTTTAATTATGAAAATAAAAGGATTTGATTAAGATGTTAATATGATCAAAATAATTAGATTAGTTTCCAAATAATCACAATAGGAATTATATTTTCGAAATATATCACATATTTATGGTAAGGTTCTAGTCGTCTCTCATATTCTATGGATCAATCCGACCACCAATGAACTGTTATTTATGATGTTTATTCATGTCATCTGTCTAGATTCATTTAATTATATGTCTCAGACAAAATGATATCGGTTTTGATTATTATGGAAGTTAATATTGGATTATTTCCATTCGCAGAAGGTTGCCAAAGCCAGAACCTTCTATGTCGTAGTATTCATGTGAATATTATCAAGACATAATCCTATTAATATGATATGATTACCTAAAGAATACTTGGGAGTGACATTTTTGTAAATATTATATTGTAAGATTTTCTAATCTTTTATTATCTTTGTTTGCAGAAGGCTGATTTGTCAAGATTACCTTATACGTTTAACCTAGATTATTTTGTATAACTAGGACTATTCAGCCACACTTCTCGGACGGTCATTGTTGTATTATATGTGAAAATGCAGAGAGTGTGCTGAGAGTTTTTGTAATATGTTCGTTTGAGCTTTGTGAGTCACACACGAGAGACGAAGCTGTAGAAGGCTGCATCGTTGGTGAAGTCTTCTGGGAAAGTGACATAGGGGGCCACGATGGACTCTTGGTTGGAGGCTGTAGGAGATGTTGGTGGAGGCGTGTGGCAAGTTGCTGGCATGGCCAACGTGCAGTGGGCCGGAGAGAAGGGCAGATACCTTAGGAGCACATAAGCACATAAGGTGAGGGACTAACCAGCTTCTGTGGTGTAATGTTCTATGTATGCAGGAAACCTTGGGCAGGGGTATTGTATATACTTAGCCGTAGTCTCGAGGGACCACGCATGAGAACCTTGGACATGGGTTTTTTGTCTGCTTAGTCGCTGTCTTGAGGGATCGCGCAAGCGAAGTCGCAGCTGGGTGCTGTGCAGGTGGAGACACCGCCAGAGTAAAAATTCCTATGAAAGTCATAGCGGGTTGCTTTGCAGGTGGATGACACCACCTGAGAGAAACGTCCGACAACGGTTACTTTTGTTAGTCACGTTAACGCGTGCACTGAGTCACTGTGGTACAGAACCTTTCGGTCTGTGCTGTGAAATCAGTCACCTATGATACAGAACCTTCTGGTTTGTGCCGAAAAGGGTTGATACTTTTGATGCAGAAACTTCTGGTCTGTGCCGTAGAGGGTTGACACATTTGGTACTGAATCTTCTGATCATTGCTATGCAACTCAGTCATATGTGGTGTAGAACTTTCTGATTTGTGCTATAAAAGTATCACCTTATGTAATCGCTACTACATTAAGTCTGAGTAATAACCATCCAAAATCTGGGTAAAGAGTGGATGTAGGCAAGTTGTCGAACCATTATAAAAGTCTTGCATCCATCAAACAAATCGCAATCACATTCGTACGTTCTTTCTTACAAAAACATGTCTCTACGGTTCTGTTTTGCATAAGCTTTCTTCCGTTGAGGGGTTTGTTTGAAAATACGTTAAAAATCTTTAATTGGACTTTAAGAATAATTCGCCCATTTTTAGTGTAACACAATATCTCTTTTGTGATTGTCTAATGTGTGAATGTTGAATCGGGTCCAAATTCTTTGTCTTCCCTTTTTCTTTCCTTCCATACCCTGAGTCGGCCACTTTATATAACCCGAGCTACTGAGAGAACTTTCTGTCGTCAAGGAACGATAACCGGACCAACAACCACCACCACATGCAAGCAAGCAAGCACGCACGCACGCACATTATTCCATTTTGGTGAAGACTTGTTCTTTAAGCATAGGATAAGCTTGTTTCTGCTCTTGTTCGAGTGATTAAGCGAAGAAAGTATGTACCGACACCAAGGAAGGAGTGTCCAAGCGGCATCAATGAAGCAGATTCCAGGCGACCAGCAACTGCTTCTTCAGGGAGGTAATGGCTTGGGAGATGCGGGGCTCGTCCTGTCCACGGGCACGAAGCCTAGGCTGAAATGGACACCAGATCTCCATGAAAGGTTCGTCGAAGCTGTCAATCAGCTGGGAGGAGCGGACAGTAAGTGATGAAAACTCTGAGTTACAATTCGTGGAGTTCATTTCCTGAGTGATCGCTAACAAATTACTGTCTTGCTTTTATGGCTTTGCAGAGGCGATTCCAAAGACGGTAATGAAGCTTATGGGCATCTCGGGACTCACGCTGTACCACCTCAAGAGTCACCTGCAGGTAAATTCGTCATAATGTCATTGTCTCGAGTAAGATAATTCAATGAAATTGCATTCTCATGCTAAATTTCGTAATCTTCGATTTGACAGAAATACAGATTGAGCAAGAATCTTCACTGCCAAGCGAACAACACTAATCACAAAATCTGTAAGTGCGAATCTCTATGAGCATTCTACCGACGAAAAGCATCCGTCCTATCAGATGGAAGTGAAAAAATTGACATCTGATGCAGGTTCAGCCCCTGTTTTGGAAGACCAGACTCCAGAACCGAACGGACCTCCGTTAGCCATTTTGAGCATTGGACCTCAAGCGAACCAGTAAGAGAAGTTAAAAATTCTATTTCCCTTTGTCAGTGCGTGGTGTTTGTGGAAATCTTACTTTTCTGCATTTTGTATTGCAGGTGCATGCATTTTGGCGAAGCACTACAGATGCAAATCGAAGTCCAGAGAAGGCTTCACGAACAGTTAGAGGTACAGCGGCACTTGCAACTCCGCATAGAGGCGCAGGGGAAGGACTTACAGATGGTGCTCGAGAAAGCTCAAGAGACTTTAGGGAGACAGAACTTGGGATCAGCTGGCCTCGAGGCAGCCAAAATTCAAATCTCGGAGCTGTCCTCCAAAGTTTCTATTCAGGGGATGAACTCTGCATTTCTGGACCTGAAGGAACAAGAGAGTCTGTGCGCGGTCACACAGCAGTTGCAGGCGAACCAACCCACCGATTGCTCGATGGACAGCTGCCTGACATCTTGCGAGGTATCTCAGAAGGACATGGAGTTCCACGAGAACGCAATCGCCCTAAGGCCTTGTGATGGTGGAATCTTCCTGGAACCGAAGACCACCGATGCCGGGACCGACAAGGTTGAATTGAAGTGGGGCGGGGAAACTACCTGTGAGAGAAGTTTCCCATCGCCTGTCATCAAGGACAAGATCAGAGACTTCCTCCAGCTGAGCCACTTGTCGATGAGCATCGGACATGGATGCAGCAGCGGTTGTCCTGACGGAAGCACTAAGACTAAGCAATACGACACCACAATTCTCAGCAACCGACCAGAAACAAGATCGGATTCCATCGGGATGGAAACCGATCAGCGGGCATACAGGAACATGGGATGTTATCTCGAAGCAAAACTGGACCTCAATGCTCTGGACGGAAACAACACGGAGTCCAGACGCAAGCAGTACGACTTGAACGGCTTCAGCTGGAGCTGATAAAAGGCAATTTGAATATATATATATATATCTACACAACTCCCATCACTGTTCGAACGACATCTACCGCGACTGGCGACCTTGGCCGCGGCAAGGTGGACGGAGGGAAGGGAGTTCAGCTAATAAATTCGCAGTGCCCTTGTTTTGCATCGCCCCCGTCGAATTGAAGTGTAACACAAAATCATTTTATCAACCGAAACGACTCTTCCTCAAGTAAAAGGAATTTTTACTCAACCTATAATTAACGACGGGTTTTCTCCGACTCGTAGCAAATGTCGGCTATAAATATGGGCTCAGGTCCGACCCATATCGGCCCATTTTCTGGATCCGCGTCGGCTCGTCACGTCCCGTCAACGTCGTCCAAGCGAAAATCCGGCCTCAGTCCCTCCTCACTGCGCGCATTCCCACCGCCCTAAATCGTTGCGAAAGGAAAACCCTAATTCTCCCACGGGCACCGAATCGAATCGAATCCGAAACCCTAATCCGGAGTCATCTTTAGCCATGGGAGCGAGTCGTAAGCTGCAGGGAGAGATCGATCGTGTGCTCAAGAAGGTCCAGGAAGGCGTCGACGTGTTCGATAGCATCTGGAACAAGGTCGGTTTTGTCGTGGATTTGGGTGGTTTCTTGGTTGGTCTCGGGCTTGATCGGCGTGTTTCTTTGGTTCTTGGTTGTTTTTGTGGTAGTTGATCGAGTTTGTGTGTGTGTTTTTTTTTTCATTGGTTGGTTTTAGGTGTACGATACGGATAATGCGAACCAGAAGGAGAAGTTCGAGGCTGACTTGAAGAAGGAGATTAAGAAGTTGCAGAGGTATCGCGACCAGATCAAGACTTGGATTCAGTCCAGTGAGATCAAGGATAAGAAGGTCTGTCTCCCTTGTCTCACATCCTCAGTCTTCTTTACATAGTTTGATGTGTAGTCATGTTGGGTTTACTCGTGCCTATTCTTCATCTTTCGTGTAGGTTTTTAGGCACTGAAAGAATTGATAAGTAATTACCCTTTGATGCCCCTGATGGATAACAGGCATATGATATAACCCCAATTGCTGATTGTTCCAGTTTTTCCAGTAAAATTGTACAAGACATAATCTTCTGGTCAACTACTTTCTCAATGGCCTTATTGTCACCCGTTGTTTAAGAAATGAATAATGCTTGGCATCTCTATGACTTTTTCCTCTTGTTCCAATTTGAGAGAACCATTAATTAGTGGCCTGCCCTGAAAATTTATTCTTCGGAATGTTGTTATTTTGCTGCATCTGTAGTCCTTATGTTCTTTTATTTCCTTTCTTTTGTTTGGATTTGACTTCTGTATCACGTGTTATTGCTTGCCAGACCTTTCTACTGTCTGTTGGCATGAGTTTTCATTTCTTCATGGGTGTAGGTTAGTGCCTCTTATGAGCAGTGCCTATTGGATGCTCGGAAGCAGATCGAGCGAGAGATGGAGAGATTTAAGATTTGTGAAAAGGAAACAAAGACAAAAGCCTTTTCTAAAGAAGGGTTGGGACAACAGCCTAAAACTGTAAGCTACAAAAAAAGTACATTTTTTTCCGTGCTTGTCATGAAAGGTTGGCTGGGTTGGTAATCTTCGTCCAGTTCTTCTGCATCTACCTTTTAACTAGTTCTCCTGTTGTTTTAACTGCTTAATGTTTTCCAACAGGATCCAAAGGAGAAAGCAAAGTCAGAGACAAGAGATTGGATTAACAATGTGGTAAGTGTGTTGATCTGATTTGTTTCTGTCCAACTGTACTGCCTTAAAAATTCTTGTGTTTCTTCTTCCTTGAGAAGGTTGGGGAATTGGACACCCAGATCGACATATTTGAAGCAGAAATTGAGGGGCTTTCTGTGAAGAAAGGAAAGAATAGGCCCCCAAGACTGGTAGGACAGCACAAGAAACTTGCTAGATTTGCAATTGTGTTCTTTTTCCACCCTTTTCTCTTGATGACTGTTATGTTATTTTTCTTCGCAGACTCATTTGGAGACATCTATCGCTAGGCATAAGGCTCACATAATGAAGCTAGAGTTGATTTTGAGGCTTTTAGATAATGATGAATTGAGTCCCGAACAAGTAAATGACGTGAAAGACTTTTTAGATGACTATGTGGACCGTAACCAGGTAATTTGTTTTTTCAATTATTTAGAAGGATTTCACCTTTATGTTGGATGGTCTTTTCATTTGGGTTGGTTTATCTGCCTATATGACCTTATTTAAGACCCTTTGTTGTGGATTTCCTTTATTCTAACTTCGATGTGTTTCTTTCTTGTCAATGATGGTTGTTGTTTGAAATTGGCATGCCTTCTGGTATGGTTTTCTTGTGTGCTTGCTAATTTTCCTCTCTTTGATGCAATAATTACTGTGTTATTAGTCCATCGAATCCATATGGGCGAGTTGTATGCAGTGCAATTTGCTGATTTTGGCTCTTATTATTTAATATAACTGTTATATGCTGTAATGTGCCTGGGCATAGGTCATGTTCACTGAGAACATTTTTGCAGGAAGATTTTGATGAATTTAGTGATGTTGATGAGCTTTATATCTCTCTACCATTGGATAAAGTGGAGTCGCTTGAAGAATTGGTCACCATTGGTGCTCCTGGTCTTTTGAAGGTGAATTGTTTCCCTGCGATTGAATCTCCCTTTCTTATGTAAACAATTATATGCATTTAGTTGTCAGGGATTGTTTTTTCTTTTCTGGCAATTGAGTTATGGAATTGCATCTTGTTTCAGGGGACACCAGTACATAGTTTAAAGAGTTCTTCAGTGATGGCAGCAACTCAAATTACCGTATGCCTTCTCCTTTTAGTGATTAGGGTGGTGTTGTTTTGAAAGGCAATGGATAAGAAAACACGAAACCCAAGGCAACTCTAAATTATCATTATTCAAAACTTCCATGCAATTCCCTCCTTTTCCTTTGCCTTCCTTTTTTTCTCTAACAGAATTAAAGTGTCAATATGTAAATGAGTTCTATTGGAGATTTTTTATGGCAAGATTTCTCTGCTGCTTCTTGAGTATTTTGAGTGAGCTAGTATCATCATTTTGAGGTCTCGTCGATTCTCTGCAGGCTCCTACTATCTCCGGTCACCAGCAAGTCACATCAGTCCCAGAGCCAGCTGAAGAGTCTAGTCCACGTAATGCCAATGCAGATGTTGCAGCAGAAACTCCTTCCAAGGCCGTTGCAATTACCTCTGTAGCTTCTACACCTGCTGTGGCTTCCATATCATCAAATCTTTTAGGTGAAAGCCCCTCTGGTGTGCCCACATCGTCAAGCATCCTTCCAGGCCCTACATCAACACGTGTTGTCCCAGAGAGCCCTGCAGTTGCTAGTTCTCCATCCACGGTTGTTTCATCCTTGGGCAAGGAAGAAGATAATGTCAGTCTTCCTGGCCGTAGACCATCTACTTCCATCAGTGTTGCTGCCATGGTAAGGGGGCTAGGGAGGAGTGCAGTCTCCAACCAAACATCTGCTACTCTGCCCCCAGTGAACACAATGACAAGTAGCGGGACCATAGGGGCTGTCCCTTCTGCCTCTGACATAATAAAGAGGAATGCTGTGGGTTTGGATGACAAAATTGGTAGTGGCAGCAATGCCCAGCCTCTTGTATCTCCCTTGAGTAGTAGAATTGTTTTGCCGCAGAGTGTCAAGTCTACTGATGGAGCTGGAATCACCGACTCTGGTAGTAATAGCGACAACGCAATTGCTGGCAGAGTGTTTTCTCCTCCTGTTGTTTCAGGCTTGCAGTGGAGGTCTGGAAGTTCTTTTAATCAGAATGAAGCGGTATGGCTACACTATTCTTTTCTATATATTTTTATTTGATTTGGTTCTCTGTTTTCCAAGATTTATCATCTCTTTTTCTCTGTGGGCAAAAGATGGCTGGTTAGCTCAATTAGAGCGAAATTTTGCTGGGGCTCAAAGATGCTATAGAAACCAGCCTTCTGACTGAGATTTGTGATTTGTGTTATATCCTGTCACATTTCTTAGTTATTCTGGCCACGTGTTTTGTTCGGGAATGGAATCAGAGATTTTGAACTATCACTTATTCCTTCTCATTCTGGCTGGAATGGGTTATAATGGAATTTCTTTATTTCATTCCATTCCAATCTGCAAAAAGAGCGTATGATTAGATTAGCTCCATTCAAGAGGTGGTTTAGTTGAAATCTATAGTTTTGGCAAAATTCTCCTTATATATTTTTTCTGAGTGATGGGATCTTCCTTTATTGGACTGTCTGCATGTTTTTTTTCTGTGTGATTTGGATTTTGCATTCTTTTAAACAATGATCATTGAAATAGTTCCAAAGAAGAGATGAATTGTGGTCGCTGACACATCTTTTATCTACTCTATTCTTTCAGGGACAATTCCGAGGCAGAACTGAAATAGCACCTGATCAGCGGGAAAAGTTTCTGCAACGTTTGCAGCAAGTACAGCAACAAGGACACAGTAATCTTCTCGGTATGCCTCCTTTGGGTGGAGCAAAGCAATTTTCTGTGGCACAGCAAAACCCTTTACTGCAGCAGGTGCTTATTCCCACGGGGAATTTTTTTTTTTTTTAAATTGGGTGGAGTATTGGTTTACTTGTTTGTCTTTGTAGCTGTGTGATGCAATCAGCTTAGTCCATGACTTGAACTTGGTTTCTTGGTTTTACAGTTTAATTCCCAAAGCTCATCTGTTTCCCCGCAAGCCGGCATTAGTCTTGGATTGCAGACTGGAAATACTTTAGCGTCTGCCGCTGTCCAGCAACCAAGTTCCATACCTCAACAGTTCAGTCACCAAGGACTTACAAACACTGGTCCTAAAGATGCTGGTATGGAGATTTTCACATGTTATAGACAGTTTATCTGAACAACGGCCTGCATACAAAAGAATCGAAATTAACTTTCTGCAGCATTCAATCCCATCTTGTGTTTTTGGGCTTATCTGTTATACTGCTTCTTTAATCTCTTTTTTGAGATTTACGATTGAGTATAGACTCTTTCCTCACATTCACATGGAAATTTCGCAATCCAATGGTCATGGCAGCTTGATTTATGGAGCGTGTTCTTTTGTTCTTCAAATCTGACTACATTAGCATTGGATAATTTCTGGAATGCTTGTCAAAATCTCCCATTTGCATGCTGCTGCACCATTATTCAAATATTCCAAGATCAATGAGAATCCCTCTTTATCTTGCTTTTGTTGCAGAGCCGGGCCATGGGAAAATTGAGGAGCATCAGACAGAGCAGATTGCCCCCGAGGATTCGAGCGGGGATTCTGTTCTTCGCTCTAGCATTAGCAAGAATACAATGAATGAGGATGATTTGAAATCGCCGCACTCATTAGATGTTCGTCTGAATCCTACAGATCAACAGGTTCTCATTTCCATCTGGTTTGAGACCGGTTAACCAATAGCTCTAGCATTAGCAAGAATACAATGAATGAGGATGATTTGAAATCGCCGCACTCATTAGATGTTCGTCTGAATCCTACAGATCAACAGGTTCTCATTTTCATCTGGTTTGAGACCGGTTAACCAATAGTTTGCTTTCTTTCATGTTTCTAGGTGGGAGTATCTGGTTCACTGAGCGAACCTATCTCGGTCACAAAAGAGATTGATTTATCCCCTGGACAGCCTATACTTAACACACAGTCTTCAGGAAGTCTCGGGGTGATTGGACGAAGGAGCGTTCCTGACCTAGGCGCTGTTGGCGACAGTTTTAGTGTATCACCTGTCACTCCGGGACCTGTACATGATCAACTGTATAACATGCAAATGCTTGAGGCTGGATTTCATAGACTTCCCCAACCGAAAGACTCTGAGAGGGCCAGGACCTTTACACCGGTACTGATAGCTTGTGGCAGTCTGTGTCCATTTCTACATGTCGACGCTAATAGTATTCTGTGCTTTTCTATGCAGAGGCACCCAGTAGTCACGCCTAGCAGCTACCCTCAGGTACAGGCACCAATGGTATATAACCCTGCTTTTTGGGAACGGATGGGACTCGAGCCTCACTCAGCAGACACCCTTTTCTTTGCATTTTACTTTCAGCAGGTACTTCTGGGTCTCTTTGTTCTCCTCTGGCCTTGTAGCCATGTCTTTTCTCTGTGAAACCCCCTTGTTTACTGTCTGATCTCTCTCTGCAGAACACTTACCAGCAATACTTGGCTGCAAAGGAGCTCAAGAAGCAATCCTGGAGATACCACAAGAAATATCACACCTGGTTTCAGCGTCATGAGGAGCCGAAAGTTGCTACCGACGAGTATGAACAAGGGACTTACGTTTACTTTGACTTCAACATGACGAATGATGAACTGCAGAACGGATGGTAAGTGTGTAAATTGTATTTGGCAACAAAAATTTTGTTATAACTTCCTTTGGGGTCAAACAACGTCGGACCTCATTTGCTCGTGATGTCGCAGGTGTCAGAGGATTAAGACCGAGTTTAAGTTTGAGTACAGTTACCTGGAAGATGAGTTGATGGTATGAACAGCATGGAGAAGCAGTGCAGACGGTAAATATCATCCCCCTGAAATGACTGCCGCGCAGAACCATCTTCTGAACGTATCCGACTTTTAGCGCTGTAAATCTCATTCTCGACCTTTACATGCCATGTTTCTTGGTTCCCCTTTCGCCTTCCTGTTTTTAAAATCACCCTGGTTCTAGTTGCATCCTAGAAATCTTCTATTTCCTTGGGGTACACATTTAAGTTCAGCTATTCTCTGCAAAATTGTCGGCGTACTTTTTTTTGTTTCCCATGCAAGGAATGTTGAATGTTGGTCTAGGATAATGGATTGTGCAGTCATATGCATTACCAGTCACTTGAAATAAATCCCTTTGGGAAATTTATTCTGCGTTAATCGAGTTTAAAAATTTTTAATCAGTCGTAAAGAGGACGGAAAATTATACAATGTAAAAGCCCAATGGAGCCGAAGTACAGGCTCATTCTGATATACGGGGTCGTTCATGGGCTTGGAAAAGCCCATCTAATTCATTTCCCCCGGGTCAAGCCGAAACTCAAATTTCAAATCGCAAGCCGTTTGAAATCGGCACCTTCTTCCCGCTGAACCCTAACGTCCCCAATCCCGACTATACCCGTCCCTCGTCTCTTTCTCCCGATCCGACGCTCCCTCGGCGTCGATCGTTGTCACCAAGAAAATGGAGGTCGCTCCTGCCGTCCCTCTACGATCGAGCAACAACATCAACATCCCCCCCAAGAAGACGATCGAGGGGACTTACCAGAAAAAGTCGCAGCTCGAGCACATACTCCTTCGTTCCGACACCTACATTGGCTCCGTCGAGAAGCATACTCAGATGCTTTGGGTTTACGAGGATGGGAAGATGGTTCACCGCCAGGTGACTTATGTTCTGGGCTGTACAAGATCTTTGATGAGATTCTCGTTAATGCAGCCGACAACAAGCAACGGGATCCGAGAATGGACTCTGTGACGGTGGTGATTGATGTAGAGGATAACTCGATAAGCGTTTATAATAATGGGGATGGAGTTCCCGCGGAAATTCACCAGGAGGAGAAGATGTATGTGCCGGAGTTGATCTTCGGGCATCTTCTGACTAGTAATAACTATATGATGACATGGTTAAGAAGACGACCGGTGGAAGGAACGGTTACGGCGCAAAGCTTGCTAATATTTTCTCGACGGAGTTTGTTATCGAGACTTCAGACAGCAAGCGCCAGCGCAAATACAAGCAGGTGGCTACATCGTTTTCCCATAGTTTTCCACCATTGATGATGATGAATTAGTTCAGAGAATTTGCTTAGGCGGCTTCTGATCATTGGTTTTAAATTTAATAGGTCTCCAATGGGGGAGAAGTCGAATCCAGTGATAACGAAGTGCAAGGAGGGTGGGAACTGGACCAAGGTCTCCTTCAAGCCAGACTTGGGGAAGTTCAGCATGACACATCTCGAGGATGATGTGGTTGCTCTGATGAAGAAGCGTGTGGTGGATATGGCCGGTTGCCTCGGGAAGACGGTGAAGGTTTAGCTCAACGGGAAACGTGTTTCTGTGAAAACGTTCTCCGAATATGTTGGTATATACCTGAGCTCTGCATCTGAAGAGAAACCCAATTTAACCCTCCCAAGGTTGGTGTTCTAACTCAACCTTCGCAAGTGAGGCATCGATTAGACTGGGGTAGTTGATAAGATGGTTTGTTTTGCTTAATCTGTGTAGGATTGAGGAGGTGGTAAATGACCGGTGGGAGGTTTGTGTTAGCCTTAGTGATGGGCAATTTCAACAGGTAATATGAGATAGTAGGTCTTGTCGATGAATTATCAGAGCAGCATTTTCTAGTTCATGACATCAGAAATATGTGGAATGATCAGGTCAGCTTCGTGAATTCCATTGCTACTATCAAGGGAGGTAGCCATGTGGATTACATCGCCAACCAGATAACCATCTGATGAATGTTCTGAAAAAGAAGACGAAGAATGTTAACTACAAAGCTCATAATGTGAAGGGTCATTTGTGGGTATTTGTCAATGCTCTCATTGACAATCCCGCGTTTGACTCCCAAACAAAGGAGACCCTGACGCTTCTCCCTTCCAGTTTTGGTTCATCCTGCGTGCTCTCCGAAAAATTTCTTCAGAAAGGTTGGCGTTTGTCAATGAAGGAGAAGTGCCATTGTCTTGTTTACTCTTGCCTTACTATTTCTTTTGATTTGGGATTGCAGTGGCAAAATCTGGAATTACGGAGTCTCTGCTGGCTTGGGCAAATGTCCAGCAGGGTAAACATTTTAAGAAAACTGATGGTTCAAAAAAAGGGAGCATTCGTGGGATTCCCAAGCTTGAAGACGCCAACGATGCTGGAGGAAAAAACTCTGATAAGTGCACATTGATTTTGACTGAAGGAGATTCGGCCAAGGCCCTTGCAGTGAGTCCAGTTTTCTCATTACACTAATGGGAAATTTTTTATTTTAAATCAACCTGACAACTTTATTTTTGTACAGATGGCTGGGCTGTCTGTTGTTGGTAGAGATCATTCTGGCGTGTTTCCATTGAGAGGTAAACTTCTCAATGTGAGGGAAGCCCCCCACACCCAAATTCTGGAGAACAAAGAAATTCAGAACATCAAGCAGATACTTGGTTTGCAACAGAATAAGGACTATGACAATGTCAAGTCTTTGAGATATGTTCATCTCATGATCATGACGGATCAGGTGCAGTTCTGGTTAATGTTTTTGCATGTTTCTATTCCTTTATTATGTATTGTCAGTGCTGCTGTACCAATGTGCTCTTTCTTCTCGTACCCCTCACAGGATCATGATGGGTCTCACATCAAAGGACTCCTGATTAATTTTATTCATCCATTCTGGCCATCCTTGCTAAAAGTTCCATCCTTTTTATTAGAATTCATTACCCCAATTGTGAAGGTAATAAAGATCGGACTTAACACCCACTATTCTTGGGCAGCATTTGAGTTCTAATTTTTTCTGCGTGCAGGCAACAAACAAAAGGGGCGGGGAAATTAGCTTTTATACCATGCCGGAATATAATTCATGGAAGGAGAGTTTGAATGGCAATTCAAATGGGTGGACAATAAAGTATTATAAGGTCTGCTTCGCTGGCAGTATTGAAAAGAAAAACTAAATTTGATGACAGTCTGGAGTTGTCAACATGCTTAATGAATCTTGCTTTCTGTTGCAGGGTCTGGGCACAAATACCTCCCAGGAAGGGAAGCAGTACTTCAACGATCTTGAAAAGCATAAAAAGGATTTCATTTGGGTTGATGATCAGGCCGGTGAAGCCATTGAGCTTGCTTTTAGCAAGAAAAAAATTGAAGCAAGAAAGAATTGGCTTAGACAATTTGAGGTAAAGAAAATTTTTACGGATATTGGGCTCTGTAATGAGGCAAGTGAATTACAGGCATTGCATTGTCTTTTTGCAGCCTGGCACCTATCTTGATCAGAAGGCAAAGCTGATAAAGTACAGTGATTTTGTAAAACAAGGAGCTCATCTTATTTTCGATGGCAGATCTCCAGAGGTCGATTCCTTCAGTCATCAATGGCCTAAAACCTGGTCAAAGAAAGATCCTGTTCTGCTCATTCAAGAGGAATTTTGTGAAGGAAGCCAAAGTTTCCCAGTTTTCTGGTTATGTCTCTGAACATTCTGCTTATCACCACGGGGAACAGAGTCTTGCTAGCACCATCGTTGGCATGGCGCAAGATTTTGTAGGCAGCAACAACATCAACCTTTTTACGCCAAAAGGCCAGTTTGGCACTCGCAACATGGTTAGCCTTGCACTTAAATTCTAGCCTGGATAAATGTGTGGTTGCTTGTTACGGTACAAGTCTGACAAATGAGCTTCCCATTGTTCTTGCAGGGTGGGAAAGATCATGCAAGCCCCAGATACTTATTCACAAAGCTTGAAACTATCACCTGTTTCTTGTTCCCCAAGGATGATGACAAGCTTCTGGACTATCTACACGAGGATGGACAATCTATTGAACCAGTCTGGTAACAATCCCAGCAACACGAGCTATTTTTCCATCTTTTTGTCTGTGTGTAGTTACTGAGCTGATCTGAGCTCTGGCTATTCCATTACACAGGTATATTCCAGTCATACCTATGGTTCTAGTGAATGGTAGCGAAGGAACTGGAACAGGATGGAGTTCTTATGTCCCAAACTACAACCCCAGGGACATCATTGCCAACTTAAGACGTCTGCTTAATGGTGAATTGATGGAGCCAATGGATCCTTGGTATAGAGGATTCAATGGCACCATCGAGAAAACAGCCACCAAGGAAGCCGGTGTGAGCTACACAGTCTCGGTTTAGATAAGGAAGTGGACACAAGACTACAGGGAGTTCCTTGATGCATTGAGTGGTGGAGATAAGGACAAGATGAAAGAGCCACTTGTGAAGGTATGATTTGGTTAAAAATTCTTGTCATCGACCCTTTTGATTCCTTTGCATGTTAACTCACATCACCAACTTCTCCAGGAGTATAAGCAATACAGAGACGATGTTACAGTAAATTTCGAAGTCTCCTTAACCGAGGAGAACATGATAATGGCCAGACAAGAGGGCCTGATGAAGAAATTCAAGTTGACTTCCTTAATCAGCACGAGCAACATGCACCTGTTTGACTCGAAGGGAGTGATTAAGAAATATGACTGCCCGGAACAAAGTAAGTTTTTATGCTTTTTATATCATCTGACAGCTTTTTTTCCTAAATCAAATTGCCACCGATTCATTTCCATTCTGCCTTATTTTATGCAGTTCTCGAAGAGTTTTTCCACTTGAGGCTAGAATACTAGGTAAAGAGAAAGGTAATATTACTTTATCTATTTAAAATCGATGCCAATGTTCTTCTCCTTTCTCATCCTTGAGAAATGTTGTCTGTGGCAGAAAGTTTAACTGGACAACCTTGAGTTTGACTTGCTAATACTCGACAACAAAGTCAGGTTCATTCTCGGGGTAGTCAGAGGAGAAATCATCGTCAACAATCGGAAGAGGGCAGATTTATTCATGGAGTTGCAGGCAAAAGGCTTCACTCCCTACAGGAAGAAGTCCAATACTGACGATATGGCAGTTGCTGGGGCCACAGATCAGGTAGAGGTTGTAGAGGAAAACTCAGAGACACAGGCACTCCCTGGAGGAGATTTGCAGGCCAGCGACTATGAATACCTCCTCTCCCTGGCTATCGGTCGGTACTTTGACTTTGGAAAAGGTTCAGCAACTATGAGCTGACAAGGAGAGGCTTGTCGGTGAGGTCGATGAGCTGAGAAAAGCAACTCCGGAGAAGTTGTGGCTGAAGGACCTTGAAGCACTCGAGGAGCAACTCGGTGTATTGTTCTCTCTCTTTTCATTGACAGTACATGATTTTTTAAAAAAATCTTTGTGTTAACAATGCGGTATTTCTGTACACCTTCTGCGGCTGACTGCAGGAGCTTGAAAAAGAGGCTGCCGAATTCGAAAAAGAAAGGAAGCAGAAGACGTATGTTGGCAATGGGGCTGGGACTAAGGCCCCAAGGCAGGCAGGAAAAAATGCCTGGAAAAAAACCGGAAAAGTCGCCAAGGCTCAACCTGACGCTGCCCAACCTTCATCAACTACAATGGCTGCTGATATAGGTCCTCGAGCAAAAGATTATTTGCCTAGCTACTTTTGTTTTGTTTAAACCTGGCTTCACAAATTTGGCATGTAATGATCAGCAAATGCAGGCAAGGTCGCAAATCCCCGAGGACGAGCAGCTGCAAAGAAAAGACTCCTGCTTCTAAGGTCTTTTGAGTTCATTCCAGTTTCTTCTTTTCCCATTGCGCTTGTGAATCTGCTTTCTGAATTTTTTATTGCCATACTGTACCTTCCATCATCAGGCAACACAACCGAAGCAGGTCATGGCAATGGCGGAAGAAGACGACGACGAAGTGCTTGAACTAAAGGACTGTTTAGCTGCATATAACCTGGAATCTTCCCCAGAAAATCAAGCAGGCAAGCCTCGAGCGACCCACAGCCCATCAACACCTAGCTGCTCTTTCCATTGAGCTATCCTGCTTAATTCATTTGGTGTTGACTCTACAGTGCCACAGAATGGTAATGCCGCCAGACCAGCCAAGACTAGAGAACCGAGGAGGGCTGCCCCAAGGAAGAAGCCAACCATCAGACTTTCGGACACATCCGAGGAAGAGGCCGATGAGGCAGTGAGTGATGATGCCTATGACATATCCCCAGGCGAGGCTCCGGCAAAGGCAGGGAGGAAACCTCGGGTAGCCGCGGCAGTATCCAAGAAGAGGGGCCCGGCGAAGAAAGCCGATTCAAAGCAGATGGTCTTGACTGACAAACTGAAGCCGGCAGAGAGCACGGGGATTTCCCCGGAGAAGAAGGTGAGGAAGACGAGGGCATCTCCCTTCCACAAGAAGAGCAGTTCGGTCCTCCAAACGGAAGGCCCCGGCACATCCGAAGCCTCGAGCGTGAGGCCACGGAGGGCTAGCCGCAAGCAGACGAGGTATGTGGTGAGCGACGACTCGGACAGCGTGAAGGCGACGGAGGACTCCGAATTCGAGGAGGACGAAGATTAGAGGATGTGCTGACGTGTGAATGGCACGTTAGTGACGCCATGATGTCAACGTAGCGAATTATCCGTCAAAAACTCGCCCCAAAATTTGCTTTTCCTCTGAGTCATTCTCTGCTCCCATGTTCTTGTAATTTTCCTTTTGTCTGTTTTCACTCACACCATGCACGTCCTCGTCCGGTCCATAACAACCTCGGACCAGCGAAAACGCATCCAAGGCCAACCCCCCCCCCCCCCCCCCCCCCCTCCCGTACACATAATAACCGCTACAGCATTGTTGCCTGCCCCTCGTTAGATCTGCCCGGTAACAAGAGGAAGAAGAGAAGGCAGAGTACAGCCCGAGCTTTTTTGACGTTTCATGGAGTCCCACCATCCCTCGGGGGAGAAAGGAACGAAAATGGAGACGTGCCGCCATTCAACGACGACGATCCTCTCCCTCTGTTCGACGCGGACAGGACCGTGTTGAAGGGGCTTGCAGGGAGCGGGATCGAGGTCATGGTTGCTGTCCCGAATGAGATGCTCGAGACCATGAATAATTACGATAAGGCTGTGGAGTGGGTGAAGAAGAACGTCACAGCTTATAACTTCACTGGCGGAGTCGACATCAGGTGAGGGATTATCCGCAAATGTGATCAGCGATGCCTGACACTGCGTTCTTCTTTCATATTAGACGAATTGGTTGATTAGGCCTCTATTTGGATGTCACTTGCAGATATGTCGCCATCGGGAACGAACCGTTCCTCAGTGCATAAAACGGGACATATCTTAATACCATCTTCCCGGCTCTACATAACATCCAGAGAGCCCTCAACGAAGCAGGTCACGGCGATATAGTAAAGGCGACTGTTCCTTTCAATGCCGATGTATATAACTCTCCCGTCGACAATCCTGTCCCTTCTTCCGGGAGGTTCCGCAGCGACGTGATCGTGTAAATGCAGCTGATTGTCGATTTCTTGGCGGAGAACAAAGCTCCTTTCTCGGTTAACATTTATCCATTCCTGAGTCTTTACTTGAGTGCCAACTTCCCCAGGGACTATGCCTTCTTTGACGGCCCAAGCACGCTTATCGATAATAGGACGAAGTACATGCTAATTTTGATACGCTGGTCTCAGCTTTGAAAGCGATTGGGCACAAGGACATGCCGATTTTTGTTGGCGAGGTTGGGTGGCCTACCGACGGTGACAAGAATGCCAATTCGGCATATGCTACTAGATTTTATAACGGGCTAATGAAGAAACTTGCGGCAAACCAAGGCACACCTCTCCGACCGGGATATATTGAAGTCTACCTGTTTGGTCTCCTCGACGAGGATGCCAAGAGCATCTTGCCAAGGAACTTCGAGAGGCACTGGGGCCTCTTCAGATATGATGGGCAGCCAAAATTCCCGATCGATCTCTCCGGCAAGGGGGATAACAAGTCATTGGTTCCTGCTCAGAACGTGACGTACCAACCCCTGACATGGTGCGTGCTCAATCCCGATGCAAAGGATGTGCCGAAGCTCGATGACAACATCAACTATGCGTGTACACGTGCTGATTGCACGGCACTCACACCCGGGTCGTCATGTAGTGGTCTGGATGCACATGCGAGTGGTTCCTACGCGTTTAACTCATACTATCAGATCCAGAACCAGAACCCCCAGAGTTGTAATTTCCAGGGCTTGGCTAAGATCACCACCAGCAACATTTCACAGGCCAACTGCAACTTCACCATTCAGATTGTTTATTCTTCTTCCACAACGGTCTGGCCCTCTCTCAAGATCTTGGCCCTCACCCTGGCCTCCAGCATCCTGTTGATTTAAAGCCTTTTTGCTCTCCTTTTGTTGTGATTTCCTAGTAGACAGAAGATACCTGTATTTCATTCGTTTCGTTGCTCCATAACCTCAGTTATTCTTTGCACCCATCGGGTGCTTCCAAAAGATCAGATTTTCCTCTCTGCTTGTTGATTGATGGGAATTTGGAAGGAATATTTGGTAAAAAACATGAATACGGCTTTCCGATTAACGTCATCAGCTTTGCAAGCGACACTAAAAAATTCCTCAGCCTGCATAACAATGCTAAAGGGGATATTAACATTACATCCTATCCGTTTACATTTACCTGTCAGGGAAAATCACTGGGTCCTCCGGTGAAAATGTTAACTCATGCTTGCCACATTGCATAGTCCAGGCTGAATCCTTAGTTTGATAATGTTACCTGCTGAGAAAAAGTGGCGTGTCTGAAGAAACGGATTACGGCTCACATCCACAATAATTTTGCAGTAAAGGAAGGAAATCTAAAGTTATTCAGAAAAGCAGAATCCCAAAAATGTATGGGCGATCAAACATCTCATGCCAGGGTTAGTGAAGTTTTAAAGTTGTTGTCAGATTGTAGAAACAGGAAACCAAATGGGAAATATGATATACCTCATTTTCCTGAATAAGGTTTCGCCAGATATTGATGCCATTCTTCTGGAGTTCCCTTCCTCGATCTAAGCATCCTAATGGCTTCGCCTGTTAATGGTATGGCCAGAAGATCATAGTCTTTTGGAGCCTGTGACAAGTGTATTTTTTCCGGGTTAGTTCAAGATACACAAGAATGGCTTCTAAAAGAGCGGAAAGGAATAGCCATGGCTATTTTTATACCTTGGGAATATTAACTAGTTTCATATTGGCTTCTTCAATTGTTTTCTGGCCTTTTCTCGAGTTGCACCTGGCACAAGCAGCGACCTGCATGAGTAGTCCCCATTCTCAGTAATTGTCCTCAGATGACCATCACACAACAAAAAGTTTCCCTAGGAATATGCAATCCATATTGCCAACAAATGTAATGAAAGCAAATCATTAGACACATCAGCTGTTGACTAAAGTAAGACTCCCCTACGGGTCACTATTCACCACCATTATCAACAAGAGTTGAACATGCAACTAATATCCATAAGAAGATATCCTTTATCATAATAATCACTGGATGATTGTCGTTGCATGGACAGTAATTTGTTGATTGACTAGGATATGGGCTTTACCAGGTTTTCCCACTTCCATTCCCCACCACGGGCTACTGGAAGAACATGATCAACCGTCAAATTTTCTCGGGACCTACAATACCTACAAAATGCTCATACGTCATACAGTAGCTTCTGTTAGGCAATAACCAGGGAAAATAGCTGCAAAGGCATTGCACATATACAAGTTTATGACAGTTCAGCCCATGTAGAGGGAAAAGCTTACTGGCATGAATAGTTATCGCGATAAAGAATGTTTTTACGATTGAGAGTGCTTCTAATTCTTCTCCTTTTAATAACTTGCAAAAAGTCTGGAACCTGCAGCATAATGAGGTACATAGGCCAAGGAAAGGATAATAACTTTGCAGATCAGCAGCAAAAGGACCCCAAATCCTCCTAGAGGACCTGCATCACATCAGTGGCGCCATATCATAATGATGGAAATTACCCTCAAAACGGCAGGTATGTTGAAAAAGCCACTTGGGGAGTTCACAGTCTGATCATAGTATTCCAGGACATCGGCCTGGATAATGATTCATGAGGTCACAGGCCAGCAAATGCCACTCTGAAACTCAAGTCATCCAAATTTATACATGAGGAAATCTTTACCTTCTCCATGCACTCCAGGCATATGGCACGTTTCCAGCAGACAACATTCACAGGCCTGGAGAAGGGCAACAGTTGAAGAGTCATATAGAGAACACAACTCGGGATTTCACCAATTGAACTAAACCCAGTGGCATACGTCATCTACATCTAGGAGTAAATGCCCACCACTAACCTGTAAGCCAGATCCAGAACCAACCCTTTGAAGCATGCCAGTTCATCTCCCCCTTGGTACTCGAACTCATACCCATCATTCCCCAAGCAACCATTAACCCTCAAAAACCGGAACTTTCTCTCACAGCCCCTGCTTTCCACTCCACCGCAGCTATACCCAGAAACCCTCAGAAGCATTCTTGCTTCCGTAACCGATTCGACTCGTCGAACATAAGCTTCGGATTCAAGCTCACCCCCTGAGCAGCTAAGTGGGCCATAAGCATATAGTGATCCCTACCTCATCATCAACAAAATCATTGAATGAGACACATTATCCTAAGATGTCGGAAAGGCCCTGTTACCAGTCAGCCGTCATCTTTCATGGTATTGCAGTCTTAACTTAATCCAATCCCTACTCCAAAATCACATCAAAATTCTCGATTCTCGAAAATTATCTGCACTGCGACGCATGCCCATTTTGACGATTTTGCCCTCAGCCTTATCCGCAACCGACAACAAACGGACGTCGTTCGGAAACTGTTACAAAGTAAAATTTATTTAACGAAATGATAATTTAAAATTCGTATAAAAAATTACCCCACCTCAATTCCTCATATTTTTCTCCTTTTTCCGTTACCTCTCTTTCCACCTACTTTCTTTCCTTTTCTTTTTACTTTCGTGTCTTTTACTCCTTTTTAAAACGAGAGAGTTATTCCAAAACTAAACTCGGAATCAACCTTTTTTAGCATTAATTAATGAATTATGAACGTGATCGACTTATTTTATAAATTATTTTACGAAGTAATGTTATTAAAAAATATTCATTTTCGTTCTCTTCGTGTCATTACAAATCATATAAGCAAGAGTAACCTTCCAAAATTTTATTCACTTTCTCTGGAGTGATGTACATAAATACCATATAGAAGTTTCAAAAATTAAGTATTTAATTTTGTATGACTATTAAAATCCGTAATTTTACAAAAAAAAAAAGTTCAAAAACGTGTTTCTTTACCTTCACCTAACTAAAAGACGGGTTTTAAAAATTAATCTTTGATAAAAAAATAACTGATTTTCAAAACTTGCATTTGGAACACTCAGACAACAGACATTCAGATAACGTAATTGGTCAAATGTGTCTCCTTAACCTGTAAAGAATGATAAATGTGTAATTTTTTAAACTTCAAATTTTTTTTTTCGTAAAGTCAAAGATTTTTTTCGAAACGATTTTTTCGACCAGATTCCACATCCATGGGAACTTCCACATGAAGTCAAGCATTCAGACCATCGAGGTATGCTTCACATAATTTTTAAAATTTTAAAGCAATATTTTTGTACAACTCTCCGCTTCTCACCGTCTTGCTTCTGCCATTGAACCCTTCCCACTTCCCAAAACCTATAAAATCCCAACGCCCAAACCGATGCTTCCTTTCCAGTCACTCATCCCTACTAAATAACCCTAGGGGTCGTGTTCTTGATCTTTCTTGTTGATGCCAAAGTCTGAAACTTTTTAGACCACCCTAATCGGGTAATACTGGGTCACAATGCTCCTGTCGTTTTGATCTCCGCGAGATCGAAATGGGTTTTTGGGTTTCTTTCCCTGTCTCGTTGATTTAATCTTTTTGGGGACTAACATGGTGGACTGATTGCGTTTAGCTGTGGTGGTGCTGAAATCGATCGCCGTCTATGTTTTCTGGGAGGACGAACTCTGGTCGTCTCGTTAATGCAGTCGAAGTTCCAGTCCCGATTAAATGAATGATAAATTGCCGAAAGTACGAATTCAGAGGTTCTGCCGACTTGGAGAAACAAGCTGAACAACATAGAAGACTCTGAACTGGAATTGATTGCAAGAGGCATTCTGGCTGAAAACCATACTTTAGTACAGTTTTTTGGGCCATCTTTTTAATCATGTTGGCGTTGAGAGAGCTTCTCTGCAGTGGTCTCATATGACTCAGACCATTTGGTCCCGACTGTCGGAACTCATTCCATGTTACGGATTTCGTAAAACTATGGTGTAGTCATTCTGTTGTCTTACAAAATAACCACAGAAGATGCAGAAGTACTTCTAGCACATATCTATTCGAATGCTGCCCCGAAGTGTTTGGTGCCTGTGCTGTTACAAACTCGTATCACTTTCATCGATCAAATCACTTTCCATAATGATTTGCAGCACCTAGCAGCTCGTAAAGCTAGTCTTGTATAAATGTAGGAAGAACAGCCGATTTACATCAAAGGTTTGGATTGGATAACCGGTGTGCACCTTCCCAGATTTGTTTGGGGCCAATCATTATAGGCTTCAGTTGAGCCGTAGGTCCTACGCACACATAAGCATAATTGCCGTATTCTTCATGTCGGGAACCAGGGCTGTAAACGTAGTACTCGTCGAACCCGTGTCTTCCTAGTATCAGCGAATGCCTCCTGCCCTGTTTGATTGACAATACAGAGATGCTGAACTGGCTTGAAATCAGGTAGAAGTTCTGAGCTTACAGAATCAAAAGCTCACCCTGTCAATGATCGTGAAGTTCCTCGGAGCGCTCGTGTATATCAGGCTCATTTCATCTGTCAATTGCTTGTAGTTTGCAGTTTCTTCTCCTTCCAGGTCCTCTTGTACGTCCTCTTCTTTCCCGTTTACTTGCCAGCTGTTTCTCCTACTACTTTTCAGATCATCGTCTGGGTTTATTCGATGTTCCGACATAACTGGCCGTCTCTCGTAGAAATTCGAGCCTTCCAGCCCGACAGCATACGCTCCATCTGGTGTACATATGTTAAGATGGCTAAGGACAGTCCCCGTCATCTTCAGCGGCGTTGATCTCTGATTTGAGACATCGACCATAGCAGTCAGGCTTTGTTCGCAGAGAGTCAAAACATACTTCACATCCACCATGCCCGCTTGATTGCTGTTCATCAGTTCTACCTCGATGAACTCCCCCGGGTCGCCTCTAACATCTCTAATAGTCCAACCCTTAGTATTCAATCTCCAGCTAAACCCATCCTCATCCTCGAACGCCAGGTCCAAGAACATCCCGCCACGCACCACACCTTCCCCGGCATCTCCCTCCACCACAAAGCTCCTCAGGGTCTCCATCCTCTCCCCATGCCACATCGGCACCTTGTAGGAAACCACCAGTCCATGAGGCAACATTAGCACTGCTGTGCTCCCATTGTCTAACACCATCTTGGCCACGTGGCACGTGTCGCCGACCGACTTAAAGCTGACACCATGGCCGCCAAACTCCTCGGAGAGATATTCCGAGGCCGAGGCCAAGCCCGACTCTGAGTCTGAGTCTGAGTCCGAGCCTTCGTCGGCCGTCTGAGGGAAAGGGAGGGGGAACCAGGTGACCCTGCAGGAGGGAAGGGACAAGCTCCTCTTCCGAATAAGCGAAGCGACGGGGAGTCGGCGGTCGAAGAGGAGAGGGGAAGGGGATGGCGGGGAGGAGTAGGAGCAGAGCGGGGGTTGTGTGAAGGAGAGGGAAGCCATTGCCATTGCCAATGCCATGATCATCAGGTTTCATCGGCCTTATCCATTTCCTAACCGTGAGGACTTACTTTGTGATAGTCATTCAAAGATATTTCTGTTCTTCCATTCCAATTACTCGTGTGCCGCAGAAATTAAATTTAGATAAAGACCAATTTTATATTAAATTAATTTGTTTTTCAATAAAATATGCGTGTTTAGCAGGACGACTAAACACACATCTGGAAAGATTAGTTTTGTTCGAGATAAAAAAAAAAATCAGCTTGCCAAATTTAAGAAATCAGATTGCCAAACGTGATAAGAGTAGATGGTTCCAGGGGTCTCGACTGGAGATGAAATTTGTACGTATCAGACTCACATCACCCACCCAGTTCATAGATCGTGAAATAGAAATTTCAAGTTCATTAAGATGACGAGATGGCTTCAATTCATTAAGCTTAAAGATCAAGTTATTAGCTTAAGCTTGAGCATAATGCTCTATTTCTTAAGTTCATTGGGTAATTATCTAACAATAAGTTCATTAAGCCTAAACTTTTCTCTAATTTCTTAATAAGGGATGCCTTTAGTTGGTATTCAAGAATTCCTCCTAATTATATCTCAAGTTGGGTTGAGATGCAAACTCAAATTTCCGAAAGGCTATTGGCGTTAAAAAAAATGTACCCGGAGAAAACCCATTAACCTTTCTCATGAAATTTAAGAAATATCTTCTTATATGTAAGACCGACTCAAGTTAGCTCAGAATCCCTCGAATTAAAGGAATAAACTCTCAACGAGAAATTTAGATATTTCCACGACTTGTCTCGGAGGGATCATCACCTTCTCCTTGAGGAATCACGTTATGCTAGGAACTACGAAATAGAATTGTCATGGGTACAAGTCGATGTAGCTGAATTTGTGAAAGGATAACCAACAATATGTGAAAGAACACCAAAGCTTGAGCTTCGCATAAAGAAATATAATGATGAGAATAATATTTTCATTCGATCTTGAGCAGATGGAAAATATTTTCGATTGGCTTCATCTAATAGATCAAATTGTGTTAAAGCTCGGGCATACGGTTTCAAGAATAAGAAAGAAAAGAAAAAGAAATATTGTAAATGACATGGAACTTTTACACACAACTCACGAGAGTGTACATTTTAGAAATCTGATACGAGATTTGATTGAATCTAAAGACTTACGTTTTGCCGAAGTTAATGAATGTATAAATTTAAATGATAAATCGTTCGAGGATAAATCTGTGGTGATACACATGTTTGATTTGGATTGAGAAAATAAATGTATTGAACGTGATATTCAAGAAGAAGATATTGTGGCATTATATACCGAAACTGATGTCATGCTTAAATCACAGGAAATCATGAGAAAGAAACTATCATTGCCAGCAACCTCTACAATCGGTTCATCCATAAGCAGATTTTGAAATGTCCTAGTTGAGAGATTGGGAAACGTCTTGCTGGTGGCATTTGGATTCCACACATACTACAAATAAGTGTAGAAATTCTCACTGATATTTGCAGCAGAGCAAGGGAGCTCAATGGTATGTATGGTCTGTCCCAATTTGAGGAAGTGACTGTGGAAATAGTACCATCACACTCTTAATTTGCACCTGCCCACAAATAAGTCGGGCAAATGTCCTCGAGAAGCTCATAAGGCGGATCATCAGACACTTGAGCGTCAGTATGTTCGAATCTTGAGTGGAGGTCGGCGAAGTAACTTTGATTGCGGACGAGCAAGAGGTGTTCAATGGAAGAAAGTCGTAATTTCGAACCGTGATTTTATAAAATTAGAATTTTATCAATGTTGTTGTTCGAGGTATCGTCCTTTTAATAAATGAAAGTTGTTGTTAAATGTCTTTTTAATAAATCAAGAATTTTTCAAACATTGACCGACGAACTAATTTCCAAACTAACACTAATATGATGTCCATCCTTATTGGTACTTCTTAGACCAACTGCCTGCTTGCTTGTAAGATTCAAGAAAATATTTAATATTTTTTTTTATTAATCTATCGTATTTTTAATCTAAAATAAGAGTTTTAGGTTTTCTCTTATTCCTTCGATAGACAAACCAAAGTGTGATTCTAATAAATTAAATTAATTGAGACTGAAACTACTCATGTAAAAGGTAAAGCGTTGGGGACGTTTAAGGGTTTAAGAGTGGCTATCCTGTAAATAGGCTAAAAATTAGAGGTCCTCTAGGTAATTTCAGAGTCGTGCATAAAAAGAGTGAGGGTAAAACCCTAAACCTCACTCGCGACCACTTCAGCCGTTCTTCGTCACTCCGAACTTCCTCCCCGACCGGTTGTTTCGACGGCATGAGGGCTCCAAGGGGAGGCGGGTTCAGGGGTGGACGCGACGGCGGTGGCTTCAGGGGCGGCCGCGACGGCGGTGGTTTCAGGGGTGGCCGCGATGGCGGGCGTTTCGGCGGTCGTGGCGGGCGTTTCGGCGGCCGTGGCGGAGGCGGTGGATTCCGAGACGAAGGACCTCCCAGCGAAGTAGTTGGTCAGTTGTTCGGTTCTTTTGCGCGTCGTTATTATCACGTGATGTGCCAGAGATAGTGTTCAAAGGCTGCTTCTGGATTGTAATCTGGACGTTCGATTTGCGAGTTGTGGAGAGAGTTAGGATAGTTAGTTTGGCCGTTTATTACTGATTATTGTTGTAGTGTTTGTGCAGAGGTTTCGACATTTCTACATGCTTGTGAGGGAGATGCTGTGACTAAACTCACTAATGAGAAGATTCCCTACTTCAACGCCCCTATCTACTTGCAGAACAAGACTCAGATTGGGAAAGTTGACGAGATTTTCGGCCCGATCAATGAATCTGTGAGTACATGAATATACAGTGATTTTCTTTTGATTCTACCACGCGTGTATCACGCTGTTTTCTGTCTCATTTGCTCTCTGTTGCAGTGTTTCTCAATTAAAATGATGGAAGGTATTGTTGCTACATCATATGCACTTGGGGACAAATTCTTTATAGACCCGGCAAAGCTTTTACCTCTTGCGAGATTCCTTCCACAGCCCAAGTATGTGTGCCTCTCCACCGATTTTTTTTATTGTATGAGCTTTATATCCTAGTTCCACTGAAGCAATCAACCGACAGATTGAAACAGCATAAGTTTTATTTGGACATGTGTGCATTATATTATGTTCAGTTATGGCCTGGTTGCTATTTCTTGTGTTTGTGGATGAATATCCTGGATGTTAAATTGTTGACTTAAAGAAAGTAAAATTGGACCAATGGAGAAGGAAGTAGTTGATCTGCCTCAAAGTTCAAATATTTATTAGGTACAGAATAATGGTAACAATGCAATTGGATGTTGTTCTCAGTGCCTGTCTTTTGTTAATCCTCTGAGCACGTCTAAGTGTTTGGTTTTGGGTTTGAGGAATTCTCCTTTCTTAGAATATTTGTAAATAATTCTGCTGTTGAATCAGAGTCACTTTTAACCCTTAATCCGGATTTTTGCCTGTTTGCGTCATTTCTCGTTGCACGTGAAAATGTGCCAAGTTTCTATTCATTTGTTTGTAATCTGTAGGGGACAGTCAGCTGCAGCTAGAGGGGGCGGTCGTGGGGGAGGCAGAGGGAGAGGAGGCCCTGGTCGTGGTGGCAGTTTCCGGGGACGAGGTGGTCCCCGGGGTAGAGGTGGCCCTCCTAGGGGTGGGGGACGCTTCAGTGGTTTCAGGGGCAGAGGAAGATCATAGGCTGCCTTGCTGCACTGATTACCGTGCTCTTCTCATTTGGTGTTGTCATTTGTGTCGATGAAAGCAACTTAAACACTATTCTCAGCTGTTACCCTCTTAGATACAATCCTAATCCGTTGTTCTCCTTGGGCTTATGAATTGAAGGTTTTCCAGTATTTATCTGAATGACTGTAATGTGCTAGCTTCTCAAAAGGCATTTTCTCTTGTGCATTTTCCAAAAGGTTGCATCTTCATGTCATGTAGCTGAAGAAGACGATCGCTGATACACAAGCTGACATGAACAAAGCCAAATGCCGATGATCTGTCAGAAAACTTACCCATTTACAGCGTGGACTTAAGCAAGAACTTGGATTCAATCTCATTGCAGTTGTAACTACCCCGACAATATGATATACATCTTCTGACTAACAGCCCTTTGTTACCTCTAGTTCTAACATAGGAGTCAATAATAGTTCAATTAAGATCAACCTGCAACTTGATGGACATGTAAAGCAAGGTTAGAAGGGCCCCTTGTGGAAGTGGTGCATATCTTGCAAGATTCGATCCGACCCACATGGCAACAACCACAAGGGCTACTACACTACTGCTGGTTTTCCCACAAACCCAACTTGCAAACGAGAGGCACAAAGTCAGCAAGATTCCACCCCTCCCGCCCAAAATCCAAGCGATTAGGTAGCCAATCTTGTACCCAGCATCCAATTTCTTGTCCAGAAATGCCGTTAAGCTACTACAGGTCAGAGATACCCAGCAGCCAAGCGTTTGCATCATGAAAATCAGCAGGAAGGTGGACCCAAGCACCTTCATGAAGGATTCCCTTTGTTCTCCGGCATTTTCCACTTCGGCCTCATCATCCGTTTCGTGGTAAGAAAAAGATTCATCTTTGTCAGCATCGAACTCATCCCAATATTTCATCTCCTGCATCTTTTGCCTGAGCTTAGCCCACTTGTAAATCCTGAACTCGTCATAATCATCGGAACCATAACCCCGTCGGCCCCTGTATTGTCTGCCAGTGCCCTCGTGAATTTGAAGTGCCTTATCATACTGAAACCTAGAAGATTCGTTCGACAGTACCTACCCAAAAAAATTAACCAATTTGCGGAATTTCAGCCAGAGGACCGAACAGGTTCAGAACTCAGAAAGGAAAAATAACATCATTTGATTAGCATAGACTGAACAGCAGGGGAAAGATCAAGAATCCTTGGAATCTCTGAATGATTTTACTAAGCCACTTCGCTGCATAACTCCATGGCAACCGGCTACCACCAAATGATTAGCTGACTTTATCGCTACAACCGGAGAATTAATCAAGAGGATGTATGAGAAGATCCTCACTTCATATGCTCGGCGGATGCTCTTGAAGATCTCCCCAGCTCGCAGTTCCTTGCTCACGTCGGGATGATACTGTCATCATCACAAAACGAAGCTGCAAACTTCAAACTAGAGATAAAATGTTCAACTCAGTTCACAACAGAAGCCGATGAAACACCATCGATCCATCAACGGATCTTCCGACAATACCCACAGTTTCACACTCTTTAGCAAGCTCAGGCAGCTGGTCCCAATCCAGCGGAATCAACAATCATCAATATCCCCCCTACAGGCAATCCCAGGGTTACCTTGCGAGCGAGGAGACGATAAGCTCGCTTGATTTCGACGGGGGTAGCAGATCGGGCGACGCCGAGAACGTCGTAGTGATTCTGCTCCGATCCGACAGCCGCGGATGTCCCCCTCCACGATGAAGAAGCCGCGACGGGGCGGCAATGGCGACGGCGGCTGTGGTGGTGGGTTCTCCGGGGGTGGCTGATGGAACGGACCGAACCGGGGCCAGCCAGCAAGTGGGCTTGCATTCTTCCACTTCCCAATCACGAACGGGGGAGAAGGGGGGGAATGGATTCCGCGGTCTGAATCACTCAACCCACGGGCGGTTCAATTTCATCTCGAGATTTTTTTTCTGGTTCAAGGACGATTTTTGGCCTGTAGTGAAAGCAAAGAAAGATGGGAGTTTTTCTTCTACTGATTTTTTTTTTTAATTAAGAATTAGTTTTATTGGAAGCGGGAGGAGGTGATTGCGTAGGGTAACGGAAATTGACGGGCGTGAGATGAGAAGCGTCGTCGTCGGCGGCATCGGGATGGCCTCGGTTTCTTCGCCAACTCCCCGCTTATTTATACCTCCCATCCTCCACGCATCCCCGCCTGTTTCCCCTCCTTTCTCCCCGTTTCTCCGTCCCACCAACAAACTCTCCTCCTCAACTCGGTTCTCCATGGCCGCCGCTTCTCCCTCTCAGGTACGCCGGTAAATCGACTTATTTGCTTTTTTTTCTTGTTTGATTGTTAGTTTCGTTTGACTGGTCCGTTGTTATGGATTCTGTGGTGGCAGCAGACGGCACCGGTACAGGCACCCGGAGGAGTCAACCATGAGTTCAACGACGTCTTCCAGTTAGTTCAGTCTCATAACGTGAGTTAGGTTCCGCTCTCCGATGTCGTTTTGCTTTGTTGTGTTCCATGTGATCGGCCTGATCTCGATGGATCGTTGGTGTTGAGTGTGTTATAATTGGCAGGTGTTGGTCGTGGTTGTTTTATCACTGCTTCTTTTGTTGTGATCGTAGGCTAAAGCGGCAAGGCTGCCTCCTGTTGAGGAGGTCCGTACTGTGCTTGATCAGAGCGTCCGAGGCATGTTATCTACCTTCTCTCATGTAAGCAGCTGTTTGCTATATTGACCATTTGGTGGAGATTTGCAATTGGCTTCGGTTGGCTTGCCGTGGATTTAGCAAAAACATAGGATTGGAATTGGCAGTGGGGGATCTGAAGGGGATTCTTAAGATGTAAAATTGTACATTCTCCATACCGAACTAACGCAAATTTCATGTTTGACTTTGCAGAAATATGATGGATATCCTTCAGGTACGATGGTAGACTTCGCCTGTGATGTGGATGGATCTGCGATTTTGGCGACAAGCAGCCTTGCATTCCACTCGAAGGTTCATTCATGTTTTCAAACAGAAATTCGTGATTAGCCACGTGGGAATCTGTTGGTTTGTTTTTCTTTCTTTCGTGTTAATTGTATTACTAAGGACCAATTTGGGTTGTGATTGTCCAAAATCAAGATTTAAGTTATGTAGATGTTTATTATGCAATGGAAAGCAGCTGGATATTGTTATTTCTTTGTCTAAGGTTAGTTTGACATAGCTACAATAAATGTTGATTTCTTTGTGTTGACTGGGCTGCAGGACCTCTCCGCTAATCATAAATGCTCGCTTCTTGTCGCTAGAGATCCAGAGGACCGGACAGATCTAGTGATCACTCTGCATGGTGATGCCATACCCGTGAGTTTGTTGTTGTGTCCTCTGCAGGTGTTGCTCACTCTTTATTTTATTGGGGTAGCTGAATTACTCATTACACAGGTGGAAGAGAAAGATAGAGAAGCAGTTCGTGCCACATATTTATCGAAGCACCCAAATGCATTCTGGGTAATGATGTCAATTCTGTGTTTTTCTTATTGACAATATTCCGAGGAGATCTTTCGACAACCAATAATTGCAATTCTTATGTCTGTGAAGGTTGATTTTGGTGATTTCCAATTCATTCGCATCGAACCGAAGGTTGTGCGCTATGTGTCCGGTGTTGCAACAGCTTTATTACGCTCTGGAGGTCAGTGCTAGATGATAGGGTGATATTGTTTCCGTTTTAGGAAGAAGGATGTATATTTTAATTTTTTCCACATTTTCTTTAAATTTAGTTTTCCAAAAATTTATTGTCTTAAATCGGGTCATGGAATACGTTGGTGATTCTAATTAGTTGTTTTGCCTATTCTGTGCTAGAGTTTCTTAAGGAAGAATATGGGACGGCAAAGGTTGACCCCATTGCTCAGTTTTCAAAGCCTGTCGGGGTGAGGAGTTAGTGATCTAACATCAGTAAATTGACAGTAACAATTGCTTGTCTAATAAAACTTCTCCTGACAGTCTCACATGAACAGAGATCATGCTGAGGATACCAAGCTTATTGTTAGACACTGGACTTCAATTCCGGTAATCACAATCTGCACTACAATGAACCCTTATCCAAATTATTTGATGGCTGATGACTAGTATGCTTTTCTATGTGTATAAATCTTGTATTTGAGATAGGTTTTCTGGCTTCAATTTTCAATCACCTTTAAATTTTGTCTTTGTAAAGATATGCTCTCTTGTATCTACCGATGGAGCAAGGATTTATTGTTTTTTGCAGGTGGACACTGCTTATATGCTGGATTTGGATTCTCTGGGATTCAGTGTTAAGGTAATGCTAAGAGTTGTTCCATTTATTTGGTTAATGGGGGTTCTGTTTCCTGCCAATAGATCCTTAGAACTTGTCTAAGTTCATATAGTTTCATGTAATTTAGCCATCTAACCAATATGACCTTAAGTTGTTGGAAGAAAGTAGAATGTATTTTAGTCTGCTAAAGCCATTGGTGTGAACTAGGTTCATTTTTTAGTGGGTCGTGCAAAGGGGCTAAAGAACCAACTGATTTTCTCCTGCTCTGCCTGCTCAACATAATTTTTCTGAATGTCGCTCCTGACAAAGTTTTCTTTGAGCACCAGGCAACTTGCCAGGGGACTACTTTTAAGGTCCGAGTTCCTTTTCCCCGTCCAGCTGAAGATAGAAAGTGAGATATCTTTACCATGAATTCTTTTGCTGTCAGAGTGCTTTTTCTCTGAGCTATAATTTGGCCTATTGTTTTGATTGCTACATACAAAGGTTATTTGAAATTTTCAGGGATGTAAAAACTCTGATAGTGGAAATGTTGCAAGCTGCAAAGGCTAGTTGAAGTAAGTAGTGACCTTTCTTTGGGTAAAGTTAACTTTACAGATATGAAGTGCCACAATCTGCAATCACTTCTTCTGGTTCACGGTATTGAAAATGTTAGTTGTCACTGTAGGAAAGAAACCTCACTCCATGAAGGCCATCTATCGTTGTTGATCTGTTATTTCATTAATCCGATGGATCCGCGGATGTATCCATACATTTAGTACATGTTTATGGCGGAACTTTGTTCTTGTGATTCCTAATGGATCTGATGGTATTCACAGGCTCCCACACTGCGTGAACCGCTTGCGATGTGTTATCCAGATAAAAAAAAAAGAGGACTTCCCAGGGAGGATTATAATGCAGTGGTACATAGTTTCATTGCAAAACTGATTGTAACTACCTGATACACGTGTAAATTATCAACTGTTGTCGGATCAGCCCTGTTGCCTGGAAGAATATGTGGACAACTATCCACTTTGATCCTGTCACGTTGGTGGTAAACTGAATTTAACGGGTGAAATTAGATAGATCGGAGGAGCCAACAGCTAAACACGAGGATGTTGATGTATCTAGATTCGAGAGGATACTTCACTATTGGACATCCGTCTTGCTGAATAACAGACTATGACTACATCTCTTTCGTGAAACAGGACAGTCTTTTGCAATTGCAACCCTCGTGCTGCTGACCATGTGATGGCCGGCAGAGGTGTGCATCAAGTTGTTCGGAGGAATCAGTTGAATCCTCGATCCCGACATCCTGAAATTTCCTCCGGTTCCAGCTCGTTCAATTTACAGGATTACTTGGGGCATTAGGATCTTAGGGTTCTATCTAGGATTCATGTGCTTTCGCGGATGCAAAGCGACCACAAGCTCAAGTTTGGCGTGCAGATTGAGGCTGATAATCCTTTTATCCTCAATGGGAAGCGTTGAATCGAACAGATTAACTAGTATTCCCTAGATGTAAATGAGAAAGCGTAATTGAAGAATTATATGGAACGACATCTAAGTATGTTCGATCGCGGCACATGCGAGCGTACGATGCAAGGAATAATTTTGTGGGATGGGGAGGCCGAGATGGTTTCAGAGTGATTCACGTGGTAGTAAGCGTCCAACCTAACGTTCTAAGTGAAGAATAAAGATTGGCTAAAAAAGATGTTATCCTGGAGATGGAGAAATATTGGTTATTTGAACCAACCGTTCTTTCTGTGCCACTTTATGTTTCCACTAACCCTTTTCCTTTTCCCAATCAGGCCGTCAAGCTGTTTTCAAGGCGACCATGGCAAACCCAGGAAATGATCGGCTCGTTATCAACAGCCAGCAGTTGGGCCTTTCCATATACAATCGCGGCCGCCGCCACGATTCCTTCATGTAAATTTTGGACCCTCGATCGAGGATGAACTAACTAAATCTTTTGATTGGATAGATATGGATTTTCTACGGGTCGATTAAGGAGTAATTCTACACTCTGGTCGACAAGTAGAGAATTGATTTTGAAGTTTGATCGGGAGAAATATGTGGCGAACATGAAGAAAAAACAGGAAGGCAGTTTGGAGAAATTACCGTGACGTAAGTTTGCTTGATTTTTGAAGAATGTATTTCTTTTCTTTTTTTATTTACGAATGGCGACCGTGCTCCAAATCCGAAATCGAATCCAGTGATTTTTCCCGTAAACAATTTCATTCCGAACTAGAGGACCGTATAACAACACCTTTATTAGGAAATGGTGAAATTTTAGGACATTGCGAAAGCTCCACCTTACTAGTCAAAGTTATCCGTTTGATTAAACTTTCGGGGGTACATGAACAAACTAGGGCTTCCCTTTTCTTTCCATTGCTACAAAAACATCATCGAAGGGCAAAGAGAGACTTTTACTCTTGCCTTTTTCTGATCTTATGTTGCTACACCTTCGGAATAAAGTCCATCGGAGGTCGTTCATCCCGTCATTCATCCAATTAGTAAAATGGTAGTCCAATCAAATCATCTCATATCCACAATATTGGAATGCAAATCCATGCATTGTAAGTTTGATGCGGACTCAAATATTTCTTTTTTTATGAATAATTATATCAATAAATTCGCATATATTTTTAACATACTTTCATTTTCAAATCGTCGATTACTTTTAAATCAAACTTGAGTCGTATATTTCGTGTTTAGGAAAACAAGAAAGTATGCTCAAATCATATTATATGTCGGAGAGATGAGACGTAAGAAAACGACCTCCTGCGTCTGTTTCCCACGCTTATCTCGTCGTATTCTTCTTCTGTCCTTCTGAAGGCTGATCGACACACAGGTGTCTCCCTCTCCCACTTGCCTTTTTTTTTTCTTCAATCTTCAAATCAAACTCAATCAAGGAATCGTCTACCCACCCCAGATACCATCGCCACCAAACCCTCCTTATCTCCTTTGTACTCTGTACTCCTCTTCATTTGCGAAAGGAGAAGGTTTCCGGATATTAAGTCCAGATGAGGAATCCATCGGAGATTATCGATGCAGGTGCTTCTTCATCTAACATGACTAAAACGCCGCGCCGCGGCAAGATCGGGGTGAAACGAGGGCCGTGGAACCCCGAGGAGGACAAGATCCTGACCGACTACGTGAGCAAGGAAGGAGTAGGGAAGTGGAATAGCTTACCGAAGAGGGCCGGGCTGCTCCGCTGCGGGAAGAGCTGCCGTCTCCGCTGGATGAACTACCTGCGCCCCTCGATCAAGAGGGGCTTCATCGCACCAGATGAGGAAGACCTCATCCTGAGGCTTCACCGCCTGCTCGGGAACAGGTTATGTATATCCTTCTCTTTTTGCCGAAACCCTAGTCATGGCTTAGTCATTTTAGTTCACCATGGCGTTGATCCCTTCACTGTCCTCCTTTTCGTTTCCAAATATGTTTGTATAGGTGGGCTTTAATCGCGGGGAGGATTCCTGGGAGGACGGATAATGAGATCAAGAACTACTGGAACACACACCTGAGCAAGAAGCTTATTAGCCAAGGGATCGATCCGAGGACCCACAAGCCACTGGAGAACTGGAACAGTAGCCCCAGTGACTATGCCGCTGGGGGATCGAGCTTGACTTTGTTGCCAAGCCATGGGCAGAACCCTAATCCTACTTCCATAGGAAACAACGATTCCGGAGGCAATGACGGAGCAACTGCCTCCGCCGTAACCGATCACAGCAACCTGCACTTGCAGGCTCAACACGAGAGCTGGAAGAATACTCTCGAGAATGGCAAAGAAGACGTGTTATCCTCCTTCTTGGATTCTCTGATGACCGATGACGAGTACGCACTTTGGCAGCTGAGGGATGCAGCTGAGGAGGAGGCAATCGTTGGATATGTGCAGCCAGCATGGAAGAGCACGTGACAAATACGAATGAACTAGATAGATGGTCCGCCTGATTCCGCGACTTGGCTTGGTTGATTAACGGTTGTTTGTAAGAAACTCCTGTGTTTTATCTGTAAAAGTGTGGTTTTGGCTGTGTGTGAGAGAGAACAATGGAAGTACTGACCGATTCATGAACTGGAAAAACAGGAAACACTGCACCCCAAAAGAACATGGATCGATAAGTAAATGAACTCTTCACTTGACTCGACCGACTCTGTTGGTCAGATAAGATCGTTGTGCGTCGCATAGTTAAGTAAAAATTCTTTCAAAAAATGTGTTCTAATCTATATATTCAATATCATAAATTAAAATGCCTAATGGGTCGATTCAGGTATAACATATCGTGAAAGAGTAATAAATGATTTGCGTGGAAATATCAGCAAAGGCAGGTGACATGCATCGATAACAAAGGGCCACATCGAAAATTTCACATCGAAACGTGATAGATACGCTCTTGGAAGTGCGAACATGTCCTCATAAATTTCCCGGTGCTTGAAGGGGAGTGATTGAACAAAAGCTTTCTTCGCAGGGGAGCACTTCAGCTTGGCACATGCTAACATGTGGACTTACGTGTCAAGATACTTTGTAATACACGTGAATTGTGCTAGTAAATGCAACTATTTACTATTTATTAATTATTTTTCATCTCGTAATTAATTTACGATAAAGTATATCAATCTAAAATTGTCCTTAATCAAGTATAAATTAGGTTGAATTAGACTGATGAATGAAATTTCAAGTTATTCTTCTGGGTGCCTGAGTTTAATAGTATAATAGGCTCGACTTGTTTATAGATAAGAACACATGTTGAACGTATTGGTCACTTCTCTTATTAAAAGAGTGTAAATTTATCTCTTGAATAAAGACACTTATTTATTCTATGCATAGAGCTATGCACTTTGATGTCGTTAAAAGCATCTATAATCGGATTGTGAATAATGTGGTTATTGGGTATATAGCGAAACATATAGAATATAGTGTCAAGTCATAATAGGATGTATTACTCTCTTTGATTAGTGAGTTGGCCACTTTATTGATATATTAGTTATTTTAAATGCTGACAAATGTTTATCATTAAAGTTAAAATTTAGTATATATTAGAAATCAAGTAAAACGATTAATTTAGTGATGATAAATAATGCATATAAATAATCGGAATGTTAATGACACTAAGATTTTGGTTTACCATAAAAATGGCCTATTTATGCAAGACAAATACCGAAAATCTTCGGGAGTACAGTCCGAGATAGTGTGTGATGTGAGGAAACTGTCAGAAGTCATGGGTAGAGGTTGTGTACGAAGGTCGTGGGTTGCTTGAAACCATTCTCGAAGAGACTTCTCAATTTTTCGTCTTCTCTTCTTCATAAGTTTTAGAGATAATAAGCTCCTCCACTTTGAGCCGATCAACGTTTCTATTTTCTATTTATCAATATCGTTCCTCTCTCTCCAATTAGCCTACGCATATCTCTTCTTTCAATCAATAATTTATTTTCTTTTCTGATCGTCTAGATACTTCTCGATTGAGTGACCACAGTCAAAGGTCGATAATCCAAAATTTTCACCCTCCAATCAAAACTCATCGATTTTTTCTGTGAGACAAAATCTTCTCAAAATTCTTTTGTATAAATAGTTTATTAATATTGTTAACTTAAATCAACCGTCACAGCAAAGTGGAGATCGGCCATGTAGTGAGTGAGGTAGGTTGTAAAATTTTTTGAATGTGAGATAGGCCGAAAGAATAAGGCATCAGAAATAAATCGAAGGGTCGTGTATAGTACGTGGAGGTCATTTCTATAACAGTCACGTTTGAAATTCTTGAAGACGATTTCAAAACGAATTTAAGTGTTTTACAATACTGAAGGATGATTTATTTAATGTGTGTTACTATCTGATTTACATATACGGATCCCGAATCGTTTTCGAATTATTTTTCCGATGAAAGGATATGACTCTTGAGGGTGGTGTTGGTGAAAGGGTGTGTTCCTTGGGTGGGTTCTCCTTGGACAGCCACAATACTTGTAAGGGGCACATAGATTAGAAAGGGTGCTACCTCAATAGGCATGAAGGGCGATTACTTGTCGTACCCCCTTGGGAACGGTTGTATATTTTTGTGAATAGCTACGACCCCTATAAGAAGGCTTGTAAAGGGACGAAGCCAAGCATTGAGAGTTGTAAATTCTTTGTTCTAATAAAGGGTTGGGTTTACTTGAAAGGGAACGTGAGATAAACGAAAGGCTTCCGCTGAGTTGTGTGTCTTGGGTGGCTGGTCGTGCTCAAGGGCGAGACACGACGCCCACAGGGTAGTTTACTTGATAGTGCGAAATTAGCCCTGTGACAGCTACTATGGTTGTTTCAAATGAACTAACTTTCTTCACAACCCAAACTAAATCGGCCAAACTTGGTAAAAGTACAAGGACCAGAACGCGTCGTATATGGATCGTAGTACTTGCAACACATCTTCTCTTTTCGGAAGGACCGCACAAGCAATCAGTAAATTCCGGGAAACTTACCTCGAGGAAGGAGGCAAAACCGTTGGAATGAACTAAGAAGAGGTTGAGATACAGGGTCGCGAGCCGTCTCCTTCCTCTGTCCCTCCCTACCTCCCCGCCCGAACAAAGCCTTGGGGACAACCGGGGGTGGGGGGCTCGACGCCGGGTCATGCCATCATGCACGACATTAAATGGTCGATTTTTCTTTTGCTGGTAGAAGAATATTTGGTACCGGTATGGCGGATGACATGAGAAGGGAGAAGGGTAAAAGACAAAAAGAGAGGGTAAGGAGGTGGATGAGGTCTCCCATGTTGTGGAAGAGGAAAGCATACCCACTCGAACCAAACATTCCAATGGAAGAAACATCGCTGTATGAATCATGGAATTATATACTTGGAAATAAAAAAATGTCAAATGTTGGACTTCACCAAACTCCGATTTCTTCACGAAGGCCATCAAAAAGAGAAGCCTTGAAGTAATGGGCCTCCCAAATCTCCCCCTCCATCTCTTCTTCTTAGCCGACAAAGATGTCGGCTTGGCTCTTTTAAGACCACATGGCTGCATCATGTCGGTTTTACATGACATGGTCTAAACGTTTTGACTTGGTAATTTCCTCAGCCACTAAGGGATTGGGATTGAGACGAGCATGGGAATGAATTATTGCCACCGACCAACCACCCCATAATCAGAAACCGACCTAAACCCCCTCCCCCCCAAGTAATTTCCTTGCTGATCAAGACATATAAAAGTGGCCAAATCCCCTATAAATGACTCGATTCATTATCTTCCCCTTGAATTCAATCATCATCATCGGCTGTAGTTGTGAATCGGTAACATACAAGGAAGGATGCAGGAGAGGTTCGAGGAAACAGTCTCGATCCCGGGGGGAGCCGAGGGGAAGTTGAGCGACGAGGTTGCCGCGATGGAGTTGGCGGAAAACAGGGAGGTTGAGGTTGAGGTGAAGCAGGATAAGGAGGCAGAGGAGAGGCAGAGTTTCTGGAAGGAGAGGAGTCATCACCACCGCCGCCACCACCTTCATCATCCTCATGGTCACGGTCACGGTCATGGGCATGGGCATCGTCACAGTCATCCTCTCCATCATCTCCATCACGGTCACCATCATCACAAGGGGAAGTGGGAGAAGCTGGAGAAGAAGAGGATGGAGATGTGCGGCGGGAAGATTAAGAAGGGGGACGAGGGCGGTTGGAACTCCAAGTTCATCGGGAAGCTGAAGCACAAGATCGAGAAGATTGACTGGAAGATTGGGTCTCTTCAGGAGAAGAAGCTCTTCATCTTGAAGAGGATACAGGAGATAGAGGAGGAGGAAGAAAGGAAGAAAAAGGCGGGTGCTCACGTGCCGTCCGCCCCGACCCTGTTGCCCACCGATGCAGCTTAGGTTGATTGTGCGTCACTGGCGAATCGATCATCGACTTCATGGGTGACCGGCAGCTTAGTATTATCGTTCTGTATCGTCGGCGAATCGATTAAGGCTTACATGTGTGACGGCCTGTGGTGTGGTATGGCCGAATAAATCGACGATCTGTTGTGTTGTGACTGGTTGTGATTCCAGTGCTTTGTTGTTGGATGTATTCAGATCTTGTGTAAAGGAACATGAATTTGCCATTTGCAAGATGATATTAGATTTTGCTACGAGAGCTTGAACATCAACAAAAATGTATGACCTATGGCATAAGATGCTCTTTCGAACAACACGCGCACATAAGTCTTCCCGGGTCACTGTACGAGGAACCGTCAATCAAACAAACAGAAAGGAGATCATATCACTTCTCACATGGTTTCAGAGGATCACTGCCGCAATTGAGGCCGCTAGGGGGATCCAGTATCTGCATACCGGGATAGTCCCGGGTTTATATTCGAACAAACTGAAAACAACTGATGTTATCTTGGATCTAGCGGAGATTAGCAGCTATAATCTCTCTGCTGGCCGATGAATTGGTGAAGGCAAAGGTGTGGTCCAATATAGTCAGGGTACTTCTTTAAGATTACTTTATCTGTTATTTTGTCCATTGACAATAGCATTCTGTGGGGCTTCACGTAGGATGGCAACAAGTTGATTTCCGGTGGATCAAAGGATAATGTTGAGGTGAAAAATCCCTTTCAGTCATGTTATTGCTTATTATTTGAGGGTCGATGTGGGATTTCGAAAACTGAATTTCCTCCTACGTTCTGTGTTCAGTGAAAGGAATGGCAGATCGACATCTACGACTTTGGAATGATCTTGCTTGAGATTGTAACCAGAATGCCCTTCCAATCGACGAGGGAGGTTGATCTCACAGGGATCAGGCAAGTCCTAAGTTTTAGATAATTCGGTTAAGGACAATGACTTCAGTATTCTTGTCCCTTATTTTGCCGGATACAGCTGCAATCCCTGATTGTGGGAAGCAACAAAGCTGCTCGAAGGGGAATGATCGACCCCTCTAATGAAAGTACATGCACTGACCAATCAATTCGGACAATGACCGAGATCTAGACGAGATGCCTGAACATCAAACCCACTGAAAGACTGGCCATAGAGGATGTGATATGGAACTTGCAGTTTGCCCCTCAGATGAAGGAAGCATGTCGGGGCGACTATCAGAGCAGTGACGGGTCTCCCCAGGTCTCCTTCACAAGTCCCTCCCATACACATCACCTTCGGCTAGAATAAGACCACGAAGTCTGCAAACCACGTTTACTGATCTCTATCTGTGAAATCAGTTACTGCAGTAAAAAAAGAGGCAAAAAACCAAAAGGAGATTGGATGGAACGTTATGGCATGGCATGAATGCACGCCTTTCTTCAAGGGGCCACAAGAAAAACACATTTCTTGCGCAGCCCCTCGCAGTTGATGATCATTCTGGAACGGACATGATCAAATCACCTTTTTCTTGTTGATTGCAGGCAAAAACCAAACCACCCCAAGTGGAAAAAAATCAGTTAATCTGGATCTTCTTCTTGTTTCTTACAAAACATGTAGACGTCTCTCTCTTTGTCTTGCCAAACTCCACACCCTCCCCGCCCCCTACCCCATCACGCAACCAACGTGCCCCCTCCAACCTTCTCCCCCATATAAAGTCACGGCTGTAATGGCGAATTCTCCGAATCTGAAACTCTTCCCCCCCTACCAGCCCATGGACGAGTATCATGGTAATGGCGCGAGTTCTGGCCCATCGGAGGGGCGACGGAAGGGGCCTCCCTCGTCATCATCATCTTCAAAGAACGGTTCCTCTTCTTCCTGTAGCAAGGGCTCAGGGGAGATTGATGGATGTGCGGCGCCACAGACTGTGCCTTGCGGGGCATGCAAGTTCCTCAGGAGGAAGTGCGTGAGTGGCTGCATATTCGCACCATACTTTGGGACAGATCAGGGTGCCGCAAAGTTTGCTGCGGTGCATAAGGTGTTTGGCGCCAGTAACGCCTCGAAGCTCCTGCTGCACATCCCAGTTTCCAGGAGGCAAGACGCGGTGATGACCATAAGCTACGAGGCTCAGGCGAGGCTCACTGATCCTGTTTACGGATGCGCGTCCACCATCCTTGCGCTGCAACAACAGGTTTTTGCTTGTCTATTCTTGTTCCTTAGGGGTGGTTTTCTCCCAACTTAATACCCCGGAACCTAGAAAGATCTTTTATTAATTATCAAATAACATTACATGAAATCAAAGCAAGTGGGCATGTAACTATCGATGCATCAAAATCCCAAGCCATGGCACTCTCATGATATTCTTCTGCAGGTGGCAGCCGTGAGAACTGAGCTAGCCCTCGTGCAAGCCCAGCTGATGAACAACCACTATGCTGCAGTCCCGGGGTCGGCTCAGCAGCATCACCACCAGCAGCTTCATCCGTCCTCACACCGCCATCTCAACACCCCCATAACCATGCAGCCAGCATACTCCAACAACTCCTCTGCAACCTCCAACATAATCAACATGGGGAGCTTTGCGCCTGGGTTCGATGTCCCGGCGGCAGCATCCTCCTCACACAACCTGGAAAGCCTCCACTTCTCCCCGAGGGACAAGGAGGAGGAAGAGTCAGAGAGCCGGATCCCATCTGCCTTCGCAGCCGACTTCCGTCGCCATTGAATTTCATCTGATAGCATAGATTCCCCTCATCTAGTGGGAGCCCGCCTGCCTTCTCTTCAGTTTAGTTCTCTTGTCATCCATCATCCAATTTTTCGTTCGAACCTAAGACTCAGATTAATCGACTTGATCATTCCATTGATGTCAATTTTGATGTATCATGGTGGAACTGAGATCAAGACTTTTGCTGAAAACCTGTACATACAGATGTCTTTTCTTTTTTTTGGGGGGGGGGGGGGGGAGGATCTTTTGTCCCTCACCGGTTGGAAAATAGAATGGGAAGGGGGCTCCTATCTATATAAACGAAGCTCGGGTGTCATTGGAACATACTTACCTGGACGGGGTCAACGGGCGATCAACAAGGCCTGTGGTCTAGGCTTGTGACCTCCATTGCACATTGCGGAGGGGCGCCAGCCTAAGGTCTGTCCTCAGTGGCAGAGCCTACGTCATAATTTGTGGCAGCGGGGGCCTGCGTACGCGCGGCCCCTACCCAATTCTTTAGTAAGAGGCTTATTTGTGGCGAACCTACCCGCCTAATAGTAGTTTTGATCTGGTCCAACCATCCCTGGCTTCGGCTCGGACATTACAAATTGAAGTCACGTTCAACGAAATAAACCAACCAAGGGCGTATCACAGTCAAAATCCCTAATTCAGCTCTCTTTTAACCTTCCACGCCAAGTGTCAGAAACCCCATTAAACAACGAAATCTTCCCAGCCTGCACATTTCCATCTCCCGTCCATATTCTTCGATAATTCCCCCTCTCCAGCTCCCTTCAGTCGGATCGATGGATCACCCACCGGAGTCCGATTTGGGCCACCTTAGCTCCGGAATCTCTCCGACCTCATCCCAATCCCTAACGAAGACCGTCAATGGTTCCCACAGCTTCGTGATCCAGGGATACTCCCTCGCCAAGGGCATGGGCGTCGGGAAGCACATCGCCAGCGAGAATTTCATCGTCCGGGGTTACCATTGGGCGATTTACTTCTACCCCGACGGGAAGAACCCCGAGGACAACTCCGCGTACGTGGCTGTGTTCATCGCCCTGGCCAGCGAGGGTACCGACGTTAGGGCGCTGTTCGTGCTTACCCTGTTCGATCAGAGCGGGAAGGGGAAGCATAAGGTTCACAGTCACTTCGACCGGTCGCTTGAGAGCGGGCCTTATGCACTTTAGTGTCGCGGCAGCATGTGGTAAGGGGCTCCGTGTTTTTCGTTAGTGGTCGTAGCTTCTTTCTTTGGAATTTTGCTGTGTTGCTTACCCTGTCTTTTACCCAATTTACCTGATGGCCTTGTACCGATGCAGGACTACTCCATCCTTTGATTATTCGGTGTTGTTTTTCTTTCATTCTAGGGGCTACAAGCGCTTCTACCGACGGACTATGCTTGAAACATCTGATTTTCTCAAAGATGACTGTTTGAAAATCAACTGCACTGTAGGGGTTGCAGTCTCTGAGACTGATTGCCCGAGATTAGATTCTATGCAGGTTACTGAATCGGACATAGGTGCACATTTTTTTATTTTTATTGGACAATGAGGAAGGTTCGGATGTGACCTTTAATGTTTCCGGGGAGAAATTTAGAGTGAACAAGCTACTATTATCTGCGAGATCAGCCGTGTTTGAATCCGAATTCTTAACTGGAATGGAGGAGGATGACCAAGAAGTAATTGTTGAAGACATGGAACCTAGAGTGTTTAAGGTAATTTTTAGTTGTGCAGCGTCTTCCGGAATGTGAAATGTTCTTCCTTGATTGACCATTCCCGTGCGTTGGTTGATCAGGCCTTGTTGCATTTCATCTATAGAGACAATTTGGATGAGGACGAGGAGTGACACCTAAGTCTTCTTACTGTTCATCGACTGAACCAGAAACATTGACCTCAAAGCTTCTGGCAGCCACTGACAGATACTGCTTACCTAGGCTGAAGCTAATATGCGAATCAATTCTATGTAAGGATATAGCTGTGGATTCAGATGATTTTGGCCCTCGCCAATCGCCATCATGCTGAGGATCTAAAATTCATCTGTCTGAAGTTTGCCGTAGAGAACCCTGTTGGTAAACATCTCCAGTCCACATTTTGTCAAAGGACCTTTGTTTTCCTTCCCTCTTCTACATTATGGGCGATTTGGGGAGGACAAGGATAAAAACTCGTGCTTGTTGAAAAAAATGATGGTCTGAGTTGATTTCTGAGTAGATGGGATAAACTGTCCTGAAAAGTTGAGCAGTTCTTTTGGGAGAAGGTCACTGATTCGGAGGGTATTGTAGATTGAAATATTGGTGTAAGTAAATGGGGTCTGACTTCATTGTATTAAGTCGCTATTGCACAATGCCATCCTCAAGTCCGCCAGAACCGTAACTGTGACAGCTGATGCACTTTGTTTTCTGACTAGAGGGATAAACTGAAACGTGGTGTGGTGGAAGTCTCGTGTGATTTATTTGTTAATGTCGTCATCGTCTCTTGCTTTTCCCTTGGACTATTTTCTTGTCTATCAACACGCATATTTGGTTGTTCCAGTCCCATATTCTGTACATTTGGGAGAAAATTGGTTGTTGCTCAAGAATGTATTGGGATAGGAAAATGTGGTATCCAATGATGTTTTCTTGTAAAAGCATTTTGACCAATTATCTTCTGGAGTGGTATTAGTTGTGTGCTTCATTGAATGGTTATTCACCAATATCCACAGTCATGAACGTGAAACTTGTCCATGGATGCTGCATGTGGGTGGCCTAAAGCTGCAAAATCACAGCAATGAAATTAAGAAGATACTTCTCTTCCCCTGGAGTTCAGTGCTGGTGTCTCTTTGAGTTGCGATACTTAACCTTTTGCTCTTATTGCAGCCGTGATGCGCTCTGATGGGTTTGAATACTTGAAGGAGAAATGCCCATCCCTACAGTCAGAGATCTTAAAGGCATTGGCAGGCTGTGACGAAGAAGTTAGTGGAGGAGGAAAGAGTCAAGACGTGTGCCCCCAATTCTCTTGCTGCACAACCAATCAGACTGTAAACCCACAGTTCTGGGCGAACTTAAAATGTAAGATCTCAGACTTTGTGGGACCACATCAAGGCAGGCAGTGACACGACTAGCAGTTGGAATCCCGGAGAGAAAGAAGCTGAAGGAGCGGAACATTTCCGTTGTGGAAATAATCATAGGAGAGCAAGAATCTGTACAGAAGGATGAAAATGGGTAAGGGGAAGTTCCTGGATGAGGCTGCCCTCATTTCCTCCTCATTTGTGTTGTCCTTTAGATGATTCCTGTGTTTCATATATTTGACGTTTTAGACCTTGGAGTACTAATAACAAGATGCTTGTTTTGTTAAAATTCCTTCACCTGTTGTTGTATAGTTTTTATAGCTGATCCCTAGGCAGAATTCAACTTTTGACTCCCCCCTGCATTTTCAGGGATGTAAAGTCTGAAGAAAAAGTTTGTATCTGATTTTGTAACTGCGCTTGTCTTTCTTGTTCCGTGCTGCTTGGTTCCAGATTTCCGCAGGTGTGGGTTTGGCAAGCATGATGCAACAGAAATGAACACATTTTTTGTTAGTATCAGCTCTTGAGCGTGCATTTCGGTCATGGAATAAGTAGCATAAATGCCGCAATCAACGTGCTCTCGTACTTTGCGGCCAGAGGATCTACACGAACAACAATGGTGAAGTTGAACGAACATCTGAAACTGCGCTTCCGAGCCAAAGGAGCCACCAGTCATTCATCTATATTAAGAAGATTCCCACTGCTAAAAGAGAAGCCCCTGAGGACAACTAACAAACTATTCCCGGAACTCTAATTGAAATGCCACTCGTGGTAGGCAACGCCTGATTCCACATGGATGCAACTTCTGAGAAGTTAGAGAATGCCAGTGCTCGAGGGGTGGCGGGACTGCCAGGAGATCTTGGATGTATTTTACACTCAGAAGTAGCGAGCAATTTAGCGAGAATCCCAATCCTTCAACTTTTTGCTTCCTTTCGGTTTGGTAACGGGGGCATTCATCCCTGCCATCTTCGCATTATACTTGGCTCTGAGAGGGTCGTTGTACGTCCAACTGCAAAATCAAACAAGCAACAAGTCAATTATAAAACAATTCCGATCATCATCGTGCATTGTTATAGAATGATACTCTCCAACAAACGACGAGGTGAGAGTCTACGGCAAGGAAGCATAGACAATTCATAGCAAGTTTCAATAAAGGATGAAGCCGATCGACTTACGGATTGTTCCAGTCAGTGGTATCCTCATTGACGAGGTGAGTCCATTTAGTCCTTCCACTGCGACCAAAGTGTTTGACTTGCATAACCTTAGGCAAAATTGTTTTATCCATCTTATCTTCTCCAGTTGGAGCAGAGAAGTCTTGACCATAGATGCCATCAGTTCCGGCAGTTCCAGCACGATCATCAGCATCGGACTGGAAGAAAGCACCTTTGTGGTAGTATTTCTGCATGAACCTCCACTTCTGCTTGGGTTGTGCCCCTGGTTTTGGATTCTTTCTCTCCCACTCTCTCCTTTCTTCTTCTGTCATGTTTCTCACCTAAATAAAATGCAAGCAATTAGTGGCTTATCCGACTGTAATTGAGATCAGCATATCAAACAAAACTAGGGGGGAATCAGAACCCTAAAGTTTACCTTTTCAATCTCCTCCTTCTCCTTCAATATTGCTTCGCGATCATCACGGTCTCTCTTAATCCTCGCAATCTCCCTCACCTTCCAGGCCTCATACTCCTCAGCCTCATTGAGCTCGTCGTCAGTCTCAACATCAGCAACATTTGCCTCCGACTCCATGTTCTTCTGGATCTCCTCATCTTTCCTGATTTCCTCGACCACAATCTGCTTAGTCTCTATCTTTCTCTCGGCCTGTCTCTTCTTTACGAGCTCCTCAAGTGCCCGTTCTTCCGCTTCAAGCCGCTCCCGCTCGGCAATCGTATCCCTCTCTGACTTAGGCACAAAAACAGGCTTCACCATAGCAATGCCCGGAGCATCTTCATCCGAGTCAGTCTCGTACTCGGACTCCTCCTCTTCCTCTTCCTCTTCTTCCTCCTCCACCTCGGGAAGCAGAGGAACCTCCTCCTGTTGCCTCAGCAGATTCCTCTCCTTAATCCTCCTCCTCCTCTCCTCCAAAGCCTCCTCGTCCTCCTCCTCGGCTTCCAGCCCTTCCTGCCTCCCGCTCTCCTCCTCGAGTGTAGAAACAATCTCCGCCTGCCGTATACGCCGATGATCCGCCCTTACCTCATCCCGATTGTCGATCCTGCTCTCGGCCAGACGCCGAAGCCTGGGATCGTCCTTCTGGACGACGCCTGAGTCATCCCGCGATGGGAAAGCCTTCTCCAGTGTGGCAGCCCTCGCCATCCTGATGTCCCCATCCTCGTCCGCATCGTCAGCCCACTCGGGGGCTTTCCCGGGCCAATACCTCTTGACCTTCGTCTGGCCTATCTTACCCCTAAGCTTATCCCTTATTGCGATCACTGTGTCGCTAACTCCTGCCGTCACCGACATCTTTTCCAACTATACCAACCTCCCGAGCTTCCGAAAACCCTAGCGACCCAAATCCCTTCAAAATCAAGGACGGAATACCAGATCAACCGCTCGAAGACATCAATCCCTAGATTTCAAGAAGGATTACTCCATGGAATCCATAAAAATTACATACCTTTCGATCGAGATGTGACAACAGCAAGACAAAATTAGGGATTCCTCCCAGGGAGAAGGTGAAGGAAGGAAGCCGTGGTCTAATCTGATTTCTACGAGTTGTAGCGGGCCTAAAGTCGGATCAATTGACCCGACCCGTTTTTCGATAAATGGGCTACAGGCCCAATTTGATTCCGCCGGCCCATTTTGCGTTTTCAAATGGAATTCGAATTATCTATGTCGTATCAACCCCTGATTCATGGTGGAGTAAAAGATCGAGGCCAATATCGATGTGTTCAAAGCTGTTGTTTTCCGCGAATTAGTAACTCTTTCCAGTGCCTAACAATCGCCCTCCCGCCTGCCTCTGTGTGTGTGTGTTCTGTCCCGATTTGTCATATTTACACTTCAGGAATTTGAAAAGAATGTAAGATTTTCAGGTTCTGCCTTCCCTATGTTAAGGCCTGCCGATGACGCAGCTCCCGCTCTCGGTTCATCACCTCCAGGCGAGAAGGGATGGTGGCGTCAAAGTGCGCGCTCTGTGGATTCTCTCCGTAGGCGATGTAGTATGCGGAAACGGAAGCTTGTGCCCATGCTGTTCCGATTCGAACCTGAGGAATGACCAGGACAAGCGTCAGCGTATTGAAACAGCGAAAGGCGATGTTTTAGGATAGGGTTAGTTCTTGCCATCAAGTAGCCGATCACTAGAGAATAAACCGCGGCTTGCGTGGCGTAGTCCTGATTAGTGGCGAGCATCCAGGAGCCGCTAACCAGCGCGGAAACTGCCCCTCCGGTAACACCAGCAAAGAAGCAGAACAGGCCGGTCAGGTCCGAGACGATCAGCTCATCGATCCCAGATCGTCGGAATAACTCCCAGGCGTCCCTTGATGCTTGTACGATTCCTTTGTTGTAGACCCCGAGATAAACGAATCCATATCGGTTCCCGTAGCTTGTGAGCTTTGTCGAAACTCTGAGGTAGCTGTCCGCGAAGGAGCACATGAACTCGTCCGATCCCCCTGCTACAAAAATCACTGCCCGAGCCGACCCTCGAAGGAATGAGAAGACCGGGATGATTGCCGAGCCTAGGGCGATGCTGCCGACCAAGTACTTGAGGGTGTCACACAATGCCTGACAGGTGTGGATGCTCTCCCCGCCAGCGAAATTCAGGTACTTGATGCGAGCTACAGTGGTCTGCAGCACGCTCTTGATGGTGTGCAGCGTCCAAGTCAGGCTTAAGATCATGATGGATATGAAGAGGATGTCCCAGCGTGTTCCGATGGTCATCGCCCCTCCGATCCCGGACACCAGTAGAGAAGAGTAAAAGGTTGCAGCTAAGATCGCAAGGAGCGTTGCGGGTGCTGTGCAAGTAGGCGACTCAGCAATGGAGACGGACACAATCTTGGTACAGTAATCCACTCGAGTCTTCACCCAGGCGTAGTAGAAGAATTGTGCAATGCTCGAAACAATCGCAACGATCCCGATCCCTAAACTCGATGCCAACTGTATTAGCACGAACAGGATGCCGGTCGCAAACGTCATCAGAGGACTGAGCCAAAAGACTGCCTTCACCGCCTTAATAGGACTGCATCGGATGAAGCAGTGCCACGCCAGAGCGGTCACGACGCCAGAGCCAGTCGCGGCAAGGAGCGAAGGGAACCACTTCAAAGGGGGGAAATGGCGAGCATTGCCAGAGAAGAAGCCCCAAACCGTGAGATAGACCGCCAGGGCCGCCACGGCAAAGACATGAACGTAGAACATCGCCTCAAAGAGTCTGCGGGAGAATCGCGTGGCCGACGAGCTAGTATCAAACAGCGTGACAGGCTGCCCTCCCACCTGTGCCCACATCTGCCCATCAAAAACAGACAGGACTCATTCCGCGAACATTGCTTCCATATCAAAGAAACAAAAAAAAAAGAATAAATAAATAAATCCCCAGTCAAGATAGAGGACGGCTATCCATCCTCGTCCTCGGATTCCGGAAACCATTAAAATGCCCCGGGATCCTCGAAAACGCGATCACGAAGCAACTTCTGATCAATTTACCCGCCTCGAGACCCTCACCAAGAAAACCTCGTTTTCCGTTGTAACTTCCTTGCCCCTCACGCCATCGCATGCAATCGACATTCACAAAAAAAAAATCCTAAAGAAAACACCAAAGGCCAAGGAATTGAACTCACCTGGGAATGAATCCGGTCACCATTGACCTGGAACGACGACGGCGCGGGGGGAGGGCGATTGGCCATTGGTCGGAGGAAGGAAGAAAAGGAAAGAAAGGGAGGGAGTGTCGAGTGTTGGATGGTGGTTCGTTTGTTAGTTCCCTGTTTGACCCTCGTGACCTTTATTTATTATTTCCAGATCAACAACCACCCCTCTCCCCATCAATTTTCTTAGTACCATTGGTTGAACCACCTGAACCTTATAAATATTCCCCGCTATGTATTTAATTTTTACACGACGTACCAATATTACCAAAACCTTAAAATTGGGGTACGAATAATTTGGTTCGCACACACTATCTAAGAAGAAAAAAAGGGTAATCATCATCCCTAAACAAAGGCGATTAGATTTTGAATTAATTACTGTAATTGGAATAACAATAATAATTGCGGGTTATAGGAAAAAAAAGGGAGCGTTGACTCCGACTAAATACGGCAACCACAAACGGGCTTCCCCTTCCGGCCCAATTAGAACGGGCTTCCGTCATTCGGCCCAATACATAATGGGCCATTTAAGGCTGGGTTGTGGAGTTGGGGGCCCTGCTCTTGACATTTTAATGAAATGAAATCACGGCGGGGAAAGAGCGAAAGGGATGGGGAGGGGGAGTCGTCAAGGAGTGGCGTTTCTTTCTCACTTTGGGCTTTGGTTTACTTTTGGCCCACCTCCTTTCAACTTCACACCCCCCCCCTTCTTACCATCATCATCGTCATCTCATGCACAAAATCACACTACTACATGAATCAACAACGACCTCCAAACAGACTTTTACTTCTATTCTAACCCATCCATCAGGTACTACTCTAAAGGACCGCCTCCCCTGCGCCCAGCAAGGATGCGGGAGTCAAAAGGGGGGGGGGGGGGGTCAGAAAGGAAACCCTTGGCCATAGGAAACCTCAAAACAATAACCCCAGAGAAGAGAAGAGAAGAGAGCCACAACACAAACACTAATTTTGTCCGAGCGGGGGGACATGTAAAAGGTTCTCGGAAAGAAAGAAAAAATGACCCCACCCGACCAAAAACGAAAAGCAACGGAGGCGGCGTCAAAAAACAAAAAGACGAATCTTTTTTTTCTTTTATCATCATCACTGCCACCCACTTGGCTTTTTTATACATGGGTGTAATCGCTTTTGGGAATTTTCACAAAATACATGTTTTATTTATGTTGCCTTTCCTTTTATTAGTAATAAAAAGGACTATATAATAATTAGAGAAACCTTCTGTTTTCTGGGTTGCAATCAGTCGGCTATATGCTATGCCGATAATTAATTATTTCCAATGGAATTGAAAATTATGTATAGCAAGGGAAGAACTGACCACTTTGTGACGTCATCCTCAAAGTCTTCACGGGAAAAGCAGGAACCCCTTTTTCTTAATACGTGTATGATAAAAGTAGGTGACAAAGAATTCGAATTCTATATGTATGAATTTAATATTAATTAATTAAAAAAATGGATAAATGGAGTTAGTAAAGTACTTGGCTATAACGATAGGGCGTGTTTGTATGGGATAGGTTAAAGTAGTATTTATTATATATATATATATACACTTTTAAATTCCATCTCTTTCTGATAAATCCGACCGTCGCTTTTTCTGGCCATCCCCCTTTTCTGGTTTCCTTTTTTCCTCCCACCTCAACACAGATTTACATGGAAAAAGCGCAAAAGCGCAGATGAGGAAAAGGAAGGGGGACCCATGAAAGCTGAGGGAGGGAAAGGGAAAGGAAAAGGGCCACCTTTTCGGAGCATAAAAAGGATGTAAGGAAACAAAGTTGGTGTCGTTTTCTAGTCTCCTTTTTAGGGGAGTCTCCCAAACTCCTCCGATGTTCGTCTTTTTCCTTTTTAAATTTACTTTTAGGTGGGATTTTTAAGCTTTTCCTTTTGTTTTTCTCTCTGGGTGTTTTTAAAGTCGTCGCCTTTCTTTTGGTTGGGGGGGTGGGGGGGGGGGAGGGGGGAGGGTCTTTCTTTGAACGACCACTTTGGCTCCTTTTTTCTCCTTTTCCTTTTTTCCTTTTTTTTTTACTTTTTGCGGTTTGGATATATTTTGGGCATTAGCATTTGGATCGTTGGGGGGGAGGGGGGGCGCTCATGGTTTTGCCACTCGGAGCCGACGATCGGTATCGGGAACTCAAGATGAAGACCGAGCGTTTCTCTCGTGAGGCAGCCGCGGATTCCGGTATCAAGTTGTTCGGTTGTAGGATCCGGGCGCCGCCGGAGCGTCGGGTTCCGGCTCAACCCGTTTTCACTGTTGCTGTACGCACCCCCTGGTTCTTCCTCGTTCTACTGCGACAGTGCTGTGTCGCCTGCATTTTTTTGGGCTGTTCTTTTCTGGCTGATTGCTTCGTTGTTTGGAGTTGGTGGAATGTTCTGTCAATTGCATCGGGGACAAAGAGTAGAGGATTAGATGGTTAGAATGCCGATTCTACCTTGTTTTCTGAGTGTTGATGTTAGGTGATTGGGGAAACTGTTGGCTTTTGATTTTCTCTTGTAGTTGTGTCTCGCTCTATCCTGTTGTTGAATTGCAATTTTAATTGGGTTTGGAGACATAAAAGTGCTTTGAAGCAGTCGCTCTTTGTTGAGATGTTAAGCTGATGGCATGTTCTGGCACCTTTCAGCAAGGATGTAGTGGAATCCGTGATGTGGAAAGTGGCATCCCCCGGCATGCATGTCGATCCTTGGAAGTCCGAGGGAGACGTGAGGTTCCTTCCGGAGAAGACAGTGAAGCCGAGGCAATTGATCACGAACAGGCCAAGAACTTTAAGAAGCCTGACAAGATCATCCCTTGTCCGAGATGCAATAGCCTGGAGACAAAGTTCTGTTACTTCAACAACTACAATGTGAATCAACCCAGGCACTTCTGCAGGAACTGCCAGAGATACTGGACTGCTGGTGGAACAATGAGAAATGTTCCAGTGGGAGCAGGTCGGCGGAAAAACAAGCAGCTGCCCTTCCAATACTGCCAGATGGTTGCATCTGCTACCCCCAAGTCTGCAAATCAGATGCTTTGCTCCATCAAAGAGTCGTCGCCGGGTGTGTTGAAGTTTGCTCCTGAGACATCGATGTCCAAGTCAATAGAGACCCTGCTCGCTGCTGCTGACAATAAAGAAGAGTCTGCCTCCTGTGGTTCTTCCATCACGGTTAATGGAGTTCGAGGTCGCACTCCCAAAGATGGGCAGCCGAACACATGTAACAACGACGATTCAACACACAGCTCATGTTGTGGCTCTGTCCAGGCATGTTTTGTCCCTTTGAACCAACTTTGGAAACCCGCTTCACTCGGAGGCCAATATGTGGCGGGACCGATGCTCGCAGTACCCGGCTTTCCCCCTCAGACGATCCCGTTGCAAATAGTGGCAGCTCCATACATGGGGTGTATATCAATAGAAGCTGCTTCCCAAGGGTTCATCACACCACCCAGTCTCCAGAATGGTTCGTCTCCCAATCATTCGGCCCTCGGGAAGCATCCCAGAGATGCTGGCTTTGATTACAAGGACACCGAGGATCGACTTCACGCTCCCAGGGCTTTGAAAGTCAGCAACCTGAACGACCAACCCAACCTTCGCCCATGGACTGCCATTGTAAGTAGCAACCCCGAATAGGTCGGTCCCTGAGAAGCAAAACTCAGGTATGGATGGCCCTTCGACCGTGATCTGATTGCCGTGTCATTATGGGTGTATGGATAGACCGGCCTACTTCCGAGGTACGTGCTCGGAGTACTTCATGGTGCTCAACCCAAAGGCTGAAGTGATTATAATTGCTTAAGCTAACAGGTTACTTCCCTAATTTTGCATGGAGGAGATGGGCAACATCTAGTGAATCATGGGATTGTCTGGTTTGTTTGTCCAAGTTTCTTGCAAGTGTAAGTGCAGGTGATTTCATCATTAGCATGGCCTTTCATTCTTCACTCGCGGAGCCATGGGCTTAAAACAGGATCAAACACAGAATTAGAGCCCAACTAAAGGGTTTGTTGGTGGTAACCGGGTCATGATGCCCCAGAAAAGTTAATCCCCGGTTAAGGGGGGAAATGGGCAAAAGTAAAATTAAGAACACGGGTTCTTTTTCCGGGATGACATTTGACCACAGTCACTAAATCCCCTAAAGCTTTTCTGGGTAGGGGTTTGTTTACACGCATCTTCCTTGAGCCCCTGGAAACAGGCGGTAATCATGACCAACTTCATGTCAGTTGGAGGATGGAGCAAAAGTCCAACAAAGGAATTAAATGGGGGGGGGGGGAAGAAGGAAAAAGCGATGAGGCCTAAAATGTCACACATCAGATAGGAAAATTGAAATGAAAGGCCATTGAAGATCCCAAGAGTTGGACGAGGTACTGTGCACTCCTCCGCCCCACCGCCCCTACTATCTACTGACCTTGAATTCATCACATCAAGGAGGACTAAATTCACAAGAGCAATACTTGGGTCTCATCAGAAAAGGACTATAAACCCAGAACAGAAGGCCCAGGCACATTTTCCGATCGCGAAGCATGTAGACTCCCTTCCCCTGAAACGGGTAGGGTTCAGGACACCTTGACAAGACAATGTAATGAAAAGGGTTAACCCAGAACTCCAAAAACCCACGATATGGTCCCTCTGCTGATGAAAAACAACCCCAACACGACACCTAAAAGCCACACATCTGCTTTGAGCCTTTGAGTCCGTGTGGATAATTTTGCAGAGAGCATTTAGTGTAGAGTCCTAAATTGAGGTGGGTTGTCCAGTCAAAGGAACAGAAGAGATGTCCAAAGAAAAAATATTGCCTGAAACTGAAAGAATGCAGTCGGGGAGAAATTTATGGGGGAAGGCCAAAACGGGTCAGAAGAGTACCGAGTTGTCTTAGTCAAGCACATCTCTGGCGAATTCCATTACCCTGTTTCGTAATTCCACCGACCCCCACCACAGGTTACAGAAGCACGATGACCTGTGATCCTCCCCCTCCCAATCACATCATCACCAGAGGTAATAATTAACTGCTCCCCCGAACCCTTAACTATCACCGAAGCCCCCAAAAGATCAGGGGAGAAAACGACAGTAAACAGGGGAAGAGAGAAAGAAAAGAAACCCTGCAACCCCCAACCCCTCCCCAATTTGAACTTTTCCTATCGATGTCCTTTAATCTCTATCACGCGGCTCCCACCCCGAGGAAATCGATGAAACCCGGGCGATCGTTAACTCCTCCTCCACCTAGGCCTTGCCCGAAATGGGAAACTCTGTCCCGGTTGGTGGATACTGATTCGATGGCGGAGGCAGGGGACTTCCCCGATGGACCCGTGTTATTGTCCGATGAAAGCTTAACCTTTGTCTCCTTGTCGGATGCACCTATTTTTTTTTTTAAATTGCAATTTCCAAACGATAAGTTTTCAATTTTAATGCGGGTGATGCGAGGTAAGGAAGGGAGAAAGGAGTGCGTAGAACGCTCACCGGAGAACAGAGTCGGAGGCCTTGCCGATGATTGTGTTAGCGAGGGGTCGGTGCAGGTCGAGGCGGACCCGCCCCTGTTGCTCGACATGGACGAAGGGGAGTCGCTCCCGATCCTAACGTTGTCGTTACGGGGAGTGAGGACGTCGGGAGGAGCCAATCTCCTCCCCCGGTAAACCGAGGACTGCTCCCTGTGCTTCCGTGCCATCGATACATGCCAGTGGTTCTTAACCGCATTGTCGGTCCTCCCCGGAAAGAGCCTTGCAATCACCGCCCACTTGTTCCCATATATTCGATGCGCAGACTGGAGACGCTCCTCTTCCTCCTCCGTGAAGGCCTTCTTGTTGATCCTCGGGTCCAGCTGGTTGAACCACCTTAGCCTGCAACTCTTCCCTGCAATAAACCACCCCCAAGAACACACCAAAACGACCCATCTTTAACCGGCTTTCAAATAAAAAGGCAAGCTAGTATCGAGCCAAGAATGGAGGGCCTCGCTTACCGGATCTGCCGTGGAGGTGCCTGGCGATCAAGTTCCAATTCTGAGGCCCGAATCTCGCGACGAGCTCCATCAGCCTGGCGTCCTCGGCGGGCCGCCAGTGCCCTCTGGAGCAGACATTACCACCAACCCGTTTGGCCTTTCCCGATTCAGCCGACACTTGCATCCCCCCAAACGACTCCTCCCCGAGATTCAAGTCAAGCCCCGGCTTGTGGGTTTGGCGAGGACCCATGTCGGCATTCACAGGAGGAAGGAACTCCACTGTCTTGTAAGCACAGTAACTTCCCATGTCGGACCTTCAAGAGAAGGAGAAGAAGAGATCATATATGGTTTTGAGGAGATGGAAGAAAGGGCAGGGGAAAGATGAGAGAGTATATAAACGGGGGGTTGGTCTAACGGAAGAAATATATTATTTGATGGGTGTGATCGTTTGTGTAATAATATAATTTTATTAAATCAATGATTTTAGGAATTAGGGAAACAGTCAGCAGTGCCGGAACTAAATTACTTTAGTTGTAATAATGAAAATAACTAACTAAGATTAAAAAATAAAAATCACCTTAATAATACACGCAAGTTTTCTGCGGCAAGGGTGGTAATGAGGAGGGGGGGGAGGGGGACAGTACGTGTGACAGAATTAAATCACACGATTCTTGCATCCGTGCAACCTTTGTCCTCTTCTCCCTTCAACTGGGGACTTCTTCTTCATATAACCAAGTGGTCGTAGTAAGTTAGGTTCATTAATGTTAGGAGTAAGGTAACCCTGCCCAATTACACGATGTAATATATTCATTATTATTATTTTTATTAAATACCGTATTTAAAGTTTTAAAACAACCGACACTTTTAGTGTTTTGAGTTATCCTTCTCGGAGATGTAATTATGGAAAAACAAAACTTGGGGAGTAATACAATGGAGGGATTGCATGGGAAGGAGTGGGGGAGACGACACCCGCTCGTGTGTGTGTGTGGAGAGAGGAACGAACCTCGAACAACTCCTCTTTTGTCCTTTTGTTGTTTTTTCTATCCTCTTTCTCTTGGGTAAGTGTGTTTTTTTTAACCCACATTGTTTTCGGCTTTCCTTCGTCGAAAGGATCTTTCCCTGATGCTCTTTTTCCAATCTAGCGAGTCTTTTTATGGGCGAGAAAGCAAAAGAGGAAGAAAGAAAGCCAAGAATCTCGTTTCGTCTGATTTCGGGTTTATTTTTTTCACTTAGTTTTGAAAATTGTTCGTGCTTCGGTTTTGTTCTTTGGTTGGGGAACCGTGACGAGTGTTGAAAGAGTTCTGGAAACCGGGTTTACGTATTGAAAGTTTAAACATGAGTTGGGACGAAACTACAACGATCGAGCGGTTCGTGTCCGGCCACGGCAAAAACCAAATCACTACTACGCAATTTCTTTTTCAAAGAGAATATATTTACTTTCCGTCCTTTTTTATATTTTCATTACTTTTTTTTTGTAAGTATATTTTCATTACTTTGTCGAAACACAATTTGTGTTTGGCGGGCGTGATACTATCCAATAATCGTCCCCCTCTCCCTTTGTGGGTAACATAATTGAGTTTTGTGAACTAATGTGAAGGCAACATCACATGAGATTTCATAGTTTCTCCGTTATGGAAAAATTAATTCCACATTTAAATTCGATTTTAAAACGTTACTTTTAAAATTTTTAAATTATTATTTTTTGTCCCAACGTTAAAAAAAAGTAACAAGCCCCACATTTTATATCCTCCAAAAGTAAGGAGGGAGAACCTGACGGGAGGAGTTAGCGGTGTAAGCGGATTGCAGCGCTTCCCATGCAAACCCCTAAACTTGTAATAAAATATGTGGCACAAATTGTTTGACCCGGTTTCAAACATTTCAGACATTTTTTTAGGGTTTCCTAAGACCTTTGCAGTCTCAGGTAAATTACCAGGAAATAACACCTCTCCCATCCAACCCCTCCTCCACCCTCCCTACTCTCAACCCGTATTCAAAAGAAGAAGATGAAGAAAAGAGCTCTCTCTCACTATCTCTGAAACACATGCAAACGACACCTTCCCAGTTCCATGCACGTTGGTTGAAAGCTATCACGTCCCAAACGTCAACGACTGGATTTTGTTATTGACTAAACAACACAAAGTGCAAACGACGACACTATTACTCTCCGACATTAGCTCTTTAAAGGGACAAATCCAAGCCCTACTTAAAAAAGAGTTATAAATTAAAATAAAATACTCTTTTTACCGTCGGGTAGGGCCATGATAAAAACTTAAAGTTATTAAATGAAATATAATTTAATAATATCACGCTGTCCATCTCCAGAGTTGTCCCCGTTCTAACGACGGTTTTAAAAGATTTAAGGATTAAGAAACAGAGTTACCACATCGCACGTGGGCAAAGGGGGAAGGTGAGTTCTGGTTTTCCGTGTAACAGTAACGAAACTCTTCCTCCTCCTCCTCTCCCTTTTATTTATTCTCCTTATTGCGAAAGCACCACCAACAGCTTGCTTTTTTCCTAGTTTTGGGTTTTGTCATTATCATCAGTAACGCATCATCAGACAAAGGCGATCTCTCCCCCTTTCTCCCCACCCCACCCTTTTCCCTTTTTGGCACCACTCTTTCTCTTTACTTCATCAATTAATGCCTCTTAACTTGTTTTATGATCCCTTGATGCACTCCGGCAATTTTATAAAAGCGTACGGAGTAGGGAGCACGTGCGGGCGGGTCTTTGGCACGTGGGGTGGTTCATGAAACCCCCCCCCCCCCCCCAAGTTCAATAATAATAATAATAGTAATAATAAAAGAAGGTAAGGGGCATGGGCATTAATTTGTGGGGGTCATTCATGGATGAACTACAGAGTCGAAGAGAAGAGATCCGTTTGGTCTTTAAAAAAAAAACTTAATTGTTTCACATCATCACAACAGCATTTTTTATTATTATTTTGACTAGATAATTAACTTTAAATTGGGGGAGAATTTATTTTTTGGGTTGTCTACTACGAATGTTTTTCTTTAATAACGAAACGAAAGCCTCCCTTTTCTCCTTTTCTTTCCTGCCTTTATAAATCTCAAACTGGCCGCCCTCTCCGGCTTTTCTTTATTCTTCACCCCTTTTGACTAAAAGCAACTCATCCACCCAGGAAAGAGGGTTAGGAATAGGAAGGAGAAAAAGGGAACTCCTCTTGGCTAAATTTGAACCGCTTTTTCCTCCCTAATCCTGAAAAGGGGGTCAAAAAAGAAGAATAAAAGAAAGGTTGGGTTGGGGGGTGGGGGAGGTTAAAATATTTATCATGACGATATCGGAAGCGAGTAACGGTACGTGCACGTAACGCTTACGTAGTTTACTAATTACTACTAATTTTTTTAGTAAATTTTACTAAAAGTTGACCATTACTAACAAAGTCAACTCAAAATTAGTAATAAAAGTAGTAAAATTTACTAAAAACTGGTCTTTTTTTAGTAAAGTCAACGCAAAATTAGTAAAAAAGTATCGAAATTTTACTACTTTTGTACTGTTCAAAGCAGTTCAAGTTTACTAATTTTGCGCTGACTTTACTAAAACTTTTCCGTTAGTAAAGTCAACGTAAAATTAGTAAAAATACTACTTTTTTTACTAATTTTACGTTGACTTTACTAAGAAAAGCACATTTTTAGTAAAGTCAACGAAAATTTAGTAAAAAAAAGTAGTAAATAAATTTGCGTTGACTTTACTAAATTTCTCTTTTTTAGTAACGTCAACGCAAATTTAGTAAAAAAATTAGTAAATTTTACAACTTTTTTACTGTACGAATTTAGGCGATATTTAGTAATTGTTTACTAATTTTGGTGTGTTTTCTAGTAAAAAACTCTTCGAGTAAGTAAAACTGTTAGGAAAGTCTTACTGTTTTAGTAAATGTTTACTAATTTTGACATGTTTTTACGAAAAAAGTTAGTAAACTGTTACTAAAAATAAAGGTGTTTACTAATGAATTTACTAATTAGAACAGTGTTTCCGAACCTAACTTCGAGCCTATTTTTGATGTGAAATTACCGGTTTACCCCCGTTTCGGGGAGAAATTAGGTTCGTAAATAGGATCGGGTTTCACTGTTTAGTAACGGGGGTAAAACGGTAATTTCACATCAAAATTAGGTTCGTAATAGGTTCAAGTTTCATTGTTCTAATTAGTAAATTCATTAGTAAACTACTAGATTTTTAGTAACAGTTTACTAACTTTTTCGTAAAAACATGTCAAAATTAGTAAACATTTACTAAAACCGTAAGACTTTAATAACAGTTTTACTTACTCGAAGAGTTTTTTACTAGAAAACACACCAAAATTAGTAAACAATTACTAAATATCGCCTAAATTTGTACAGTAAAAAAGTTTAGGGTTTAGGCGATATTTACGAAAAAAGTTTTTTTACTGTACGAATTTAGGCGATATTTAGTAATTGTTTACTAATTTTGGTGTGTTTTCTAGTAAAAAACTCTTCGAGTAAGTAAAACTGTTAGTAAAGTCTTACGGTTTTAGTAAATGTTTACTAATTTTGACATGTTTTTACGAAAAAAGTTAATAAACTATTACTAAAAATGAAGGTGTTTACTAATGAATTTACTAATTAGAACGGTGTTTCCGAACCTAACTCCGAACCTATTTTTGATGTGAAATTACCTGTTTACCCCCGTTTCGGGGAAAAATTAGGTTCGTAAATAGGATCGGGTTTCACTGTTTAGTAACGGGGGTAAAACGGTAATTTCACATCAAAAATTAGGTTTGTAATAGGTTCGAGTTTCACTGTTCTAATTAGTAAATTCATTAGTAAACTACTAGATTTTTAGTAACAATTTACTAACTTTTTTCGTAAAAACATGTCAAAATTAGTAAACATTTACTATAACCGTAAGACTTTACTAATAGTTTTACTAACTCGAAGATTTTTTTACTAGAAAACACACCAAAATTAGTAAACAATTACAAAATATCGCCTAAATTCGTATAGTAAAAAAGTAGTAAAATTTACTACTTTTTTTTTATTAAATTTGCGTTGACGTTACTAAAAAAGAGAAATTTAGTAAAGTGAACACAAATTTAGTAAAAAAAGTAGTAAAATTTACTACTTTTTTTACAAAATTTTCGTTGACTTTACTAAAAATGTGCTTTTCTTAGTAAAGTCAACGTAAAATTAGTAAAAAAAGTAGTAAATATTACTACTTTTTTTACTAAATTTGCGTTGACTTTACTAATAGAAAAGTTTTAGTAAAGTCAGCGCAAAATTAGTAAACTTGAACTGCTTTGAACAGTGCAAAAGTAGTAAAATTTCCATACTTTTTTACTAATTTTGCGTTAACTTTACTAAAAAAAGACCAGTTTTTAGTAAATTTTACTACTTTTTTTACTAATTTTGCATTGACTTTGCTAATAATAATCAACTTTTAGTAAAATTTACTAAAAAAATTAGTAGTAATTAGTAAACTACGTAAGCGTTACGTGCACGTACCGTTAACCGCTTCCTACAATATCACATCGCTATGACTCGAACAGAAGTTTTGGAGCCATCCATGCATGACGACGAATATATTGTTTTTCCTTTTCTAATCGGGTAGAGAAGGAGGAGAGAAGAATCTTGTCGTATTATCAGCATGCATTTATTTTCTCTGCTGAGGTTTTGGTTAGAATACGAGCGAGCTAGTGAAGAAACCTCGAATACATGGCTAAAAGATTAGTTCAACGGTCCGTTTAATTATGTATGTGATGAAAACTAACGATTACTAGGTTCCTGAGTGAACAAGACGTGGCCAGCTGTGGGTGCGAGGCCGGTGCCGCCGCTGGTTTCCGCGAAGATCATCCCCAACCAAACCCGATGATGCCCCCAGGTAGTTGGGATTAGGAATTTTCTGGTGACGAATCCGTATCAAAACCAAATCAGAAGGTCCTCTCGCGTGCGAGGAAACAGATAGACACGACAACATCATCAAGTTTGAACTGAATGTACCTTCGCCCCTTGGTCGTCAGCTCGAACCCCGGAAGTCCGTTCGGCTTGCCGCAGAAACTTTGCCGTGGTCCTCGACAGACGTGGGGCTCTTCTAGGGGCATCCTGAATTTCATTTTACGCGTAGGAAATTACTGGTTCCTGTAATAAACTTGCTTTGTTCATTTAAAAAAGCTTGTTCGTGTTGTGACTAATTTCAAACGGTTCGGATTCGTAAATTACGGGCTCAACTTGATAAATAAAGTTAGTCATTACTAACTCGTGATAAATTATGGTCGTATCGATAGATTAGTAAGGTCTGCTTTTTCTTTTCAAAGTTAGTTAATCCGGCGAGATTTTTCCTTCATTTAGGCTCGCGAAGACTCGAGGCTAAAGTTAAAGCATAGTGACCGAATTGATAGAAAATTGAGCTAATAATTTTTCCTTAGTTTTTTCAAAATGTTTTTGAAAATTTTATTTAACCAACATCGTTCTCGCTTACATTGGCATATAAGTTTACGTGCCACGATGAGCACAAGCACAAAAGGGAATAAGAATAAATATTACCTGCTCCCACTTGACTTTGAAACCTACCAATAGATTGTATCCTAAGAATTCCACCCAACCCCCCCGAAATTTTACCATAGTTTAATTCCTTCTCGGGCCACGAGTTAAGTGTCTGATTTTTTTTTATAGAATCTATGTTTAATATAATTAATTACTCTAATGCCCGAAGAATCACGATAATGAAATATAAGAGTTAACCGAGCTCTCGTACTACGTTAAAATATCGAACCAGCTCACACGTAGAATTTAGCATACAAGTTGAGAGAAATTCTACTTTAAAATTAATTGACTATAAAAAAAAGTAGCACGTTAAATTATATATACTAAATCGAACTCATTTATTTTTTTCGATGAAATTGAGTTTACTGTACAGCAATTCTTTTTAATCCTTACTTTTTATTTTGTGTTTCTGACAACGTGGGAGGGAGAGAACTGTTTCAAACTCCCAAACCCCCTTGTCGGCTGAATTATTCCCTTAAAATGTTTAAAAAAGCTATTCTTAAGTAATAATCTATTTTCTTTTAAAAAAGCAAATGACAAACAATCGTTATCCTGACTAGTTAATTAAATATGACTTTGGGGGGTGGCTAACGAAAAGCTTTTTATTAATGTTATCAAAAGCCCTAATGGAACCAAAACTGTCTGTCAAACCATTTATATTTTAATAATGGCAACCTGCGCAACAGCAAGCGAGGTATGCGATTGTTCGTGTATTAGTGAAAATTATATAAAGTACGACGGGCGACGGTCTTTGTTTTATATCATTCTCTTTTTTTCTTTTTTTTTTAATTTAAATGCGCCTCGGAGGCGGCGGCAAAGAGACAAGTAGGCGCCGATTTCTTTGAATAACATAAATTGGCACGTGAGTTTGTGAGCGTAGTCGGCGACAACAAAAGTAGGGACATCTTCTTTTTCAAGTCCAAAAGGTGGCGAGTGATTGTAACTTTGAGTAGGGGAGGGAGGAATTTCATATTTAAAAAGGGGTCTCTGCTTATGTTTCTTGTTGTCACGATCGTGTATCTACTGACCGACCGACCGATCCCTTTTTCCAAAATTTGTTCGACTTTGGATGGAAAACGGACAAAGAGAAAATATATGGAAAAATAATGGAGGGGACGCGTGTTATTTAGACGGGTGGGTCCAGATGATTATATATGGGCTCACTCTGCCCAAACCCTAGGTTGGCCCATCTATTTCTACCAAGGGCCCAACTAAGTCCGGCGTCGTTTTACCCACCCGAATTTTATTACACAGAAAATCTATACCATGTAGGGTTGAAAATGGAAGCGGCTAAAATCCCACCCGAATATTACACAAAGAATCTAAACCATAACCACACGTAGGGTTGAAAATGGAAGCGGCTAAAATCCCAACCATCGCGGAGATTTAGTTGTTTTTTGCATTTATTTTTATGAAATAGTAACTCCCTCCTTTTCTTACAAAAGATTTTCGTAATGAATCTTGAGGCTTCGTAAAAATATACTAAATTTTCTAAATTTTGAAATAGGCTTCATAGAAATTTACAATCTCAAACTGCGGCAATTTTATAAAATATGAATTTTATTAGTTTTACGAAAAAACTTTCGTAATGGGTAAAACGTAATGGGTTCATAAAAATATACGGGCTTTACAAAATTTTATAATGGGCTTCGTAAAAATATACAAACTAAAACAATAATATTTTCGTAAATTACAAAAAGATCTTAGTTAATAAATAGTGATCAGGTTAGTAAATATACAGTCATTTACAAAAAATTTTTTGTAAAAATGTACAAAATATTTTCTTAAATTTTCAAAATTTTTGAATCGGACTCCAAAACAGAGAAATTAGGAAAATTTGAAAATTTATGAAAATTTTTTGTACATTTTTAGGAAATTTTTTCATAAATTACTATATATTTACGAACCGCTGTCTCTATTTATTAACCGTTCATAAGGAACAATAATTCCCTCCATTTTTTTACGAAAGATTTTCATAATGAGCCTAGAGGCTTCTAAAAACTTCATAAAAATATATGGGCTTTTCCGAAATTTTGAAATGTGTTCGTAAAAATCTACAAGCGTTAATAGTAATAATTTTGTAACGAAAATTTTTCGTAAAACTAAAAAATTTCGTATTTTACAAAATTATAATGTTTGCATTTGTACCATTTTACAAAGCCTATTTCAAAATTTCGTAAAAGCCCGTATATTTTTACAAAGCCTCTAGGCCTATTACGAAAATTTTTCGTAAAAGAATAGGAGAGAGTTACTATTTCGTAAAAATGTATGAAAAAAATTCGTAAAATGAAAAAACCGACTTAATCTCTCGTGAATGTAATTGTAGCCTCTTTCGTTGAAAATGGACTGAGTCTATAACGAACACTCCTCAAACTCAAACCCGGCTCAATAAAGAACTCGATCGAGCCATAAAAAAAGTTGAATTCGAATTCGATTTGATTAATGAAAGAGAGTTCGAGCTCAGCTCGAAAGCCTCGAATATATATCGAGATAAACTCCATTTGAAAATAAATATACCTTCAATTCGGCTCGATAAACTCGAACTTGATTTGACAATATCGAAAGCAGAGAACATTCTCGACTCGAAAATAAACATAGCTTAAAACCCAAAAGATGGTCAATGACATAACCATCAATATTTATCTTTATTAATTAGATATTATTATTAATTATGTCGAATTTGAATCAAAGTAGCACGCTCGCGAGTGGCTCGATCCGTTTTCACGCCTAAACCACGTGCGTTGCGCGGCAGCTACCGCCCCGTACCCATATAACATGTAATAACAACTTTGCAAATACATTTCAAAGTTTATCATTCTATACATATTAACAAAATGTTTGGCATGTTAATAAAAAAAACTCATTAGCCTCGTAATACTTACATGAATGAATATGGATATAAGTAGGAATTGCCCACAGGAATCCACCGGCCGACCCCTGTATTTTCTGAATCCACTTTCCTTTGGTTGGGTTTCTGTTCCCAACGTAAATAACTTGCCTCCAACTCCGGCCCTCGCTACTTGTAATAAAATAATAATTTTCCTTGCTATCAGCTCCCATTGGTGATTGGGGAAGGGTTGGTGGGATTAGGGGGTTCCAAGGTTGTCCTCGTCTTGTCCTTGTTTGGTGGTGGGGGGTGGGAGTTTCAATTCCCAGCATCCTCGGGGTTCACTTCCTCACCTAATCAGCTTTCTTCCTTCATCTCGCCGTGATATCAACAACTCCCCTGTACCTAGCATCAGCGAGGTTATCTAATCGACTGGGCCTCTCTCTGGGTCTGCTTTTGGGGAGTGGGGGTGGGGGGTTTGAGATGGAGTTATTGCAGTCCCAGGATTTCCAGATTCTCGCGGGAGTCGTGGTTGCCCTCCTTGCAGTGGCAGCTGCCCTCGCCTTCCTCAAGTCCTTCAACAAGTCCAAAGGTTCATTTTTTCTTTCATGCAATAAACTTCAGTGATGGGATCGAGTGTTTTTCGAAGGATGCTCTCGTATACTATTCTTTGCGGATTCCCGGTTGATGTCGTCATTGTTGGGCCGTTCTCTTGCTTGATTTTGTTTTCTTCCCAGTTGCTGTTGTGTGGTTGGCATTAGAAGAACCTGGATGCCGCGGCGTTGCATGGCGCAGGGACTGAGATTGTGGGTGGTTTGGGGGAATTTTGTTATATTTAGTTTGAGGACCGAATGTTGGGCTTGTTGGGTTTGGTCTGATGTTGTGGAGTCTCGACAATGCATGAGTTTGATGATTATCCATGCTTCTCTGTGCTAATGCAGGATGCTTGGATCCAGAAAACTTCAGGAACTTTAAGCTAGTCAAGCGCACCCAGCTAAGCCACAATGTGGCAAAGTTCACGTTTGAGCTACCTACTCCGGCTTCAGTGCTCGGCCTTCCAATTGGACAACACATAAGTTGCAAGTTAGTAACCTTTTCGTCTCCCCTGTTTGCTACCAATCATACGAGGTGTCAGACTGGCATCCTCATCGTGTTTGCTCAGAACGTATATGCTAAACTACTAGTGTGGCACCAATTTCATGTGAGACGAATGGATGATTGGCACATGTGTCCTGGTAGAAATTATTGTCGTGTCCATTTTTCGATGAATTGTTCGTGAAGTCCTTTCCCCAGGCTATTATCTTTTCAAGGTGTCAACTAGTAATATGCATGTTGGCATTTGAGATAGTTCACCATAAGTCTGCTTCTTGAGCCAGCATCTCATCTTGACAGGGGTAAGGATGCCCAAGGGGAAGAGGTCATAAAGCCATACACCCCAACCACATTAGACTCGGATATTGGCTACTTTGAGCTTGTTATAAAGGTGCCTTTTTTTCTAGATAATTTTATGTAGTTGTAGGTTATCTATTTTTTTATCACCATTCTAAGCCTAACATCAGATTGTCATTGTCCTTATGTAGATGTATCCCCAAGGAAGGATGTCTCACCATTTCCGTGAATTGCGTGTGGGTGACTACCTCGCTGTAAAGGGCCCAAAGGTACTCTATTGCCTGAGAAAAAGTTGCTCTTTTCCATTTGTAATGGGAATCTCGTTTTGAATCTGCAATATTTTAGTTGTTTGCCTGTGCATTTTGATTTTGTGTGTTATATAGGTCATCGAGAAACCTACTGCATTCACGCGAATCTTGACCTGAAATGTGCAGTTTTCTTGCCCGATATTAAGTACTACTTTACTATATGTCACTATATTTTCCAGTCTAGTTATTAATCGTTCCTAGTGGTCAGTGAAAATCATCATTATACATGCAAGTTTCTTCTCTGATCTTATTTTACTCATACATGTTAATCGACACAACAATAAGTAATTCTCCTTCAGTATCTTCTAGTTTTCCGGTAGCTTGAAAATGGCTGGCAGTACTTAGTGTTACGATCTAATGCATTCTGTGATTTTTGTCTTCTCCATCACCCCATATTTCATTTGCAGGGCCGTTTTAGGTACCAACCAGGCCAAGTTAGAGCTTTCGGAATGCTTGCTGGTGGCTCTGGCATCACGCCAATGTTCCAGGTGATCTTTCTTTATTGTAGTACTGTTATGGAGCTGCCAAATTTGGAGCCATTCCATTATAACATTTTAGCTCATTATTCTCTATAATCCCAGGTTGCCCGGGCAATATTGGAGAATCCAAAAGACAGAACGAATGTCCACCTCATTTATGCCAATGTCACACAGGAAGATATTCTTTTGAAGGTAAGACAATCTATTTCTGTTCTATTTTCAATGTTTGTGATATTGTAGAACTAGAAAGTATGAAAAATTTGAAGTAATCCTTCTTCGTAATTGGTTGGTTGTACCTAATAATACTATGCGGCAGGAAGAATTGGAGGACCTGGCAGCTTGTTATCCTGATCGTTTCAAAGTTTACTATGTTTTGAATCAGGTTAGCTGACAATGTTTTGCCAACTTTTGCCTATATTTTGGCTACGGTATTTTTCAAGTGATGAAGCTTTTTATCATTCTAACTTGAAGTGGTTTCTTGTGCTAAGCCTCCTGAGGTTTGGAATGGTGGTGTCGGATTTGTGTCAAAGGACATGATCCAGACTCACTGCCCAGCCCCTGGACCAGGAATCCAGGTATGCATTGAAATGTCCTTCAAATCAGAAAGATTACTGTCAAATATCGGTTCTGTTGGATTAATTACAAGTTTTTTGGAATGACCTGCCTCCAGATCCTGAGGTGTGGCCCTCCTCCGATGAACAAGGCCATGGCAGCTCATCTCGAATCCCTTGGATACACGCCCGAAATGCAGTTCCAGTTCTGATTAACTCAACATGAGATTTTCCCTTTTCATCTTCTTCCTTCAGATTGGCTTGCCTTGGTGTAGTTTAAATTACAACTTTCAAAATTTCGCATCTGATCAAGTATTGTCAACTCTATACATGATCCTGCTCATACTTGGTCTACTTGGTTCATTCTGTGATTTTAATAAAGATTCTTTTCTGAACTGCCTCGTTGTTACTATAATTGGGATATCCATCCTTTGAGTTTCGAATGCTGATATCGTAAAAGTTTCTTCTCGGATTGCCATAGATGGATGTAAAGCTTTCCTGAGCATCGGAGCCATAGACAGTTAACATGGATCAATCGCATCCAGTTTCATTGACACAGGCACTGAGGTTAGAGGTTCTGTAAGAAGGGATTATCAAAGGGACGGACTAAGGATGTAGCTGGTTCCCATTTCACTAATAGCCCCCCCATCAAAACTCCCTTCATTTTCTGCATAGCCTTTACTTTGAACCTCTCCCGGGTGTCCTGCAATTTGATCTGGGGCCCAATTCTAGCACGCACGAACTCGACATGAGGTTCAGAAAAAGCTGATGGAACATTCTCAAGGACACACTTCCACCACCTCTCCTCCATTCCATCCCTTCTGAAAAATAAATTAATTAATTAAAAAAAAAGAAAGAGTTAGAGAAAAGGAGGGAGAAGACAGAATGCCAGGAGGAGACCGCTTCTCACGTTTAACCTACCTATTCCCTCGCTTCTTTCACCTTCCCCATCCCCATTCCATGCCTGCCAACCTTCCGGCCGCCTGACCCAGACAACCGCCACTATTAACTTTTCTTTAACTGTACGCCGAGCCGACCGTCGCTTTTTCACCAACCCCAAGTAGCATTTTCTCTGGGTTTCTTGGATTTTCAGACCAAGTTCTTTGTTTTCCTCCCTTGCTTTTGTCATCTGGGGTTGTCCCGTTTTGGGTTTATTAGGCTTTTCTTTCTCGGATGAAGAGATGGGAGGAGAAAAGGTAGAATCTTTTTCTACGTGGGAGCGGGAAATAGTCGAGTCTTGGGGGTCTTGTCCAGTTGGTATTGTTGGATTCTTTTAGGTTTTCTCTCGGTCGAGCGCTGTGAGATGGTGGGTTGGGAATCGAGAGGGTTCTTTGCTCTGGATTTGTAGTTATGGCTAATGAGAGGAATGCCTCGTCCGTCGGGCTGATTTCTAGGGGATCGTTCTTCTGCCTGTCTGCGGTTACTTTGACGCTTTTCGTGTTGTCGTGGATCTTCGTGCTGCAGTCGACTGGTCGGCCAAGTGATAGCCGTAAACAGCTATCGGTCGGATTAGCAGAAAAAGCTAGACCAAAGGATCACAACAGGAAATACGAAAACCACCAATTCAGTAGAAAGAAAGACTGAATGACCAAATCCTACGACGGTCGGATGTGCCCCATTCTTCACCCGCCACCTCTTCCACCTTCACCTCCGAGACCTCCATAATCTTCCCTTTCTTCTTCTCCTTTAGTGGGGCCAACTTGTCCCCTATAACAACTTCCTTCACAGCAGTGGCCACGCAGCCGTTGCAACAACCCTCTGGGTTTTTCCCCGATCCCCTTGTTCTCCATTCTTCTCATTTCCGTCCTCGGGCCTGGGTTTCGACTTCTCCTCCTCTTTCTCTTTTCCCTTTGCAGCCCAGCTTTCATTCTTCTTGCGAGAGCCCAATCCTTGAAAGCTCAAATTCTCTTCTGCCGAATTAACGGTCATCCGAGCTGCTCCTTCATCAACATGCATCAATACCCCTCCCTCGAAGACACCCTTGTCCGCAAGGGTGACATGAGGAAATTGATCCTGTAAATCATATAAGAACTCCCATGTCGCCGCCTCCTCAGGACGATCTGTCCATTTTACCAAGACTTGAGTGGCAGCGCGATTTCCCCGCTTGACGAATCTCCGCTGTAAGATATATTCCGGTTCTGACGGTGCTGCAGCAGTCATAGGTGGCAAATGTGGACTGATCCTTGGTCCCTTAACAGATCGCTTGAGCCTCGAAACGTGAAACGTCGGATGGATGAGAGAGTGCCTCGGAAGCTCCAATTTGTAAGCCACTTCACCAATCCTGTCTAGGACTTTGTACGGGCCAAAGTAGAGCGGAGAAAGTTTACTGCCGTGTCGACCTTCCACTGAACTTTGGCGAAAAGGCTGGAGCTTGACGTAGACCATATCACCAATAGCAAAGCTCCTCTCCGAACGCCGCTTATCGGCCATCTGTTTCATCCTGTTCTGGGCTCTCTTAAGGTGAAAACGCAGCAAACGCAACATTGCTTCCCTGTCGGACAGCTCGCGATCAACAGCCCTGTTCGAAGACGTACCGTGGATGTAAGGTAGATGGACAGGAGGCTCGTTGCCGAACAAAGCCTGAAAAGGGGTCATCTGGATGGCGGTGTGGTGGGTGGTGTTGTACCACCATTCCGCTAGAGGCAGCCACCGTGCCCATCGGGAAGGACAATCGCCACACATACAACGGAGATAAGTTTCCAAGCATCGGTTAACAACCTCTGTCTGCCCATCTGTCTGGGGATGGTATGCTGATGAATGTTTAAGCTCCACTCCTTGCAACGAGAACAAGTGTTTCCAGAATTCGCTGAGGAAGACTGGATCGCGATCGCTCACAATCGACTGTGGAAGGCCATGTAACTTGAACACATGGTTTAAGAACGCCTCTGCCGCCGTAGGAGCTGTAACCGGATGTTTAAGAGCCATGAAATGACCGAACTTGGTGAGCCTATCCACCACGACCATGATGGTTTCCTTGCCAAAGGATTTTGGGAGTCCAACAATAAAGTCCATTGAAATTTCAGACCATATAGCAGTAGGTACCGGCAACGGTTGTAACAGCCCGGGGGAAGCCGACGTATCATACTTATTCCTCTGACAAACATCGCATTGCTGAGTGTAAACTCGAATATCTTTCTCCAATCCTCGCCAGTAGCAGAAACTCGCGACTCGCTTAAGTGTCGCCTGAACTCCAGAATGCCCTCCGGCCGCAGACGCATGGAACGTGTGAATTATAAGTTCGCGCAACGACGGATCACTGCCCACAACCAACTTCCCCTTCCTGGTAAGTAAACCGTGCTTGAACTCATAATGGGGAACAGGCCCTTGCTGCAATCTCGCTCGGATTGAACTCAGCTCGGAATCTTTATCCCAGCTTTGCTTGATTTCATCCAATAACGTCCTTTGGTCCATGGTTAAGACCACTGCCATCAACTCTGCTCCTGGAATGCGAGAGAGGGCGTCGGCGACTATGTTCTCCTTCCCCCTTTTGTATGTTATCACATAGTCATATCCAGCAAGCTTCGCTAGCCATGTGCACTGCATTTCATTGTGAACCCTTTGCTCCAATAGATATTTCAAACTTTGATGATCCGTCCGTAGCTCAAAATGTCGCCCCACCAAATAATGCCGCCATTTATCCATCGCATATACCACGGACAGCAATTCCTTCTCGTAAACCGACAATCCCACGTGTCTCGGAGCCAAAGCCTTACTGATAAAGGCGATGGGGTGTCCCTCCTGCATAAGAACCGCTCCAATACCTGATGAGCTGGCGTCCGTTTCTACAACAAAATCCTTGGAAAAGTCAGGTAAGGCCAGTGTTGGAGCGGTAGTCATAGCAACCTTGAGCTTATCAAATGCTTCGTGCGCTGGTGTTCCCCACAGAAAGGCCTCCTTCTTAAGCAATTGAGTAAGGGGTTTACTGATTATACCATAATTCCTCACGAATCTACGGTAGTACCCAGTGAGTCCTAGAAACCCACGCAACTGTGTGACATTGGCGGGTGTCGGCCAGTCTAAGACCGCTTGAATCTTTCGTGGATCCGTGGAGACCCCATCCTCTGCAATAAAGTGACCAAGATACTCTAATCTTCGTTTGGCAAAGCAGCACTTGCTGAATTGGCGAAGAGTTTTTGCTGTTGGAGGGCCTGAAGAACCAGCTGCAAGTGTGCTACATGTTGCTCCAGCGATGCACTATAGACCGGAATGTCGTCAAAAAAAACAAGGACGAATTTCCGAAGGAATGGCTTAAGTACCTCGTTCATAAAACTCTGAAAAGTGGAAGGTGCATTCGTCAATCCGAACGACATGACGAGGAACTCGTAGTGGCCTTCGTGCGTCCTAAACGCGGTCTTAGGTATGTCCTCCTCTTTCACCCTAATTTGATGATATCCGGATCGAAGGTCTAGTTTGGAGAACCAACTAGCGCCGAACAATTCATCAAGTAGTTCCTCGATTATGGGAATCGGAAACTTGTCCTTCACCGTCCTAGCATTCAATTCCCGATAGTCGACACACATTCGCCAAGTGTTGTCTTTCTTCTTTACTAAAACCACGGGCGAAGAGAAGGGACTCGTGCTGTGCCGGATTACCCCCGACTGTAACATTTCTTGGATGAGCTTCTCAATGATATCCTTTTGCGCACTCGAATATCGGTAAGGTCTCAAGGACAGACCGGTTACTCCATCCAGCAAAGGAATCGCATGATCATGTGACCTCCGAGGAGGCAACCCCGATGGTTCTGTAAAAATTGCAGAAAACTTCCCCAGGAGTTGCTGCACTACCTCTGGTGGACAATCCCCTTCACTCAGATTAGCCTTACATGCTTCGTTTGGTATAAGTACCAATCCCATCTCCTTTGTAGCCAAGGAATATAAACCCAACATCGCTTTGTTCAACTTCTTGTCCCCCGCTGTTAAAACAACCTGTTTGCCATCCTTCGAGAATGTCATAGTGAGCTGTGCGAAATCCCACAGAACCGTGCCAAGTGTTATCAACCACTCCGTACCCAATATCATGTCGCATCCCTTGATGGGCATTAATAACATGTTCGCCTCATAGGTACCTCCTTGCATTTCCCACTTAAATGAAGGAATTAAAGAGTTACAGATCACCTTCTCCCCATTAGCGACCTGCACGCCTCTTCCAGGAATGGCCACCACCTTGCCTCCCACTTGCTTTGCCATTTTGGAATCCAAAACGTTATGAGTACTCCCCGAATCTACCAAAACAATGAGCCTCATCTTTTATAGTATCCCACTAATTTCATGGACCTGTTCTGAGTAGTAACAGCAACTCCATGCACAGCATAAAGAGACACTACGGGAGAATCTTCCTCATGTTGCAATCCCACCTCTTTCATTTCCTCGGACTCCTCTACTTCCGCCTCTTCCGGATCCAATGTTATGGCAAATGACCTCTTATTCAGGCACTTGTGGTTGTTGTGATACTTCTCGTCGCACCAGAAACAGAGTCCCTTCAGTCTCTTTTCCGCCATCTCTGATGCTGATAGACGTTTGTGCGGCGGTTGGTAGGATTGCGGCCTCGGGTATTGCGGCCCGAGTAATCTCGGACTGGTTTCTGCCCTGCTGTTGCCCTGCCACCTGGAGTAACCCCTGTTAAATTGGTTTACCACTCCTCCCTTCTGCGTTTGATTCTGCTCCCATCGACCAACCCTGGAGTTGGAATCTCGACCTCTTCCCGCCGTGCCGTCATCTTCTCCAGATAATACCTTGGCCAACGATATTGCCTTCTGCAGTGTACGAGGTTCCAGCACCATAAGCATCTTCCTCGCTCCTTCCTTAATCCTCCCAAAAACATTGCGACCTGATCTTCCATACTCAATTCCACCTTCGTAACCAGCGATACGAACTCGTTAACATATTCAGTGAAGCTATTTCCCTCTTTTAACTCCTTCAAAGCTGCTATGGGCCTCGTCATCTCATGTGGACCAAATCTCATCAACATAGCAGAGGAGTACTCTTCCCAGCTAATAGGGCCACTCATTCCCCTATTTTTCACAAAGGCATAATGCTAATCAATCGCTAATCCGGTCAGGTGAACAGAGGCGACACTCACCTTCAACTCCGGCGGGGTCTCGTCCAACTCAAAGAACCTCTCGCAGCGAAACAACCACTCTTGAACATCGTTGCCATCGAAAACAGGAAACTCCACTTTCGCGCGACGACTGAGTCGGTCGGTTGGCCACAAAGGCGGACTTGCCTCCCGAGTCTGGGATGCGGCGTGACCACCAGAAGTGAACATCTCCACCCCCGGTTCTTGACTCTTCTCCTTCTTCAAACTCATTATCTCATCATTCATCTGCTCCATTCTCCTCGTAATCTCCTGCAAAGCCTCCCTAATCGAATCAGAATCCATTTGTACCGTTTTGGACCTCGTACGGTCTGCTATGTTCATACCCCAACCTCCAGCCGAGCTTTCAGAGCTCTGATACCAAGTGATAGCCGTAAACAGCTATCGGTCGGATTAGCAGAAAAAGCTGGACCAAAGGTTCACAACAGGAAATACGAAAACCACCAATTCAGTAGAAAGAAAGACTGAATGACCAAATCCTACGACGGTCGGATGTTCCCCATTCTTCACCCGCCTCCTCTTCCACCTTCACCTCCGAGACCTCCATAATCTTCCCTTTCTTCTTCTCCTTCAGTGGGGCCAACTTGTCCCCTATAACAACTTCCTTCACAGCAGTGGCCACGCAGCCGTTGCAACAACCCTCTGGGTTTTTCCCCGATCCCCCTTGTTCTCCATTCTTCTCATTTCCGTCCTCGGGCCTGGGTTTCGACTTCTCCTCCTCTTTCTCTTTTCCCTTTGCAGCCCAGCTTCCATTCTTCTTGCGAGAGCCCAATCCTTGAAAGCTCAAATTCTCTTCTGCCGAATTAACGGTCATCCGAGCTGCTCCTTCATCAACATGCATCACCAAGCTTCCTGGACTATTCCCTGATACCCTCGTCGAGGCTATTCTTCACGGTTGAGAGCAAGGGCTCTGATCAGGGTTCAAAGGAAGTGGAAATATCGAGTTGGGATCAGGGAGTATCTGTGGATAGTGCAGAGGAGGGGGATCGGAGGCTGAATACAGGGGGTGATGAGTGTGAGGATGCTAACAGGGCTAGTGTCCTCAGGGTTTACATGTATGACTTACCACCGGAGTACCATTTCGGGCTGTTAGGATGGTCACCTAAAAGCGGAGAGATCTGGCCGGATATCCGGAGTCATATTCCTGGATATGCTGGCGGGCTTAATATGCAGCATAGTATAGAATACTGGATGACACTAGATCTTTATTCAGAGTTTGCTCCTTCTGTAGATGGTCGTAGTGCGGTTAGAGTGCATAATTCGTCTGAGGCTGACATTATTTTTGTCCCGTTTTTCTCTTCATTGAGTTACAACCGTTACTCGAAGGTCGAACCTCCAGAGAAGTCAAGTAAGAATAAGTTGTTGCAAGATAAATTGGTTTGTTACCTGACATCTCAAAGGGAGTGGACTAGGTCGAATGGGAGAGACCACGTAATTTTGGCTCACCATCCGAATAGTATGGTCGATGCCAGGACAAAATTGTGGACATCTATGTTTATACTGGCGGATTTTGGGAGATACCCTCCAAACATTGCGAATATCAACAAGGACATCATTGCACCTTATAAGCATGTTGTTCAAAATTTCGACAATGATTTATCGGGGTTCAATGACCGCCCAACCTTGTTATACTTTCAAGGTGCCATATACAGGAAAGATGTATGTCTTCCTTTCAATCACGTTTCAATTTTGCCTGATTCTGTCTTCTACAAAAGAAATGCCTAGATTTTTTCGAATTCTTGGGTACCATTTTTCTACATGCATTACTCATTTTGGCTTATCTGTGTTGTGTACGACTTCCTTGCCTCTCCATAATCCTGGCTGATGCTGATGCCTCTGGATTTCGAACTTCCATATCGTGTTTGAGGTTATAACAAAATTGTTCTTATGGAATGCTTGTAATTGTCATTGTCATATACAGGGTGGTCTTGTACGGCATGAGCTTTATTATCTCCTGAAGGACGAAAAGCACGTACATTTCGCCTTTGGTAGTGTCCAGAAGGATGGGATAAAGCAAGCCACAAGAGGAATGCGCTCTTCCAAGTTCTGCCTCAACATAGCCGGCGATACCCCCTCTTCGAACCGCTTGTTCGATGCCATAGTCAGCCACTGTGTCCCGGTCATCATCAGCGACGACATCGAGCTACCCTTCGAGGACGTGTTGGACTACTCTGAATTCTCCGTCTTCATCCGCACCTCAGATGCCCTGAAGGAGAAGTTTGTAGTGAATCTCATCAGGAACATCACCAGGGACGAATGGACCCGAAGTGGCATAGACTGAAAGAGATAGAGAGGTTTTACGAGTACCAGTACCCTTCCAAGGAGGGGGATGCCGTGCAGATGACTTGGCAGGCGGTCGCTCGTAAGGTACCTGCTGTCCGGTTGAAGATAAACCGGGCGAGACGGTTCTCGCGATTCGGCAACCGGCAGGAGAAGGTAGCGACGGGGCGGATTCCTTCCCCTAGCAACTTCTGGTAAGAGGAGGATTTTTGCTGTCATTGGTTCTTCCTCGATTGTTTTGTCAGCGGATGCATCACGTTTTTTTGAGGAGATGCTGTCGAAATTTAGGTGGGACGGAAAAATTCCCATTAAACAGGAAAAAAGTTTTGGAGGGTGGTTCTTGTTCTCTTGAAATCATCCAGAGCCGTTATTGTCATAACTTCCATTCCCGGCAGGGCTGAGGTGTTGTAATAAGCCCATCGGATGGGCCCATGATATGGCCCAAGGCCCAAGGCCCAATTGGTCAAGGAGTCCGGCCCAAAAATCATTTGTTTACAACACCAGGAACGAATTACATGCTAAATTAAGGAGGTGAGATTAATCTTTTCTCGTCTTTCTTGTAAAGGATTAAGACAGAAGCCAAAGAAAGGTGGGTTTCTTTCTTTCAATTTTGAATATAAGATTGAATAATATCTAAAAGTTTTGTCAATAATTTCGGGGGAGGTCCAAAAACATCCATTATTTGACCCAAATAATGTTGAGACAGGAAGGGGGTAGAGTTATTGGCATTTGCCCCAATAAATTTAAGGCTATAGGACCTAATTTTGGGTTGCTTGTTATTTAATAACCTCAATTCTAGGATGCCAAAGAGAAAGGGCTAGGAGAGAGAACGATGCGGCCGACACCCCCCCCCACTGCTGTCTTTTGATGTTGACCCCTCCCCTTCCACAGTGGATGTTCTCGGGTCCACTAACACCGATCATCTTTGGCCCATGATTGAATACAACTAAGATCATTATCAAGATTTGGCATGGAGTCTGTGTTACGTGGATGATCTCACCGTTTTACAATGAAATTTCTTATGACCAAGTGCTACCCACGTTTTCGTGATCACCAAACAACAGCACGAGTAAGTTGTGGCTGTTAACCATTAACAATGTAACATCAATCATCAGATAATTGAAGGTAGTTTCATCATCTCCTCCCCCACCGATTCATCCAACAGCCATTTCTCGAGGAAACTCAGCGGCAGCTGCTCGCCCTTCGCCTTCTGCTCCTTGCCTATGGCAGACTTGGACTCGTTATCTTCGATGCAATTTGCCATCCCCTTTCGATTGCCGTCGCGAGGGACGTCTTTCGCGTCCTTGAGCTTCATCATTGACTCCAACTCTTCTTGGCTCATCAGATCGTCTCCCTTGTTGCACTCCTCATCCTTCGTCGGCCCTTGTGAGTTACCCCCACTACTGTTAGGGTTACTTTTAGGGGGGCACCTCATCCAACCCTCGAGAAGCTTAGAGATGTTCTTTGCACTCGACGTGTAAGTTGCTGAGGTGGGACGCGCGAGCTTATTCCCATAGTTTGAAGCCACAGAGGAGGAAGCAGGAGGGCTCGTTCTTCTTGCAGTGAGGAGCAATTTCCGATCATTGTCCTTGTTTTCGTCGTCTTTCAAGCTTCCTTGGGAGGCTTCTATGCTCAAGCCCGGTTCTTTGGCCCTCTCTACCACCGTTGTGGCCCCCGGCAGTGACTTCTTTAGCTTCTTCTTCAAGTGTGTGTTCCAGTAGTTCTTTATGTCGTTGTCTGTCCTCTTCGGAAGGTATGAAGCTATGGCTGCCCATCTTCTCACCAAAAGCGCGGAAAACAAATCAACACAATATGGAATTTTTCGCCTCTCCTCGTTTTTTTTCGTTCTCAAATGAAGAAACAAAAAATTTCAATAGATCGAATAGTTTACTTGTTGCCCAACAAGGCCTGGAGATGAATTATCAGTTCTTCTTCATGGGGAGTGAAGTTGCCTCGCTTGATCCCGGGCCTCAAGTAGTTTGTCCACCTCAGCCGGCAACTCTTACTGCACCTCAACAACCCTAGGAAAAACATCTGCAGCGGATGAGTCCAGCGAAGAGGAAATCTGAAACGACAAAACGGTCTATGCTATATATGCACGGTGGAAATGACGACCTGTGTTGGCTGGAACGGATCTCCAGTTGCGGGGACCGTGTTGCTGGACGTAAGAAAGGAGGATGATGTCCTCCTCCGGCATCCACGGACCTTTCTTGATCCCTGGCTGATCGCAACAAGGCCGCCTTCCCATGAAAGCCAAAGTAAAAAGAAGAAGAAGAAGAAGAAAAAAAAAAGGAAGAAGAAGAAGAAGAAGAAGAAGAAGAAGATGATGATGATTGTGTCTGCTGTGGTCAGTTTAGGAGGAGTGGACTGAGTGAACTCTTACAACCAATAATTGAGATAAATAAAACCTTACTTTTAAAGGATGCTTCATTTTAAATCTTTTATATGATTTATTTATTTTATTATTAGATATATATTTTATTTTATTATTACTTATTTCAATATTCAAATGGTTTCAAGATTGTAATATGCTTCAAGAATGTACTGAGTTAGACCATTCTTACACTTTAAAAGAAGAAAAATTAACAAATAAATAGTCATAAAAAATAAGCGTGGCCGGAGCTTTTCATTAGTTGCTATGTTGGCTGACATGGAAAATAAACGTGGTGGCATTATTTGCCATGTCAGCACCGCCATGTAGTCCTCCATTAGCCAACTAACGAATGACATAATAAAATGTAAAGTGATATTTTTTAAATATTGAACTAAATCGGAATGTTAAAGTTTAGAATATATTTGATATTTTGCCTAATAATAATTTAGATATTCGCTTTACATTTGGAAATTACATTTTGAGAGTGGTGCTTTAAATAACACGAAAACTTTCAATATTTAATATGTATTATTAACCCTTAAAAGAAGGGTATGGAGTGCAGTTGGCTAAGTTCGTCCGATGAATTGATCAAAATTCGACGGTTGGTAAGATCGAGTGATGCTACAGCCATGCTTTGCTTTTAGCACAGAAAGTTTACACCGACAAAGCTACGGAAGAGTTGCGTGTTAATTTGGATCCGCAATGTTAAGTCGCATGATGGCGGGGAGGGATGCTGCCCTGCAGGCTTCGGAAGAGCGACTCCCCGGATGAGATCGTGCCCGCGACTCCTAGCACGGCTCCGAATACAATGAGCACGAGGTTGAGCACCAAGACGGGCTTCGAGACGTTGGGCCAACATATCTTGGTGTAGAATGAGCAGGGAAGTATGACTAATATGCAGATGCTGACGAGGGATCCGGTGAGGCCGAGCACGTACTCAAAATATGGGACAGAGAGTGCGAGTGTCAAGATGATCAGGAGGAGGATAGATCCTATTCCCCCCCTCGTGATCATCTTCATCCGCGAGCTCATGTACCCCGGGAGGTTGTGCTCGAGCTGGATTGCGAAGGGTGCGAACTCCAGCGCGTACTTAGTCAATGGGGTCAGGACGGTTGCCCACAGTGCTATCTTTGTGTAGACGAGGTTCCGCGGCAGGCTGAGGGTGATCTGGGAGCTCACTCCGGCGCCGAACATCTTCGCACCCATAAAGGCTAGGGCCGTGTACAGAGCCGTCACCAGTGTAAAGCTCACGATTGTTACCTGCCATTACAGACATCATGGGTTAGAACGGAAGCGGATCACAGTCAATGCTTGCAGTAACGCATCCAAATGCACTCGAGCTATTTTCGAAACCTACCTTGGTGAAATTGGAAGGATCCTTCATGGATTTCTGCAGGTTTGGGAAGACTATGTGCCCAGCATAACTAAAGATGTATAGGCCAGATATCGCGGGAATGTTGCGGAGACGAAGTGCAGGGATGTGGTGGTCAGACCGAACTCCTCCGAAGATTGCAGTTAAGGCCACGGAGACAAAGATGAGGATAGACATGAGGATTCCTCCGGACGACAGGAAAGATATAGAAGAGAGATCCCGTATCCAGAGGCTCGGCAGTGCCACCAGGACGGCTATCATGGTCAGCAGCTGGGAAGTAGACAGGTTAGGCCATGGGGCCATGATTCGAGTCCCTGCGAAGACAATGGCGAGGTTGTCGTGGAGGGATATGGTGTAGGACACGAGCGCCATGAAGATCTCCAGGTAGATGAACGTGGCCGCAATCACTCTGCCCCGACAGCCATACGCAGCATCCCCGATGTCAGTGTAGCTCCTCAACTTGGGGTTCTTGTCAAGGCACCTCCCGAGAAGGTGAGACGTGTAGGCACCGATTATCCCGAGCGAAACAAGCAGGAAGGATGAAGCCCAACCACCGTTCTCAAGGGCGAAGGGTGTGGACAGCTGCCCAAGACCAATGAGCATACCGACCATGTTGATGACGGCATGGATAAAGGAGCTGTTTGCTCCGGCACAGGGCCCGTCAAGGGCCTTGATCTTCGCCAGGTCAGGGCAGGGGCCTAGGCCGGACGCATCACAACAACTACACGCTCTGCTGTTCTCTTCTAGGCAGGAATCACAGCCACCACGAGGGAGGCCTCCCACGGCAGCCATCCACAGAGCTTTCTTCTCCTTGTTTTCGGCATCCACCATTGTCACCGAACCTCGCACAACCATAAGCCGGTTTTTGTCTAAGGCAGGCGTCCCGAGTGTGAATGAATAAAGTGGAAGGGTGGTCATTCTTATAGCAGGGCGGAAAGAGGATTCGCATCATCGCCATTGGAGGAACATCTGATGCGGCCGCCATGGTGGCGAAGTGGAGGCCATTTGCCAACAGACTCTCGGGGGGGGAGGGGGGGGGTCGTCACCCGAATACCCTTGGCGAAAGAGAAAAAGTTGGGGGGGGGGGGGGGGGTCCACACTGTCTGTCGTGGACTTGTCAGTGCTGTAAGGGAAGAACAAGAATGGAATAAATACATTTGACGTAATATTCTGCTTCTTCCTCGTTGTCAGGGGGAATACACACCGATTTATTCTCTTTCCTTTATTTTTTTTTTTCATCTTTTAAATCAAGCTCGTGGATTCCATTCTGCTTCTCCAGGGGAATTATTAACTTATGAAATTCGAATGATGGCCAAAGGTGAAGTGACCCTCACTGTTATTATTCTCTTCACACTTGAAGTTTTTGCCTTAAAATAAAAAAAATGTCATCCAATGAGCCTCACGACCCACCCTTCTAATTTTCGTTACCTTAAAATTCTCTAATTGGAATAAATGTCCGTTTTCAATCTTATACATAGTTTTTTCTGGCCAAAATTTTTTATTGGATGAATTTGTATTAGCTTTATTTGTTATATGATTTCTTTATTAATTTTATTCTTTAATTAAATTAGGCAAAATATTAATCATTTATTCACGTAAAAGAAAAATTGAAAAACGAGAATAATATTAGTCTCCATCTAAAATTTGTTAGTTTTAAATTTTGATGGCTTGATCACGAATGAATAATGTTTTTATCGGGGAAGGCGGAGTGTAACAAGAGGAGGAAAACCTACCAAAAAAAATAAGAGGAGGAAAGGTTGAAGGGACGCTGGAGGGCAGGGGATCTGTCATCCATCCCTTCTCCGTCCCCGTCGACACCATCACTTCGGGGATCTTTCTTAACTTAACCTTCGTCGGGGTCCTCAGCCGTTTTCTCTAAAGGGGTCCCGATCTTGTTCCGGCAGGGTTACTTGGTGTGTTCAGGGATTATCGTCGTCTGTGAGTTGGGAGAATGTAGTAAACAGGGACAGGGACATGATCGATCTGGCGGAGACATCACCGGGTGAATGATCCAAGGGACAATCATGAGGAGACCTCGTCCAGTGAGGGAGGGTCCTCTTCCGAGGAGAATTTTTTGAGCCATCGGAATAGAGATGTGGAGATCCAGGGAATGTCTCCCTTGGTTGAGATGCTGGGGAGATCCAGTTTCGGAGGACTCTGGTCGGGGCATCCGGCTTGGGCTCGAGGATTTCATATTTTTACAGCGTTCTAGTTGGCAGGGCAGCGATGTATGATCTCACGACGGCGCATTGAACGCTCCTTTTGCTGTACGCATGCCGCTGAGCTCTCCCGGCGCTCCCCATATCGTGTCATGTTTTACTTCCTGATGAGATTGTTGATGGAGCCTTTCGTTAAATATGTGATGTTTTAGTAAATTTTGACTCGCCATGAACCCTGCATTGTAGACGGTGTTGGTAGCCATGGCTTATTGGATACATATGGTGTTTGTTGCTCAGGCATCGCCATGCTCACTGGATTCATGAACATAGAGTTACCAGTAATCAATCCCAGCATAACCATTTATTTGGATACAAAGCCAGAGAACACAATGAATTTCCAACAAGCAATTGACAAGTCTGGCTTCCGTCTTGAAAGAAACCGCCTACACTCAAGGCTGATGACAACAACTCTACACGATGTCTGGCTCATTTACAAAAATTGAGAAAAGTAACAGGATGATCAAACTGACTGAAGCAGTGTTAAAGCGCAGGGTACACTACAAAATGACAAGGACAGGCAGCACAGCATTCTGCAAACTTGGAATATTCATGCGAAGGGATTGCCTCCTACGGAAGCAACATGACCCTGAGCCGGAATGTTCCTGGAGACGTAACAGATTTCAATACAATATGAGATGAGGTCATGGACAATTTTTTTCTGGAAACACAATGTTCGGCAGAAATAAGCACTGTTTGCTATCTAGACTATGATTTTACTCACGGAATCTGAGGATTCGTTACTTGGCCTGAGATAAACGTCATGCTAACTGCAAAGTATGCCACAAAATATCAGGCAAAGTTAAGCACTGTAATAGTCTACTACATTAATTACATAATCACATGTTTTCTTATTGTTCTAAAATCTGCCTCAAGAATGTGCTAAAATCTGTCTACTCACAACGACTCATCCCTAAGCATACCTTGTGGAGCAGCTGGAACAAAAGTTTCCATTGGATTCTGTTCATACCACGATGAAGTAACACCAAGTAAGGTGGACGATAGCTCGGCATGCGGTAATGCAGCGTGGAGGCTGCTCATGTCCAAGAACTGTTGAATGAAGACGTAGGTGGAGGGATAATCAAAGGGAAAATAACTTTCCATCAATTGCTTGTCTGGTTCGTCATTCGTGAAATGTAATAAAAAAAATTCTTTTGTTCCATTTCGCGAACCAAACACAAGCCAGGTGCATTATTGTCCCAGAATAAACATGACAGACACAAACCCTACCCGTCTTAAGATAACACATGAGATGCAAAATGACCCAGTTTGATTGCATACAAGTGACAAAAACATACCATGTTACTATGCTCCAAATCAGAATCATATGGGATATCAAACGGGTTTGTAGATTTGTAGCTAGTGGCACCGACTTGTGATAGGGTATTCCCCTGTGGAAGACAAGACATTGACAAATCAACATCTGGACACGATATTCCACAAACCACAAAGGATAGTAGCATTCTATAAGGACGTAAAACGGAAGTCAAAAGTGCACAAACCATTTGAGGAAGAACTGGCGTCATCTGCAATGACCCCACAAAGATGCTTGGAGTCATAGCATCACCTGGAGGTCCAGGGGAGGATGCAGATATTTGGCGAATACAACGTGATCCCTGACATATAGAAAGTAGATATTTCTTTTCTGAGCACCGAGCATTGCAAGAATTCAGAAGTAAATATTAATGTTACTAACTAAGCATGAACATGAACATATAAAGTGTACCTGGGTTATTTCAAAACCACAAAGCTGGTCAGCATGCGATGCTGAGTTCTGTGGAAGTAGCTGCGTCTGGTTTTGGTTAGATTGAGCCGAAGGAAGCTGCTCGATGGACCCTCCAAAAGCATTCCATGACTGTATGGCAAGGGCAAAAAGGAAAGTAAATTCTTATGAAAAGGGATTAATTTTGCTCACAACAAATTATCAAATCATCAGACTGTATTTCCAGAGTTCTAAACAGCTGAATCAAGTCCAAAAAGTAAGAATGCAGCGAACCTCATTTATTGTTGAGGCAATAGGTTCATGCGAGGTAGGCCAATCAAGGGTGAGCTGAGAGGAAGGAAGAGGGTTGGTCCCTTGGTTCACGGGATCTACATTTATGGCACCCAAACTTTCTGCAGAAGAAAATGACGGCTTCAGATTAGGTGAGTCAAATGTCGCCCAACCCTCATTCATGGAGGGCTCAGGTGTTCCCTTCTTCAAGCTTGCATCGGGATATTGCTGTGGAAGTTCGGCAAATGAATCCAGTGGCAAGGATGAAGATGCTTCGAGCGGCTTATTTTGAATTTGAACTGTTACTGGAGCTTGATCTGTCATATTTGAACTAAACAAATCCAAAGGTGTTTTGGCAGTTGCTTGAACTAGATTAACAAAACTTGCTTCAGGTGCCGATTGTTGTTTAAAGAGTTCCATGCAACTGAAACCATTGGAGGTAACTGAAATGGCTGAAGCAGGATGACTTGGAAAATCTTCTTGATGGTTCCCAGATGCTAGGTCACCTTCTGAGAAGAAATCCACCATGCTTGTTGAGTTCGATGACTGAAGAGAAAAGGAATTGCTGTCAAATGAGCCAAAGCTTCCCAAAGATGCTGTCCTCTGCATAATCATCAAAGGAAAGCTGTTGTATTAATGGATCAGCAACAACAATAATAGCAATCAAGCCTTTATCCCACTAGGTCAGTTATATGGATCCTTTTTCCCCATTGTACGCTATCTGTACTCATAAGTGGCATTAATGGATTTAAAAAAGTGAAAAGAGGTTAAGCAGCAACTTCTGCTCGAAACAGATCAAATCCTGTCTATTTCTACACACTGCACTTCAACATTTTCTAGCTTCATGAACAACTCCAACTCAAGGGAAACATACCAGGCCGGCAGCAAATATAACAGATTTTTGCTGCATAAGGAATGGTATGCAACATGTAAAAAGTTTAGACGGCATCGTAGAAACCCCCCCCCCCCCCCAAAAAAAACACCAGAAAAGAGGTATCACAGAACTGGGTTATCCATTTGGTTAAGAATAGTCTTTAGTAAAAGTAAGGAAAACATCCAATCATTATATTAAGTGCAACCTGTGGATTAGGAATTCCATTCATCTCTCTTATGGAATTTCCATCAAAAGATGTGCTTGAAATACGCCGGTTCAAATGACGAGTGTCAGGACCTTGCAAAGGCTCTGGATGGGGGATGTTAATCTCATCTACCTTCTGAAATCTGGGAGACTGGGGCCCAGATCTAAATAAATCACCTCCACTAGAGACAGTATAATCTGAATTTCTAGGAGCAGATCCTTCATTCGCAAACCTGTCTTCATTAGCACGTCCACTCAAGCGCCCAGGACTGTAAACTAAGCTGGAAACCTTCTTCTCATATAGACCTCGATCTGACCCAGGCTTCCTGGTGAGAACAGCGCCATGTTTTCCATAACGTCTATCTTCATATTGATAATCATATGGTGGGCTTTGGGAAAAAGAATGATAAGAGCTAGCACGTCTAGTCTCTTCTTCTTGCATTCTCATGTTCTGCAAGATCCAAAAAGAGCTTATTTTTTTCAGTTCCTTCAAAGAACACACGGAAGAAGCTTAAAACAAACTGCTCTACTACCAGGAAACCGGTGCATATGAACGGATGACAAACGACTGGAAAAGTCAAATCACGGTTGCTGAAATATACTATGGAAATGTTGAACACAGGGAGAAGTAGAAAGGACAGCATATTTTCAAGGTACTAACAAACTTACTTCTGCAAGGACACTAGTAAAAGCACTGGCTGCTGAGGACCCCAGAAACAAACAAAATCATGAAGAACATAAAAAGCCCGACACATTTTATCAACGAGCATGACCTGGGTATCTTTTGGGGGCTTTTCAGGATTATTTCCGCTGGCATATCTTCGTTCCACGTACACATGTTTAATGAACTCTCGTATTTTATCGGCATTACTGTGATCCAAAGGAAGATAAATTGGGATAAAAGTCATTGACACTGATACATCAAACCACAAAAGACTCAAACCTGCTATCAGGTAGTCTCTGCCTTTGCATGTCCCAGTTCCTGAAATACGTGTCCCTCGCATGCTGAATTACACAAGAGCCGTCAGAAGTTATCCGGGATCCAGCCAAACAGCGAGCTTAACTGCACTGGGTCAAGCTCACGTACCTGATTACCCCCATTCTGAAGCGCTTCGACTTCTTGGGAAGTGAACTTCGCCATTGACACGGACTTAACACGGTGAGTGAATTCTCGGCTGTTGGGAACATTGGGGAATGGCGGTCACTCAAATCACTCAAAAAACGAATACCCATCAACCCATACGTGCTTCTCTATCCGTGCAGGGAATCGACCAGGGATAAAAACAGCCGATACCCTCCTCTACTGAGACAGAAAACCCATTAACAAGAAACAAATCCACCGACAGCAGCGTCCCTCCCTTCCACTCCCAATCGAAGACAACGACAACATACTCAAGAAGCTCGTTGGGGAAGGGGAAACCAAGAAAGTAAACTCACTGAATCCCGCTGCAATTCACGCAGACGAACGTCCAGAAATTCGTACAAACATACTGCGGCCCCTGCGACGCATAGAAAAAAAAAAGATGGAAGAAGAGCAAAACAGAATAAAATCACCGACCAAGGGAGACATCTAACTTCAACGCTGAAAACAAAAACAAACATCGACCCCAGGGTACCATGCCGTTGCAATTGATGCATCTACGATTTGGGGGCAACTTCATGAGTCCCCTGATGACCTTCTCGTTGCGCTCCTCCTCCCTCCTGGTCCCCATTCCCTCTCCGATCGAGACCCACCGACAATCTCCTCGGAGAGGGAATAGTGGATTGGTGGAGGGGGGGGGGGGGGATTTGAAATCGTGTCGGAGGGATGAGTGTGTCTTTTACGGGGGGGGGGGGGGGGGGGGACACGAACCCAACAGCAAAACGGTTATTTAATTGATTTAACTTTATTCTTATCTCCTTTGTTTAACTTTCTCCGTCTCTTTCTCTTTCTACTAATACCAAATTGTTTTTGCTGTCGCGTAGTGTTAGAATTACGACGAACCCCACCACCGTCGTTAGGTCCCAAAATCAAGAAGCTGTACGTGCCGAGAATTATCATTATCTTAATTAAATGTCTTTTTTTGGACGGACCCAAAAACCTCAGATTCCAGGGCGTGGTGGCACACAAAAGGGAAGGGTGTCTGATCTGCGTTTTTAATTATGTGAAAATCGTGGGGCATCTTTCTTCACCAGCGCATGACAAAGCAAATGGCCGAATGAATCCCCCAACAAAAAAGAGGGAGAGAGAGAGAGAGAGAGAGAGAAAAGGGGTGGTCCATGTTGGTCGATGATTGAGTCCCCCTTCATAGAGCGTTGGATCTTTTAGCTACTGTGTTTTTTCTCTTTTATTTTCTATACAAGGTAGAGAGGAGACACGTTACAACGCTTGAAAATTCTTGCAGTGAATGTAAGGAGGTCGTCCGGAGTTTGTTTCTCTTGATACCCATTTGTGTGTTTTTTTCTAGTATCCACACGAACCATGTCTCAAGAAGTCAAAATTATAAAAATTTAATTTTCATAATTCTTATTTCAAGAAAACATGAGACATGAAATCGAAATTATAAACTAATTTTCTAGATAAATAAATTTAGAAATCGAATAATATAATTCAAATTTTCGCATTTGAAATTATAAAATTTAAAATATCATTTTAAAACTTTTGTGACAAAGTACTTTATTTTAAAAAAATTCGATACATTAATTAATTAATTTTAAAAATACTTATTATTTTTCGTGAAAGGTTGGTTACTTTGAACGAAAATTCATCCAAACGCACCCTTATTAAAGATAAGAGATGTCATGTCATGCCTCTCTACTTCCAGTATCCAGCCAAGGTTTGGTCCTAACCGCGGCCCCTGCAACCCCACCGCCTCCTTCTTTCCTCTTTCCCCTTGACCGGAATCTTTTTCTGTCCGCGAGGATCGCACCAGAGCGCCCGGCAAACTCCTATGTTCCTTTCATTACAGGAACAAGTTCCGAAGAATGTCTTAATATGTATATATTTACATTAATATTATATCAAATCAAGGTGGCCCCCATCTTCAGGCACCCAACAATTTCTCCTGCCCCTCCACCCACTCCTTCCTCCGTGCTTCCGTCCATTAATGCGAGGGCTTTCCTTCCCCTCGCCTCGGGCGATTGTTTTAAGGTCGTTCTGATCCAATGGAGCTTTGGATTCCCTGGTAGCTAAGAGATTCGCGCCTCTCAGAGCTTCCGGAGATGCGGTGGCCGTCGAGACTGCTGAAGGTTTTTGGAGATATAGGTAACAAACTCCCTCCTTTTCGATTTCTACTCGAGGATATTGTTCTTGCTAGCTGGCTAAGGTTTTTTATGCTGTTACTTGACATGGATGGGAAATTTAGCTATTTATTGATGCCATCTCGAAATTTCGTTCTGACTAGTTCGGATCTGTTGGTATAGGATTGCACTAACAAGGGACTCAATTAGTGCCTTAAGAGTTTTGACACTTTTTCGATTGTGTCTGATTACAGAAGCAGTGCTCTGTCAGACTACAAAAACTGGATCTGCTGTACAGATTTCCATTTCTGATGTATATCGTTTTATGTGTGGATGACACAAGAACTTATAGTGGTTCAATAAATAATGCCCACGTCCACTCTTCCGGCGCTCATCCCAATTAGGGTGTATTCATTATATGATGACCAAGGAAAGTTATAGATGTACACTTCTTATCAGAAATGTGACTAACTACTTGTACGTACACACGTGACTAACTCAACCTTCACGGCTGCCACCAGCCCTCATGGCTTCACTGCTACCATCTGCCCTCGTGGCTTTACGGCTACCACCTGCCCTCGTGGCTTCACGGTTACCATCTGCCCTCGTGGCTTTACGGCTACCACCTGCCCTTGCACACACAACTCGTGTGACTAACAACTTGCATAAATAAAACTGCTACAGCATAAACAGTCTGTAGCTACAGAAAACGCCCTCTCTCATAGGTGATTGGCTCGGTGAATGAACAATGGATGCTCTAAGCTTTTACATCAGTGAAGGAACGAATGTTTCTGGTAAGCTTTCGGGTAAAACGACGAATTGGAATTATGTCTTCACTCTTGCTTATAAGATTGTCCACATAAGAAGCTTCCTAACCAATCATAATGACTAGTTGATATCTTGCCATTTGCTTCAAGATTCGATCATGGAGGATAGCTTCCAATAATATAAACATTATCCATAAAAAATTAGATAAATAAATAAGCCTTCCAATCAAGGATAATGCATTTTGCATATAGATTGTTTTCTACAACAGTAGAATCAGCACTTTTCCATATATGGAATTTGCAATGGGATTGATTCGTTTCCTTT